>CM075869.1:14349585-14844585 GCA_038021265.1 Cyprinella venusta | reverse complement strand
CACTTCAGTTTGGATTGCGCTTCCCCCAATCACAGGCAGGTCTTTAAAAGACCCCTGAAAAGATTGTGGTCATGGAGAAGAATTCAAAGGGACAGATCAGAGAATAAAGGGCCCTCAAAGCCAGGTTCTACAGAGGATGGAGGGGTCCCGGAGTCCTGGGGGTCTGCACATGCAGGCGATGATGTGAAACTTCCACTGACATGCCCGAGCTGCCACATGAGAAACAAAACAATGAAAGAGATGAAAATGAAGTATGGAATCCTGTGTATTTTTGAGTTTTATATGTCAAAGGAATCCATAATAAAAAGGCTTAGTGGACTCGCACAAGGAGTTTTTCTGGAATATCTCCTGAATAGAATAAAATATGCCAAAATTCAGCTTGGCATCTGTTTTACTTCGTCGGCACTTATAATGGAAGGTTTGCTGTACTGTACTAAATCACACTATTTTCTGTGCACATTTAGCATTTATGTAATATTCTCATAATTAAATGGGGTTTCCAAATGACATATCATAAGCTAAAGATATTTAGGAAACAGATCAATCCATCACTCTTTAATGCTAGTTTGCATGTTGCTTCTGCTTATAAAAGCAAACTAGCTATTGGAAAACAAATGGCAGTTTGTGTTGGGTAGCATCTCTAATATTTAATAGTCTAGCATGTGTCAATTGATTAATGTGTAATTATGAATGTCTCAGCCTTATTTTCACATGGCAACTGTCGGCAGTGTTGAAACAAAACGGGTATTCAGACAATTTCAGACTTTCCTCAACTGTCTCGCTGGCAAAATGTTTCTGCAGAATGTGGCTTTTGAATACGCTGACTCAAATTCCCTCCAGTGGATTTTCTTAATCATCTTATATGCCCTGCAAGGATGCCCGTGGCTCAGCTGCCATAACAGTCCATTACAGCAGGGGAACGAAGAGGGCTTTAAAGGTGGTGTAAGCGATGTTAGCTATTCAGGAACTCCACCAAAAGACTTTAACACTAGTCTTAGTACTCCCTTCACTTCTATAAACATGTGAATGTGGGAGACAAGAAATGCAAGTACTTGCAAATTTATAAAATCACATGAGAATTTACATGTCACAGTCTGATCTCTTGGCTCAATAGACTGCAGTCGGAATGAGTCCTAAAACTAATTTTATTTTATTTATTTATTTTTTTACCTCAAGTTTCATCGTTCTAAAGTCAAAGGGTCTTTTGAACAGTTTTTTTTTCAAAGTCTAAAATACTTAGCCTCAAAATATGTTCACGCTTTATTCTATACATGGAGCTGTTCACGTCCCAACACAGTCTCATGAAGATGCGTATCTATACCACGAATGTCATTTCTTGTGGCATTTATACGCCAAAAATGGTTTTTGCGTGCTTATGCTACGCACTAAAAAACCCTGGGGTAGGTTTAGGGGGTAGGGGGGTGGGGAGTTCATGCGTATTATACGCCAAAAAGTGTGTATCATATGCACACGAAAAATGCATACCATATACACGCAAAAACTGTTTTTGGCATATAAATGCCACGAGAAATGAAATTCGTGCTATAGATACGAACTTTAATGAGATCGGGCTCTCACGTCCTCAGACTCGAATGTTTTCATATCAAAATTATCAATTTCAAATTTTATTCTGCAGCAGTCATTTGGTAAAACTAGAGATTAAGGCATGAAGCAATTTAATTCTCTCATTTCCTGATCCTTTGAAGACTGCTGTGCGTTCATGTGCTTTGGAGTAGGCGTGGTGTCGCCTTCAGGACTGCCTTAATTCTACGTGGCATTGATTCAACAAGGTGCTGAAAGCATTCTTTAGAAATCTTGGCATTTAAACAATGCCCAATTGGCACTAAGGGGCCTAAAGTGTGCCAAGAAAACATCCCCCACACCATTACACCATCACCACCAGCCTGCACAGTGGTAACAAGGCATGACGGATCCATGTTCTCATTCTGTTTATGCCAAATTCTGACTCTACCATCTGAATGTCTCAACAGAAATCGAGACTCATCAGACCAGGCAACATTTTTCCAGTCTTCAGCTGTCCAATTTAGGTGAGCGTTTGCAAATTATAGCCTCTTTTTCCTATTTGTAGTGGAGATGAGTGGTACCCGGTGGGGTCTTCTACTCTTGTAGCCCATCCGCCTCAAGGTTGTGCAGGTTGTGCAAGGTTGCCGCATACTGGATGTTTTTCCCTTTTCACACCATCCTTTGTAAACCATAGAAATGGTTGTGTGTGACACTCCCAGTAACTGAGCAGATTGTGAAATACTCAGACTGGCCCGTCTGGCACCAACAACCATGCCATGCTCAAAATCACCTTTCGTTCCCATTCTGACCTTCAGTTTGGAGTTCAGGAGATTGTCTTGATCAGGAACACACCCCTCAATGCATTGAAGCGACTGATTGATTTATTTGATAATTGCATTAAAGAAGAACTCCGGTCAATTTTAACATTGAGCTCACTTTTTTTGTACATTCGGAGTGCTGTCAGTACAGACAAAAATGACAAAAATCTGTGTTGCCTACACCGTGTCATTCTCTTTTTTAAAATTCGTACCCTGTTGACTTCAATAGGGCAGGTTCTAAACCTGCTTTTAGCCTCTTAACATCCTTTATTTGTCATTACATGTACAAAGCCATGTGAGTGGTGTTATTAAGAGTAACCACGGTCAATCTGACTACAGTAGATGTGAAAGATATTAATAAAAATGATGTTAATTCAGCCAGCTCATACCTGTATTTACTTCCTGTTTTCAGTCGAAGTCCACGGTAGTCGATTGTCGAGTTTGTGCACGCTCAAAAACCTCCACCGTGTGTTCAACATCTGATTCGGATGAACTATCCATTTGAGCTGGTATTCTCAGAACACCACACAGCACTGTCATCTGCTGTTGCTTGGTTACCAATGATTGCGTGCGAACTCGGCAATCGACTACTGTGGACTTCGACCGAAAACAGGAAGTAAATACAGGTAAAAAGAGGATAACGCGGTGTAGGCAACACTGATTTTTGTCCTTTTTGTCTGTACTTACAGCACTCCAAATGTACAAAAAAAATGAGCTCAATGTTACAAATGACCGGAGTTCTCCTTTAATTGGATGTATGGCCTACATTATGTCACAATACATATAAACAGTTGTACATAAATAGGCAAACAGTTAGCCGTGGGTCTAATATTTTCAGAATTCCCTTTAACACAAAACAGTAAACTGTTTTTGTGTCTTTGAAAACCTTAGACACTGAACATTTCAGACCACCGGTTTCTGTAGCCTATATGAGCTGGTCTGTTAACACACAAGATGATTGACGGGAAGAACATGCCTCAAAGTCTCTGACTGGCTGAACAAAGAATATGTCAAATAGCTGTTACGGGGACAGGTGTGATATTTCAGCAAACCTTACCAAATTCAATCATTGTAAATTATATGAAATGTATATGAAAAATTTAAAAAGCAAAGAGAGGGAGAGTGAGCCAGTAAATTTTGAATGGTTCTAGTCTTTGGCATTTTGGCATTTGGCTATGGCTATTTATCCATTCCGGTTTCCTAATTTTCTTCTTATCTTTCCGCATGTAGTCTTCATGTGACCTTATACGGCATTCAATATCTTTAGATCGGCAGTGAGCTTCTTCTCTGTTTGCGTTTGCTCAGTATGTGGTGTTACCCATGTGGAGAAACGACTCCACGAGGTGTTAAGGAACTTGACGACTCGTCTTCATGAATCTCCTCAAGATTCTTCTCATATGACTCATAGTTTTCCTATGCCGGCACACAAGAGTGCAAACCATGTGAATTATTTACTCTGTGTGTAACCTATGTGTCCTATATCCATACTGATCCACACTGACCATTTTCACACGTTCCTCTATCCCAGCGGAGAAGAACATGAGTACTTTATTGAATCATTTTAATAAAATGACTAAATTTTTTGATACGCGTTTCACAATTAATGAAAAACAATTCTTCCTCAGGGGAACACATCTTCTCTGTGCAGGTGTCTATTCAGAAGTTTAAAATATGCTATTTAATTATTTTTCATAAAATAATGAAAAATAATTCTCTTATCCTTTATGTAATATGTAGCATTGAACCACTAATCATGATGCATTGTTTTTTTTTGACAATTTTTGAAACTTTAAAGCTAACTTCCAAAGTTATTATATGCAGCAGAAGTCATTCTGCAAAATAACTAATTTTGTGTTCCACCAAAGACATTATAAGTCATATCAAATTGGAAGTATATGAACAAATGACTTTATTTTCGTGTATATCTATTTTTTTATTATTATTATTTCTTAAAGAGACATCAGAACTCTCCAACTCCCTTATAATTTGCATCATTGTTTATTTCCCTGCGGCCTGCTCATAGTGATGATGTCACGTTTGGTTGAGGAATAAGTAAAATGAAAGATTGGGAATACTTCAAAGACTTTACTGAAAAACAGGATAAATTTGACACTTAATCCGTGGCAATAAACGACAAAGGACTGAACAGAACAGGGGGTATACATATTAAATGAGGGAACAGCTGGACAAAGATTAACTAGGCAAGGCAATCTTATTTAAATCATTCAGAATTCACATGTCCTTGTTCGAAAGGTGTTACAAAATTTCTAAGGAGACATTCTCATTCTGTACTTTGCTGCCATATTCCATTAAGTGCTCAAATGCAATTAAATCTCCCTATTTGCTGAACAATTACAGATGCCCAGAGGTCTGCCAGATCTCATATGTTGTCTTTCATTCTACTGCATAACTAATATCACCCTCATCTTTTTCACTTTCAATTTTCGTGCAGTGTTTCAGGTTCCTGTAGCTGCCAGGTGAAACAAGATCAAGTGGTTGCCTGTAGTGTGATGAGCCAGAATGCAGCTGTGAGGAAGATTTCAAACTGCACTTTCATTTTAAAGTCACAAACATGCACTCAACACAAGAACAAAGAGACTCAGCCCCAGACAGAAAAACCCACAAGTGTGTTGACTAACCATATTCTGCATATTTTACAGAAAACTGGCAAGAAGTATCTGAAAATATGCAGTTACAAATTGATTGGCTGGCATCTAAGCAATTTCTGGTAATTGAGGTCCAGTCTGACTGGAAAAGAAATGTTAACAAGTTATACAATAAGGTATTTTTTATACATTTTCCAGATTATTAGCATAAAATGTTTGACCGTTATTTAGTTTTGAGGCTCTCATGTAAAATTTAAAATCCACGTATGTCTGTAAAATAATCTGTTCCCTTTCATTGTCACTCCAAGTTCCGTCGGATGGCGACGAATGTGGTTTTCTCCAAACCTCCATTCATCATCATCCGACGGAACGTCTCCATTCCCTACTCAGGGTACCAGGGTTACATCCGTAACCTAGACATTTTCTTTTGGGCAGACATAAAACCTGATCACAAAGTTTGCACTCAGGGTTTTTTTTTGGGTGCAATTGACTACGGATTGACTCCACTGTGCAGTTATTTGAAAGTTCCCCATGCTGGTCTATTGTGGTATCAATCATTTTAGATAATCCTACTCCTAAATTTGCACTGAAAAAAAAGTGATCTACATGTTGGTAATTCTTATGTAAATTGCATTTCTTGGACAGGAAAGGGCTTGTCCTATAGCCACATTTGTCGGCCAATTGAGAGTACATGCTACGAAAATATGACTCGTGTCCCAACCACAAGAGAGGGTCAACAGTATTCAGGTAAACAGGATGGATCTAGCAGGCCTTTACATTACTAACAGACGACTGCTCGTTATAGCAAGGTTCATATGCTGGGCAGATATTTTGCATAAGTTGAAATTGGATTTTGTTGGGTTCCAGAGCAGGTTACTGCATATGAAGTCATTAACTTCTACTGAATCTATTATGTCCCAAGACTGACTAAAGGCAGTTTGACATAATCCAGGGGTGTGCAACAGGATCTGTCCTCTTGAACATTAATAAAGGAACTCTGACGTATAATTACCGAATATGCTTTCATACGGCATTTGATCAGTCACAGCTGCTGTGCCGAGAGCCAGTGTTCGGTTTAGTTTTTCTTCAACACCAGCAGGAGCCTGGACTCAAACCAAACCAGGCTGTTCTAAGCTCCATTCTGACAGCTTCTGTTCAGAAGACACAGGAACTTATTGATGAAAATGTGAACGTTCTTTTATTTTTCCCTTTGCTTTGCTAAACTGGCCACCTTCAGGATGATGTTTTTGTCTTCAGGATGTGTGGCCTTGTGTCTCGTTGTGTTTCAATGATCGGTTTCCTTTTCAAAATGCAGCGCTTTCCAAGAGCAGCAACTGCAGAGCTTGATGTATGGGCCTTTAGAGGAGAATACTCTGAGCAGTATTTAAAACACAGGCATGCTTTATGATCTGTAAACATGTAAAATCAAATACTTTCAGAAGACATTATCCAAAGAATTATGGGTAACGCTTCCTTTTACAGTCCAGTACCCATGTAAGTACTATGTACTTATTTTAGTAACTACAATTACTGGGTAATAACTAGTACTAACCCTGAACCTACCCCTAAACCTACCCCTGTTCTATGTACTTACCTTATATTAGCAAGTACTTTCTAGGTAAGTACACTGTAAGTACCCTGTAAGTACTGTACTGTAACCGAATTATGCTTTTAAGCCATTGCTATGTGCTAGTCAGCTTTGAATGTGCTACTCAAAATACAGTATGTAGCTAGTGGTTCCATTCATAAAAGCTGGCTACGCTAAAGGTTATCGTTTAGAGAAAGTTCGTACTTACACAACAAGCTATTTAAAATAAAACATACAAGTGGCTTTATGCACAGCTGCACTTCTTCCTGAACTTAAGCCAGCTCCTTGTTTCCTGTCTGTCATTATTGGACAAATTGATTAATCCAGGTGTGCCTGACCTCAGTTGTCATGGCAACAATAATCAGACACACTTGAATTAATCAAGTTCGGCCAATAATGGCAGACAGGAAACAAGGAGCTGGCTTAAGTTCAGGAAGTAGTGCAGCCGTGCATATTAATTAGAACAGGGTTGTGTGCCATTCAGAACTTATTTGAGAGTTCCAATTACATTTTTCCATTTCAAACAGAATGCATTATAGTAATTTGAATGTAAGGAATAATTCAAATTAACTGCAATTCAAATAAATTGTTATTCTGTGATTTTGGAAAGTTGTTTTTTTGGTACTGTTGTTGTAGTTTTGTGTTTTAGTTTCCTTTAAATTCACACTATAGAACTACAGTATTCACTAGTTGCACATGCAAGTGTCCTTCATTGCTGGTGTAGTGGGATAATTGGTGCATTAAGTGCTTTCTAACATGCCATAGGTGTGCAAGTTGCCCAATCACATAGTGGGTATAAAAAGGGGAATTTTAAGACACCGCTTCAGTGTCAGAGCACCGTTTGTGCATCACTGCCTGTGGGTGGTGTAGTGAGATCTATTCACCTGGTGGTAAAAGTTTCGTGATTATAGGAGCCTTGTGCTCATTAAACTAGTTTACCTGCCATATAAGCCTCGGCGTCCTTTTTATGTTTTCTAGTGTCTTCAATGTTTGCATATCCTAGCCCCAGTCCCAGAGTCTTTTAATAATCTTTTAAGATTCATGCTTGAAAATTGTGAAATAAAGCTTTTGTACTTTTGTATCCATGTCTCAGTCCCTCATTTTGAAACCACGTTCATGTCATTAATATTTCCCTGTGGCTTAGTCAGCTGCATTAAGAGGGTTTCTCACTCTGATTATACCGTCCCGCTGAAGTAGCAGCCATAGGTTTTCTTTCAGGGATTGTAATATCCTGTTACTGATTTACGGAGTAAGAGACCTTTCTAGATCATGAACCGATTAAGAACGTTCTGCTAACCTATTAGACCAATTCACTGAAAAGAACTGACTCAAAAATTCAGACAAAATAACACATTTAGCTTTGTTTCTGAGAAATGCAGTAAAAAATAATTTGAATTTGTTCGTAGTTCTGTTTTGGACCCTAAATATGTTCATGTATTTTGTCGACGGTTTGTTAAATCTACAAGATGAAAGTTGGTGTCACGTTTGGAATTCTAGCCTGTGCTAGTCTCTGCGTTGAGGCCTTGTACTCGTCAAAATAACATGGTTATTCCATACTGCTCAGTCTGAGGTCTCTCTTATCTGATGAAATTTCAAACATATTCCCAACAGAATGGAGCATTTCTGGGATTTGAAACTGTAATGTAATCTCTTATTGTTGAGTGAGAGCATCAGTCAATGTCTCGTATCTCAGCAGGACCATGACTGAGACGGAGTTCTAATTTAGAGCTCTTCATGAAAAAATTACTTGAGCACCGCAATATAAGCTAAACACTCTTCCCCCCCATCAGAGCTGGATCAGTGCCCAACATTGTAATCATATAGAAGTTCATGTTTGGGAAGTATGCTTATCTTATCAAAGATCTCTCTCCCTCTCTCTCTGACCTGTGGGAATGGACACATAGTCCATAAAATGTCCTTCTTAAATCCCATGAAGGCCATGAGATATCTTGAGATAAAGAATTAACCCAGGGACAGCAAAGATCATCCAATGTCCTTGTTGACACTCTCAGAAGAATCTTCTTTTTTTCACTTGGGATTTTTGTGCTGATAGGTTAAAACCGGTCAAAAGTTTGGAATAGTTAATATTTTATAAGCTTTTGGTTAAGGATGCATTTATCTGATGAAAAAAAAAACATGAATATATAATAATTCATAATTTGACTGTTTTCTATATTGATATCTTTAAAAATATAATGTATTTATGTGGTGGCAAAAATTAATTTTCAACATACTCCAGACTTCAGTGTCACATAATTCTTCAGAAATCACACTAATATGCTTTGATTTGTTGCTCATTTCTTATTATCAATGTTGAAAACAGTTATGCTGCTTAACTAGAAACCACAATACACTATCATTTGAACATTTTGTAAGTACACTATAAAAGAAATCCAAATTTTACAGAAATCATGTTCTTTCATTTTAAATTGTACTCAAAACACAGTAAAATTACAAATGGTATCAAGAATGTAGCCGTTATTGTAGGTATTGTGACATTAATGACAAATTCCAGTAATTCACTTTTTTTTATACGGATGATTGATTGTATTTTTTCATACAGTATTTTTCTGTTTTCTGAAAGTACATATACAAATATAAAATGCATTTAAACAGTAACAAAACAGTTAAATGATAAAACGGTCTAATGACTGGCAGCTTCGTCAAAAAAAAAAACAAAACAAAAAAAAAAACTAACAAACAAACTGCCAAAACTACCAAACAAAAACCTTAAAATTAACCCCCTGGGGACCAAGGTGTATTTGGGGTCCTTGAGAGGTTCTGACATGCCCTGACATCTGTGTTTTTTTCAGCTGCTTATAAACATATTAATGGCACAGGTGAAATTACACTATATTTAGCAGAAACAGGGCAACCATGACATATGGGCAACATGTTTGTACATGTTTGCATTTTTGAGAGAATATTGTTTATGCGTGGTTATTGTAAAAACTAAAAATGAAAGTTTCTGAAATAAGGCCAGAAAACACATACTAAATATGCGTCCACAAGACTTTTGACTGATTGATGTTGTTGCCTAGGGTTTTTTCTTCACAATGATCTGAAAATCATCCCCCTAATCATTCACATAAAACTGTGAATTGGGTTATATTGTGAAAAAGATTTTTTTGTTTGCCAAGGCAATATGCGAATGGGCGTGAACAGGCCAGCCCCATCATGTATAATTAGGTGATTCACACCTGAGAGAGACAAAGACATGCATAATAATGAGCCTTTCATTCAGGTGAGTCAGACAAGAAAAAAATGAAAGGACAACATATATATATATATATATATATATATATATATATATATATATATATATATATATATATATATATATATATATATATATATATATATATATATATAACAGAAGGTCAGATGCAAAAGCCTCTAAGTTCCATTTTAAATTCTTCTATAATGATCATTTTTATCAAGCTTGTATATTTAAGTTCAGTAATTTCAATTAAATGACAATTAGGTAGTCTTCATTGCCATTATGTGAAATTACTGAACTTATATATACAAGCTTGATAAAAATGATCATTCTAGAAAAAATTCAAATGGCACTTAGAGGCTTTTGCATCTGAACGCTTCA
Source organism: Cyprinella venusta (assembly GCA_038021265.1). Taxonomy (NCBI): domain Eukaryota; kingdom Metazoa; phylum Chordata; class Actinopteri; order Cypriniformes; family Leuciscidae; genus Cyprinella; species Cyprinella venusta. Next base: position 14,834,448 of record CM075869.1, on the reverse strand, counting down.
AATATATACATGTATGTATAAAATCAAAGTATAAATGAAAGTCAAAACCCATTTTTTGTCATACCTGGAAACAAATCCTGGTCAATTTTTATATGGGCCACGTAGAATTGGTTCAAGATGTTTTAAACTCTAACCAAAAGTATGTTTAAATATGATTCGTGTGTGCGGCTAATAAAATAATATGAGCAGAACTCTAACAGTCTAACTAAATGAACGTTCGTTCGTACATCCGTCCACACACCCGAATCATATTTAAACACACTTTTTGGTTATAGGTACAGATACATAATGTTACTAATGTAAGGATGTCTCATGAGATTCTTGTTCAAATGAAAGCGAAAGTGAATTAACGCACAGCGCGCGTCAGTGAATTCGTCTATTCTTCCCTATCAGACGCACATTTGATATTTAAACAGTCTTTGTAGACACTATTCAATAACGCGATTCGAACAAAGCACTTATAATAAATGACTTACTGCATCAGCTGAATCCGTGCGTGCTCCTCAAAATGAAACTATAAGGTAACTTTTTTTCCAGGATCTCCTCATTGCGATGTGGGCGTTTTCATGACTTGCCTCAACATTAGAATTTGAATAGCACGCGCTCCAGTGGGCGCGGTTACATTAGCACCTCATTTGCTGTAATGAGGTGAAAGGGAAAATCCTGACATCTCTTTCTTTTCATACAGATTACATCAACTGAGAGTAGTTGCTTTTTATATAAATGACTTAAATTAAAAGAAGAAAATCTCAGCTTCATAAAGAGAGATCTTTTGTGTGTCTGTGATAAGTATTTAATGAGTTACAGCTCTTTTTTCGGACGCGTTTCAGAAAGATTTTTGCGGAGACAGAGTGAGCTGAAAGCGCACCCTGTTTAATTTATTTATTTTACAAAAACACAAGGTTTTGATATTAATAAGAGTGTACAGAAAAAAAAGAAGACCCTCTAGTTTATAATAATGTATCGATTTTATTTATATGACCATCAATGACGGAGTATTTTAAGTCTATGTTGCAGCTGTGTGAAAAAAAACGATCAAAACGCGGGGGCGCGTTTTTGGTCCCCAGGGGGTTAAAGTAACATTTTCTAGTTTAAATAAACAAAAACAAACAAAAAAAACACTGTTATTTCACAGGTATTTCCTGCATTATTATGATCAAATGCTTTCATTGTAGAAAAATCGTAAAAAGGGGTCAAATGACTGGCAGCTACGGCTGTCAAACAAAGACCATAAAATTAAAGTAAAAAATGCGAATTTAAATAAAATGCAAAAAACTTTAACAGAAATTTTATGTCACCATGATTGAGATCAGTATTTGTTAGTTGGGCTCATGACCCTTGATTTTTTAGCATTAGCTTATCTCTGGTTGCTTTAAAGGGGTGATGAATTCTAATTCAGGTCTAATACTAGCTAAAAAGGCAAAAGGAAATAGTTTAGTCTTAAGCTTTTCCAGTGTTTTTGGAGAGTAAAACCAAACGTTTTCCCTGTAGAAGGATTTTATTCAATCTGATGGTGCTGAATTCTGTCTTTTTTCTAAAATAACCCATGAGTTATTATATAAGCCTTCTGTTTGAAAGAAAGACACCCTCATTAGAAGGGAATCTAAACTTCTATAAGCACAATAGTCAGTGTTCATCCAGTCTTTAAGCTCATATTTATGTTTCACCTCCATTTAGACTTCCTCAGCACTTCATTTACAATTCCATTTAATAATTGTTCAAAAAAGGGGGATTTAACCATGTCATCCAAAAGCTGTCAAACACAATGAAACTTAATGACATGTTTTGTTTCCATGGCAAAATGTCTTCCAGACACATGGTTCTGCATTCCAAAGTGTTTTGAAAAATAAGAGTGTTCAAATGTATTATTATATAGAAAGCTGATTTTGATGATGTCACTGTGCCATTTTGCATTCACAGGAGAAATCTATAGCAGTGCCGTGAGGGGAGCTGAGTGACACGGGACATTAAATCTGGCTGTAAACACAGACTTTTTTCTAACACTTGAGCATTGACTAATATGTTCATTTTCTGATGCTATCCTGCTTATCTGAAGATACGTCTTTGTTTTAAATAAAGAAAAATAACTGTTTACGTTAAGACACATTTTAAGTTACTGTAGTGATTGATTACTGTAATTAATTGCCAGTGAGATATATATATATATATATATATATATATATATATATATATATATATATATATATATATATATATATAATTATTATTATTATTATTATTATTATTTTTTTTTTTTTAATGAGACACATACGTAGTTTCACAAGAGGCAAACATGATTCAGAGATTATTGATTAGGTAAACCATTATTGAGGTAAACCATTTTGGTCTTCAATTTGCTAATTCTACTGGTTAGTAGGGTTGGAAATCGTGAGAAATTTTCCGGTTCCGGTTCCGATTCCGGTTCCACCAAATGATTCCGGTTCCGGTTCCGGTTCCCATTCAATTAAAAATATTAGTAAGAGAAAAATCCACAATACCTTTTGTGTTTATTTTTTATAGTACTTGACAAATGAGTTTAACAGACTGGTAATGTAAACAAATTCAACATATTATTAATCAATCTTTGCAAAAAAAAAAAAAATTAAAAAGGAAATAAAAAAAGTCCGGTTTTCTCTAGAATAATTTAGGACCTCTCCTTTATTGTATCTCCAACAGTGATAAGTTACCCTCTCAGAAGGGGTAGAATATGCTTTAACACACATATGTGTAGAACAGATTATTTTTAAAAACGTTTGAATTATTGATTCATAAAGACTTATTGCATTATTACTGGACAAATCTGCCCTAAATAGCAGTTAATACACAGAACTGCAGTGCATTCGTCTTGCGGAAGAACAGAGTTACCGGAGCTACTTCTCTCTGTTTATGTCCATGACGAGTCACGCAGGCATTGGGCTACTCCGCAGCCGCTGCGATCCGCCATCCAGTCTAAACAAGTCCGAGTATTAACGCTTATTACGGGCTTTACGTTGTGATTCAAGATAAAACAAAAACACGGTTTGAAAAAAAAGCATTCATGATGCACTCGCTCATTGCACATGTTGTAAATTCTGAACACAAAAAAGTTACGGACTGCATCTGTTTTGACTACTACCGTCAATGTTTACTCAAACTATAATCTCACTACTTCTGTAATGTTAATCATTTGAATATGTGTAACATAAATATTGATACTGTGTGATTATACAGCAGTTTCATATCGGCAACTGCTCTCTCTCTCAGCGCAAACTGATTTGAATGTACGTGACTCGGCGCGCGCGCGCACGTGTGTGTGTTTACATTAAATGCAGCGCGTGTGAGAGCAAATCGCAACTTCAGTGGTGAAGTTTTTGTCATTTAGGAATAAGACGGCGTAGGTGTTTGAATCGAAATCTTTTAAAGATTAATCATGCAGCTCTACTCTCTCTCTCTCTGTCTGCGCCTGGAGGTGAGACGCTAAGGATAATCTACTCCCAGAACTTCGCCCTCAGAACCGTTTTAGGAACCGAAACTTAGGAATTTTGCACGGTTCCGGTATTTTTTCAAAAACACTACCGGTTCTGGAAAAGAACCGGTTCTCGGTTCCCAACCCTACTGGTTAGTTAATCATTTTTCATAGTTGCAAGTTGCCAAAATGTTAATGTATCACAAGTTGTCTTAAAATTCAGGCTGTGTTCGAAATATCACCCTATACTCTACTAGATCCACTATTTCCTAATATAATCCACTTGAAGGAGAGAATGAAAATGAGTGAGTGAATTTGGATACTGCTTGCTGTTTAATAATCATCTGAAACTTAGAAAACTATTCATTAGTAATGAAAAGATATATCAGGAACTCTGAAATGGAAACTACCATAAACCTAAACTATTTAAAGCAGCACTTGGAAACTTTTTCAACTTAATAAATCCATTTAGAAATCATTTGGTTGTTTAAATAACCAGTTTTGGTGAGAATGGTGACTTTCCCTGCTCCCCCAGCGAAAACCAGCCTTGCAACATGAAGACTACTATCCCGGTAAATTGGAAATAGGAAGTCTCGTGAGAAGCGAGAACAAGCGAGAAAAAGCAAGAAACACTGCTTTACGGCAATTCAAAACACACATGTCCCTCCTCAAGCTCAATATAGCTAAAAGAACATGTGATGATGGATAATGCTTCACAAGTTCCAGTGAAAAGAAAAAGGAGAAGGTACTTGGCAGAGGAGGTGAGGGAGAGGAAGAAAGCTGTTGACCGCTGTTGTATTTTCGTGCGTTTACAGAATAATTACGCCCTTTTAACACCCTCAAAGTGCATTATAGGTATTTTGTAGCCTTTTAGCATACATCATTTGTACATTTGTTATTGCTGTGCATTATGGGAGTGCACTTGATAACATCCACTATGGTTTCGGACACCGCTGCAAAATGACTGTCCTATCTATCTCCTACCTATCTATCATAGCTATCTGATTTATCAAAACGATTCCATTTACACCTGGTCACATAAATGTGGTTTTGCAAAACAGATATAAATCCGATCTTCAATTCCCGCGCTATATTCAGATTTAATGAAGTGCACGTCACCGAAAGCAACAGATATGAGCTGCATTTTATTGATCATCAGCTAATTTCAAAATCAGCAAAGACGGTGATAAGAGAGAGTGGCAACAGAACTGGTAAGATCATTTCTTTCCTTACTTTTAAAGGGGGGGTTGACTGCGATTTCACTTTTTTCATTTTAAATAGTGTGTAATGTTGCTGATGGTGCATGAACAGTATCTGCAAAGTTGCAGCGCTGAAAGTTCAATGTAAGCAGAGATATCGTCTTTTAAAAACCAGGAAGTGTAAACGCCTACAAAAACGACTCGATTGGGACTACAGCTGGGTTATAGTACGTCACTAACCCGCACATTTGCATCAACCACTCCCTTCGGAATATGCAGGAAAGGGCATGCGCATATTTCAGCAGCACGTCGAGTGAATTGTGTTCACCCAGCTGCCAGGTCTTCTGTGTTCGAGCTTCCCACGGATGTTACTTCGTCATCAATGGATACAATTTATGTTTGATTATATTCCTGAAAGTGACGATCGTAATCTAGCTCTCTATGCTGGCATTTTACGGAAGACAGCTTCCAGAATCTCCACGAGTTCAATGCAGTAAGAAACTGTTAATAAACCATGAAGCAGATCCAACTTTAAAACCAGAGGTAGCAGTTGTTGGGCCACAACCTGTAAGTAGGCTAAGACTTAATCATTTTAAATGTATTTGCATGTATAATTCCAGACGTAACGTTAGCCTTTGTTTTTATTTATTTTTTTTATTTATTTTTTTTTTTCAAATGCCAGTGCTGGCTTTATAGCCACTAGCCTACTAGTTATGCTAGTATTCTGTGTCTACGACAAACGCGTACAAACATTATGGACCTGAATTTTGTATAAGTACTAATGTTGTAAATGTATTTTTCATGTGTATATGCTTTATGACGTTATTTTCGATTTGATCAAGAACGTAAACTTGCCAACGAACGCTGTTTGTGTTTCACATTAGTAGCCAGTCAGTTGCTATCGTTGCCAGTCAGATGCTATTGTGTAAAACAAACGTGAATATGGTTAAAAAATGTGGCAAATTATCATTCAGAAATATTTAGTAAGAACCGTGTGTGGTGAGGTTCTGCTTGACTTTCTTCATCGCGACTTTCTCGGTCTGATTCTGCCTCACTGATACTGCAGTCTCCACATCATTATTTACTTGTATCCACCGTCTATCTATGTCTATGGTCTCCACCTTTGGCATGCCCGTTTCACCGTAAAGGTAATGGGCGTTAATCTTCCGGACAACGTGAGCGACAGTTTAGCCAATCACAACACACCCGCCCAAACAAACCAATCTGAGCCCACTACGTGTTTCTGAGGGAGTGTTTTCATAGACTCAGGAAGTCAACCGCTCGTTCAGGGGACAGAGGAGAGCGCGGCTTACAATAAAGGTGAAGTTTATGAAAAATAAGACTTTTTAAAAAAGAAAATAACCACGAATACATGTTATATTGCACCCCATAAACACAATCATGCAAAGAAAAAAAAGCAGTCAACCCTCCCTTTAATGAAGATGGTAGTGTTAATCGTCTGCGACTTTCACTTTGATTTGTGATATGCGGCGCGCTGGCTTGGCGTTCAGCTGCTCATCTGAGATGCGGGTCGCAGTAGCGTCGTCATATCTGACTAAAATAGCATGACATATAGCCTGTAACACGCTCCCACGCGTTTATTTTTTTATCATTTTTGGGAGTAGTAACATTTACATGTGGTTTCAAGAACCAGATGCATTTACACTTGTCCAGTTTCGTCTAGAATGCGACCCAGACCACCTCCTGAAGTGGTTTGAGCGATCGGATTCAAATCCGTCTCGAATGCGTTTCGGGGGGCATTTACACCTGGTCTTTTCACGATCGGATAGCTATCCGATCTCAGAAAACGCATGAAGTGGCCAGGTGTAAACGGCCCCATAGAGTCTATCCTAACGAGTTGAGGATCTGAATCAGGTGTATTAAATAAGGGAGACATACACAATGGGCTCTATGCACGGCGGCATTTCCGTTGAAGGTGTAAGGATGCTCGATAACTTCCGCTGATTGTAGAGTCCACTGCAATACCGATAATATATATTGAATTTTATACTCCATATGGTTATACTAAAGGAACGTTAGTAACAAAAACAGATAAAACAGACACCCCTTGTTGTATTTATGCTTCTTTTTAAAATGATATTAAATAAACATAAAGTTATATAAAATTACATCTAAACGTATGAAAGTTTCGTTTCAAAGACGGGAGGACAGTAAATTTTGAAGACTCTGCCATAATCCTGTTTTCCCCGGTTTTCCTCCGCTTTAATCTCCCCAACCGGAAACTGTAGAGCATCCTGGCGTCAAATGCGGAACTTTTGCGTGCATATAGCCCATATGCAGAGCAGTGGGTCGCAAGGACTGGAGTTGAGAACCCCTGTAATAGGGTATAGGGCGGCGATTTGACACAGCCTCAGAGTTTCAGTAGTTGAATGTTTTCAGTGTTTCAATGATCCAGTGTTTTTCTGTGTCTGTTTCATGTGATTTGATTGTTGTCAGTCTCTTAGTGATCAGTGTTTTATGCCTTCCAGTCTTTATGTTTCCAATGTCTTTATGTTTCCAAAGTGCAGTGTCTTAGTAACTGTTTTAGGGATCCAGTGTTTTTTTCTAATGGATTTTCCTGTTTCCATCCGTAAAAAGGTCCAGAGATCCCAGTTTTCCAGTGGTCGCTTTTTCCGTGTTGCACTGTTTCAATGTTTCAGTTTCCAGTGTTGTAGATTTCCAGTTTCCAGTATTTCCAGTGATTCTCACACTCACTCCACACAGATGCCTTTCTCTCCGATCCTGTGTGTAAGTGTGCCTTCAGTGAAATCACAAAATCAGTCAATGCTGCTGAGAGCATTAACTCTCCAGCGAGTAGGAGAAAACCTTTGCAAAGGTGCTCAGGTAGTCCTGCAGCTATGGAATCTTGGCAGTGGTGTTTGAAAACGAAACAGCCTGATAACGCTTTTCATGTTTTATTACGCGTTCTCATCCAGATCTTGGCTATTTCCTGCAGAAGGCTAATTTGCTGTTCTGAAGCAGATGTTTAACAGATATAAAAATTGGCAAAACGTTGGATCTTCCCCTCATATTACAATATTGAGATTACATTTCACCATTGACATCGGTGAGTGATTGATCTCCTGAAATTGATAACTGTGTGGCCTCCAAATGAACAGACGGTGGCAAAGAGGAATGCTTAGTGAATGTGTTTAAGATAACAACATATCTTCATCTACTGTGTCTTTCTGACCATTCAAGAACATAGGACATAGTCATGTCAGGCCATAGAGCAGGATCAGGGTTTCTTGGTGTTACTTTCCTGTACTCACACTGCAATGATTATCATCCATTTCGCTATAATGATGAGACCCCACAAATTTTGGCCCTTTGTGTGCAGACAAGGGCCAAAGCAGGGTGGGATGTGCTATAACAGTTTGGAAAACAGACATGACTTCAAAGAATCAAGAGGTTGGCAGATCTTTCATAAGATGGAGAGAGGGAGAAGGAAAGGGAATGTCTGACAAGTTAATCCAGAACAGGGGGGAGTTATTATTTTGGCTGTTCCTGCTTCATTCCTTCCTCCCTCCCATCATTCAACTGGTGTTGGAGCTCCTTTTTCAAATTGTTTAATGCATAACAGTAGAGAGCAGAAAGTATGCAGCTTCTTGTGAAAAAAAAAGATCAACTAAAGAGGAGTGTGCAAAACATATCCAGCTCTTGATTAGGTATATTTTTTTTTAAAAAAAAGGTGCTTCCGAGAACAGGGAGGAGATTTGGCCCTCAAGTAACTCTCGCAAGGATTCTGTGTTTAGAATCCATGATGTGAAGTCCAGCTCTGGGTTAATGAACTATGACTTACACCTTTTTGTATGGAATGGATATGACATCTGAATCGAGAGCAAAGAACAAAGATCTCTTGGTACCTCATTACTGAAACTTTCAACTCACTATTGTCTCATCGGAGTTGGAGTTGTATTACTGTTTGATGTAAATGCTCTACCGCAGTATTTTCCATTAATTTTCAATGACCTTGTTGTATCCTTTTGTTTAGATGCATTATCTGTGCTACAAATGTATTTTTTTTTATATTTATAATAAAATTTAAAAAAGCATTCCACTGTTGTAATGCACATGATCCTAAAGTTGAGCTTGCAGGTTCTTTGAGAGGTTCATACTCCAATTCTCAGGGACGGATTTGCTAAATTACCAAAACAGTTCATACGAAAGTGATTCATATATCGCTGTATAGAAGCTTGTTTCTGCCACAGGATAAAACATTGTAAAAGAAAAGGGGCTCAAACACAGTATTGGTATGGTGTTCCTAATAATCCTTTAGGTGAGTGTATATTCATATTTTGTAAGAAAAACACCCAAATAAATTTAATACATTCGCACTATGCATTTACGGTAACAGATATGGTAATACAAAAAAAAGGCTTTAGAAGTCATTATATTTTTGTTTTATGTCAATAATTATTTCATAAGCCTGACACTGTTATGTCCAGCTCTTTTTCTGTATCTGTGGAGAAGATGAGGATGAGAGACTTGATGGTGCGTACGGACACACTTCAAACAGTCACTGATGGATATAGGTTAACTTTCCTATTTACCTTTCCAGTACAACCACATGGAAAATGGAGGAGAGCCGGGAACTGGAGACTGGGTCCATGAACGAGGAGATGGACAAGAGGGTAGGTATATTTCAGGTAGGTGATAATACAAATGGATACAGTCCGAGTCTAAAGTGAGATTAGACAATGTTTGTGTGTGTGTGTGGCAAGTCCTTTCAACTGGTGCTTAGGTGATGGGGGACATCTGGTGGTGATTAATATTCAGGTGATGGCGATCAGTTTCACTGAGTGAGGGCTGAGCCTGGTGATTCCGTGCCGGTGAGCAGAATGAAGGACGATGGGAAATGTATCGTATTTTCCGGACTATAAATCACACTTCTTTTCAACAACTGAAAACTGAACACTTACTAACTGAAACATTAACTTAAAGTGAGTTACTGAGAAAGACTGAACATGAACAAAATGCCCCCAAAAAGAAAATCCAATTCTGAAGATTACAAACTGCAGGTAGTAAAATATGCAAGTGAAAACGGTAATCGAACAGCAGGAAGACAGTTTAGAGTGAGTGAGAAACTTGTGAGGGACTGGCGAAAAGCAGAGGTTACTCTAAAGGGGGTCACACACCAGACAAGAAGCGCAGAGCTCCGTTGCCCACCGCCACATCACAAACACTATCTTCTCTATGAGTGTACACACACTGGCGCCGCCATTCGGGGTTTGTCCACGGGTGCCCAGCAGGGCTGATGATACAGGGAGCCAGGGAGGTGCCGGTTGTTCAGGGAACCACCAGGGCAGCACTAGTGATACAGGGCACCAAGGAGGTACAGGGGGCACTGGAGGCACAGGAAACACTAGAGACATGGGATGTATCTTATGAACGCCGCTGACTGCGCCTTCAACTCTACTATTGTCTTGACGGAAGTGCCAAAGAGTCCATAGGGCGAAATCAGAGCAACAAGGAAGGAAGGTTCATCCAAAGATGCCTCTCCGTAATTACCATGGCCACCATCATCTGTTAGGTGGCACGGATGCCCAAGTCTGTGGTGTGGCATAATTGAGCGTCCGCTTGAGGAGACAATACCCGATCCATACCTCTCAGTAGGTCAGCTTGATATCCCTGAAAAACAGTCACCATCCGGCCACCATCCGCTAGGTGGTCTGTAACTGCTTTGATGGCAAGACAGGAGCCTTCAATAATGATGCCTCAGTCTGCAAGAGATAGCTAACCAGCTATCTACAGGGGACATCTGCACATATTTTCACCCGCATGGGTAATTCAAATTCGGAAAAGGAAAGATGTGTGCTGAATATGTCTTTCAGGACTACTCCACTTCGGTATAAATGGAAATGGTGGGCTCATGGTTAAGGGACGATCATGGCCCACCAGAAATTACTTGTCGAGTCTATCTTGAGTGACTTTACACGACTAGGTCAAGTTTAAACTGTCCGTGCCCCAGGCCATTACATCCAACAATTCCCCACATTAGGGGCTGTGGAAAGGAGGATTGGAAGATACCAAAAAAATGGGCTTCCAGATTCAGCAGATCACCCAAGCCGGTAAAGGAGGACTGATAAAGCAAAGCCTCTTTTTCCATTCCTTTGGCTTTCCCTCCTCAGCCAGCTTGACCTGTGAGCCCCACGATATGATCCACCTTGTTGCCCCTCCTTTCTCAAGAAAAGTTCAAAGCATGAGCAGAGCTTTTTTTCACTGTGAACTTCTCACGGTGAACACATCCATCCCCTCTTGAGGGCTGGACGTACATGCTCCACGCAAAGATTATGGATGTCCTCAGGTGTCACTAAGCACGCATTTTCTAAAGCTTTTGCTGCTTGAAGGAGCTTTTTCAAGTTCCTGTGAAAGTTTTTACTTTAGGACATATATATTTATATGTAGGTGCAATTTAACTCCACTGCTTTGGGAATATTAGCTTGAACTTATACATTATATTATGAGTGCTTTTTTCCTTTTTTTTACTTTTTGGCAATCTCTTCGAGCCTGAATGAGATTAATAAGGCCCTGTATGTTAGTCACCGCAGGTAAAACATTCAGTTTGGATGTGTTCCAGGACAGAACGCAAGGGTTACAACCTCTATGTTGCATGCATGAAGTCCTCTATTCATAGTCTGGCTGCTCAAGAGATTTACAGTGAAAAAGATTGTAATAAACACATGTTGCATTCTCACATTTGCAACTTATCTCAAACCTCCTTGCCCCAAGTTCTTTTTTTTAGAAGCCCAATTGGATTTTAAAATATATCATTATCATGTCATCAACCATGTGTGTTTCTTGTATTGAAAGCATTGTATGCATTATTCACAGTGATTTAAAACCAATACAATAATCCTATTAAATGTATAAGATAAATATTTTTGTTACAGATACCATTTTGAGATTGTAAACTGAGATGATGAACCTTCATGAATCATGACCTTCTGACATTGTCAGTCACTCCCTGTAGTTATACAAAGTACTACATTTGAATTTAATCCAGAGCCAGAAGAAATTCCAAGCTTCTTCAGTATTTTATTTCGTTTATTTTATTTTTTTGACCACATGTAAAATGGTTGTCTTGTCAGCTTATAGCTAACTCTGTGACAGCCCTCTGGGAACCAGAAAAAAATAATAATAATAATAATAATTTTACACATTCAGATTAGCGGAAATGTCTTTACAGGGTAGGTTTTGATCTAAGTCGTTCGGAAGTTAGCAAAACATGCCCCAAGGAATCTTTAAAGTTTTCTGTGGTGAAAATCAAGCTTTTAATGTTGTTTATATGTCTATGTGGTGTTTTTAATATGCTTTAAGCCAAACCATGTGCAAATTCATAAGTCAACATCATTGCTGAGTATTTTCTCCTTAAAATTGCAGTGAACCAAAGACAGTTTAAAAAAAAAAAACGCAGTTTAAAATAACTGGTGTTTCTGACATCACAAGCTACCTTGTAACCAATCACGTCAACGTGGGATCATCAAAGAGTGCATCTCTAAAATTGCGTGAGTGAATGGAGGTGGGGCTAATTTGCATATTCATAAAAGCACATATACTTAATGAGGCAAGGGTGTAGAGTTATATTCAAGCTATTTTAAGATTTTTTTAAGGGAAACCCTTTTAAATATGTTATTTTGGTGATCAAAGAGGAGTTTTAAGGGATACAATTAATGACTACAGGGGGATTTTAAACACGCATGTGATTTTCTGTTGGCTGTTAAGCTGGTTAACATAGTTTTAGTCCACTTGAGGGTGCTGTTCTCATAGACCAATCTCCAGGCCTCCCTGTGCCCATCATTTTATCTGACCTATATTTAGTGACTCCCCAGGTTCTGTCATGTTGTCCTTATGTCACTGCTGGCATAAATATATATAACTGGACAAACCGTGGCTCTGACGCGCTGACTTGTTAAACAGAAAATATCACACGTGCCAAAGTGCCCATGTGGGATAATGGAAAACCGCCATTGTTATGTCAGGATAAGCACAGTCCTTAGTTTTTGCCTGGAGGGCATGTCCATCTGCCCTGCCATATGATGACAGGAAATAAATGATGCTATTGTTGATACACTGAACTCATGTTCAGATTTTTGGCAGAATATCTTGGAATTGTGCACCTGCAATTGTGACATCTATATTATCATGGCTTCCTGAGACCTGTAAGTAAGTGTAATTGCTCCTGTTTGGAGACACTACAAGAAAAATAAATTTATTTGACATAGAAATATTTTGTAACATTATAAATGTATTTACTGTTACTTTTAATCAATTTAATGCATCATTGCTGAATAAAAGTATGACTTTCTTAAACAAATTTAAAATTTAAAAAATAAAAAAAAATTACTGACCCTAAATTTTTCAACGATACTTTTTTCTAAGAGTGCATCTCTAAAGTACCATTTATGGCAAAATATTATCTAAAACATTTTCCATTGTGATGGTTATGTTCTATGACAGAACCCTTTAAGATTCTATATAGAATCTTATCCCAAGACGTCATATAACTGACGTCTTGGGGCGTCTTTTAACCATACGTCAACATCCGCCTTTTTAGGGTACCCTTAAAGGTGCCATCTGTAATAATTGAAGTTAAAATATCCAAAAAATGAGCTACACGCATCAAAAGAAGGAGAAGTAAGGTCGATGATGTCATGAAAAAAATTACAAGTTATAGTGCTGCTGAAATATTAACCTGAATTAGCATGCTAAATTACTAGCCCCGGCCCGGCAGGTGTCGTAATACCAGTTTGGGCCATGGGAGGCGGTATCGAGCGGGCAACATATACCACCACCCGAACTGAAATACACGAGTAACACACACAGCTTGTGGGTGTCCTTGAACCTGCACCGTTTCTCAATATGCCTTCTTGTCTGTACTTGTGTTCTTGTCGACTTGTAAAACGTCATCAGTCGCGGCCCAAGTACTGTCCCAAAACACAAGAACGGTTAAAAATCCCGGATGTGTTCTTGACACTCCCATTTTACCGAGGATGCATCGGTTGGTAACTTGTGTGAACTTGACGGCAGAAATATCCCATAATTCATTTCGGCATTCGCGGAAGGAGCGGGAAGCAGAGAGAAGCAGGTCAAAAGTTACCTGAAGATTACCGAATATTACCGGCGTTTTTCCCCACCGTTGGCTAGTGATGTACACAAACAAACAACAGAAACAGAATTAAAATGAGACATGTGTTGCTTTATTGTTGTGAATACATTACATTGTAGTGTATGTAGAGTAATCCCTTAGGCTTGGGCGATAAAGCCTGTCTGTATAATAATTCTCGTTGTGTTTGGGCACTGCAGACGGCGTCTGTGCGGGGGTAACGTTACTATTGCGCAATACCAGCAAGAACACATCGTCTCAAACTGTGAGCAGCGTTCTGTGTGCTCGTCACCTCGTGAGTTCGTTCTTCCGAGAACAACTAGCAAGAGCTTTCTTCCCAAGAACACAAGTCCGTTCTTTGCATTCTTGGTTTTGAGAAACGGCCCTGATGTCAATGGAAAGTACAGCCCACTACTACATTTCAGTTCAGGGAAGAGTTCAAAAAATGATTGGTCGATATTATGCATGAGGAATACATTCTGGTAAGTTGTAACATACTGTATCTTTCAACAGTGTTCGTGTTCGGTTCACGTGCGCTAGGGATCTGTCGTGTAACATTTACAAGCACCAAAAATGACTGTATTATTTGAATTGCGTAATAAAGTTGACAGAATCTGAGAGCTGAGATTTTTTTATATATATCATAACTACCCCGTATTTTCTGCACTATAAGGCACACTTAAAAGCCTTTAATCTTCTCAAAAAACGACAGTGCCTCTTATAATCCGGAGCGCCTTATATATGGATAAATTAGTTAACGCTCCACGTTAATAAATTTGCCCGCGAACTCACGCTCGTGTCCATCTTATGCCCGCTTTGTCACACAGCCAGTTCAACCTCATAAAAATCAGGTTATGTGTGTCTCCCGCTCACGAGTGCTCACTCTTAACAGACACACTGTCCCAGGCGCTGCTCGCGCGTCACATAAAGCGCTCCCCTTTCACAGTCACCGGATTGTCTTATTCAAAACAGCCAGCTGCCGCACATACAGCTCTGAATGGCGCTACCCATAGCAAAGCAAAATTGAAGATGAGATCTCCTTTATGTCACATTTACATCTCCTAGATATAAATGAGCACTAATTGAGACCAAAGTGGTTTTCTCATTCTTCTCAAATGTCTCTCCTGAGAATTAAGTCTCACATTGAGCACAGTGCAAGTTCTCTAAATTCTCTCACAGCTGTCTCTTTTCCAGATCTCAACTAAGAGAAAAACGAGACATACTGTGCCGCTATCAAATATGTCTCAATTTGATCTCAGTTATATCTCAGTGAGAAATATGTCTCGTACTGCTCACTATTTGAGTTCCCAGATTCTCTTACAGTTGTCTCTTTCAGCAAAAAGAAAAAATAGAGTAGTGCAAGCTCTCAAATTAGTCTCAATATGTTCTCAATATATTCTCAAGTATTGCTCATGTAGCTTATGTCTTGCTCCTAAGCGACCCTTAGGAGAAGTAACTCAGAAACAAATGATCACAGAATGATATGAATATGAGAAGCTCAAATTGATCTCAAGAGATGAGATTGAACAACAGATGAGCAACACATTTTTCCTATGGGTAGCTTGGTCAACATCAGTGAATGCTCTTTGTCAAATGAATTCAAACTAACAATAAAAATGTAATATGAACAAAACGAATACCGTAAAACTACAAATAATAGCCTGGGCTTTTATTTTCCTATATCGTCGAAATGCATCGGCTTATATTTTATACAGGCGTCTATGAGACGGCCTTTATAATTTAGTGTTGAGATGTTGTTCATTGAGTCTCTAATCTCTAAAAATCTCCAAATGCTCCACGTAAAACTGCGGTCTTCCAACCTTTTACTATTGTGTCAAATGATCTGATTAATATGCAGGAGTAGGGAGAGAGAGCAAAACAGTGCTCGCTTGTGTTGTTTGAAGACGTGAGAGTGTGCGCGCACGGTGCGCAGCACAACTCAATTTCTGGAGGTATACTGCCCCCATCTGGTATGGAAAATGGTGTATGATTTGTTTGAATATGGTAGATGGCACCTTTAAATGTCGGTTAGATGACGTTATCGGATCCTAACCCTACCCCAAACCTAAACCTACCCCTAAACCTACCCAGTCACCTAACCGACGTTAAAGGTAAAGCGTCAGTTGTATGACGGCCCGGGATCGTCATGTAACCGACGTTTAAGGGTACCCTAAAAAGGCGGATGTTGACGTATGGTCAAAAGACGTCCCAAGACATCAGTTATATGACTTCTTGGGATGAGACTGTGTTATGGTAAGAGTAATTTTTTCCTGTAGTGTCTTATAAAGTAAAATATAATTTGGAGGAGATGTACAGTAACTTGTTGTGGCATTAAAAAAAAGACTCTTAAACTGGCCAAAACACACTTTTGTGAACACTCGTGTGATCTTTACCAGGTTGGCATTGATGCCTTAGTGCAAATACTCCAGCTTTTGAATGATTTATAGTATGTTCTGCCGAGGGTATTGTTCCGTGGTGTTGCATGTGAACAGCATTTGGCACAATGGCCTCCTGATGAAATAATGATTTCTTAAATCTAAAAGGAGCCTGCGGTGCACTGGCTTTTAGAGGAGCCAATTTGCAGATCATAATACAGAAAGTATGGCCAGATTTCTGTAACAGAAACGGTGTCTGTCCTGCAGAGGTGATACCACAAGTGATTGAGACACATGCTTCGAAATCATTCTAACAGAAATACCAAATGCTCTGGACTCTAAGACACGTGAAAGAAAATTTGAGGATTGAATATACGTAGATTTGCTTCTGTTTTGAAGGAATATATTACCTGAAAATACATTCATTCAATTCATTTTCTTATCCCTATGTTGTACCAAACCTGAATATCTTATGACTCATGTTCATACTGCCATTTTAATTACAATGAAGGGATATTGTGAGCAAGGGCTATTTTAATAAATGCATCTCAGTGTCGAGTGAGACTTTTGAACTACCATGTGCCACTTTAACTACTTAGACTGAGAAGCTTGGAGACACAAATGGGTCCATTCTTCTGTAAAATTGAGCCTCGGTATTTCAGAAAAAAAATAAAAAAATAAAATAAAAACCTTCCTGCTTCTAAAACTGAATTCTGAAGAAATCTTGAAATCTGATGAAAAGGCAGCAACCTGAATGTGCTTTTATCCTAGCAATTTGTGTTCGTTTTTATGTAATTGATAAAAGATGTGTTATATAATGAAGCATAAAAAAATCCATCTCAACAAAAAATGAGCCATTTCATAAACTTTCATCCTAGAGAAGATTGTGGTCTGAGAGCTAAAATGGACAGAGTACTGAAGTCATCGTTTTTGATTAATCAGAAACAGACAAGAAGCCGTTCGGCACGCCAAAACCCGCAGCAAACACAATAGCGTCCCAACACAGCTAAACCACGGCTAAACTCATCAAACCAGCATTAGTCATTTCTTTAACCACAATTGTGTTGCCTTTCCAGCTATTAGCATGATTTTAATCATTGAACTGTGTGTGTGCGTGTGTGTGTGTGTGTGTGTGTGTGTGCGTGTGTGTGTGCACGTGGCTTTTGTAGTGTCATTTTACACAAATGATTTGTCCACTATTCTACTTGTGGAAGCATTTTTATTTTGAGTCTTAAACCAATAGCAATTATTATCAATATCACTGAGAACATAGCAACAGCAATATGAGTTCCACTGTGCCTTGACCAAAAGATATTTGAGCTGTGATGTCTGTCTCCACACACGTATGAAGATGTTCTGATCTAAACCCTTTCCTCAGGCCTAAACTGCCATGTGAGTTCAGTTAGCCTTTGAGTTCTCTTTTAAAAGGGCCGCAGGGGCCTGTGAAAGGCCTTTAGTTTTATGATGCCTCAACTTTGTCTCACCATCTACAACTCTTCTATGCAGAAAGAATTCACAGTCCATTTAGTTTTTAGTTTGTTTTTTTTTTTTTTTTCAGTCACAGCAGATGTAATGATGAATAATTTTTTTTCTGGCCAAGATCATTTTCAGTGTCTGTTAAAGGGGTCATGATATGAGAAATCATATAATAGTGTAGTAGTGTAATAGCTTTAATCTTCCTTCTCAGACAAAGCATTTATTTAATCAAGCTCCAAAAATGGCTCATTTGGATATTGCAAGATTTATTACATCGCACGGGCAAATGAAAAAAGAAAATGACTATACATCATTACACCATAGGCAATGAGATAGCCAGGTAACCCAGAATGCACCTCGCACCAACCAGCAAGTGTCAATGGGAGAGGAGAAAATCCGCGAAATACCGAAATACTACTGTTAGTCATGAAATGTAATTTTAAAAGTGTTTCAGGCGAGAATGTGGTTGTTTAAATCTCAAATCTGTATTTTATTTATAAAGATAGCACCTATTTGAAAAATGCATCTGACGTTTTCGGAGTTCTGACATCCAAGCCTTCAGCGGACACTCCCCGACTGAAACAGCTTATCCTCGGCTAGTGCTTCTGACGTTTGCCGCCGGCAGTCTAGTGGATAAACCTTGACGTATAATAATTCGTATTGCGTATAAGTCTATCTTTGGTCTCATTGAACTATAGTTTGTTCCATGGCAGCAAAAAAAAAAAAAAAGTTTTTGAGGTTTCATAACTTTATGGCTATTTAACTTTAACAACATTTTTTTATATATTATCTTCACTATATGAGCAATAAAATAACATGACATAACCCTTGTTCATTTTGTTATAAATATATGCAGTGAAGAGAATTGCGTTGCCTGAACCACATGGCCATTAGGCTGTATATGTATATATATATATTGTTAATGAAAAGAGGCAGAGTTGTGTTTTATAACATATTTCGTTTTATTGTTTACGAAAAGATGCTGAGTTGTCGCAAATTTCGTTTTATTATTGCCTAAAATATAGGCTATATAAAGAGATAACCGGAGTAGAGCGTGCTGCTGAGTGACGCGATCAAGTACGCTCTGTTCCATTTGCAGAAGAACCGGACTTGCGTCCTCTCGTCCTCGGGAGTTCGTTCTCCGGAGTCGAACTTGGCAAGTCTGAACTACCAAGGACGCAAGTCCGAAGTCTGCGTACTTGGTATTGAGAAACGGCTCTAGTTTTGAGCCTAGCTGAAAAACACTGGATATTTATGGGCGTCTCACACTGAAGTAAACGCACTCTGCTGTGAGTGGATAACAGTTTTGCATATTATAATGAGTTTCAACTTACCTCGTCGATGCACTTGTATTGTTTTGAAACGTCCAATGTTGTAAAACTGCAACCGGAATGATTAGACCCAAAGTCCGTGTTGAACAATTCCTGTCAGATCCAATATAGACGGCACAGCACTCTTAATCGGTCTGCAAATCCAGTCTTGTTTACAGGACAATCCTCAGTGAAATGAAGCGAACAGACGAGGATGTTTTACCTCATCAGCTGGAACGTCATTAAATATAAAGTTTATCCATGCAATCGTATTGGAATCCTGAGGAAGCTTATGCAATAACAGTCGTCTTTCACAACCACTACACAGTATTCTGTGTTGCTCGGTAGATCCAGTTTGTCATCACGAGATAGGCATATGTTATTTAGCTATGCGTGATTGCGTGTAATGCGAGAATCGGTGGGTGGGGCTAAACTGGCCGTGTTGAAGTAGGAGCATAGGAGTAGGAGGTGATCTACTTCTGTGGGGGTGGTGTTTTATCCTCTTTGTCGTCATAGTTCCCCACTTTTAAAAACGAGTCGTTTTCAGAGGCTGGTGTCAATAAAAGCTTTTATTGGACTAACAAGGACATTTTCAGTTCTGAAACTTACAGGATAGTTTTATCCACCTGTTTCTGCTCTAAACAATGGGCGCTGCCATGACGACGATGCCGGTAGTCAACTTCCTGTTCCAGTCTGGTCTATGCATTTTTGCCATGTGTTTTAGATTGTGTCATCCCTACATCGCTAAACAAAATCGAAAAAAAACATTCATCAAATGTGATCTGATCATGTTATTTTTTATTAAATCACAGATTAAAAGAAAATGAACGTTTTTCTTTGCTTCATAACTTCCAAAGGATAGCTGATGCATGACTGCACGATCTCCCTAATCCAGCAAACATCCGACAGTTTCTATCACCCCGACTGCTGCAGAATAACAGTACTATAAGTTTAGGCTGGTTAGCCCTTTGACTCCTGTCTACATATGCTTTCAAAGATGCATAGTCTATGTATTTCTCAGGCCTGTGAGGTTAGGCATAACGTTACGCCGAGTTTCATTCATGAGACCAAAGTCCAGTTTGCGCGCTGTCGCCTCCGTCATGATCATATTGTTTACTATATACTTCTTATTTATTAAAACCAGGCGATAGGTTGATGAAATATTAATTGAAATTAAGATACAATTAGTGAAAAAAAGACAGCAGAAAGTAGAAAACCGGCAAGTCAGTTGAATCCGCTATGAATCATGGGAAGGTAGAAACAGGTGGATAATATGATGACCTCTTAGATGTCAAAAGCTCAAGAAAATTTAGATTTCTCAGTTCATCACCCCTTTAAATACAAAAACACATGTGAATGTAACGTTGTTGCTGAGTAACTATGTGTGTACAGTATACACACACTACCTTTTCAAAAGTTTGAGGTAAATAAGCTTCTTTAATGATTTTGAAAGAAGTCACTTACCAATGCTGCATTTATTTAATCAAAAATATAAGAACAGAAATATCGTTAAATAGTACTACAATCTAAAATAACACCTATTTTATAGATTTTAAAATTACTCCAATCTTTGACATGATCCATCAGAAATAATTATAACATGCTGATACTCTGCTCAAGAATGATACTCTGCTCTGTTCATGTTTTTTAAGTATTATTGGAATTATAAATATATTTACTGTCATTTCTGACCAATTCAATGTGCCTGAATAAAAGTTTTGGTAACACTTTATTTTGATGGTCCTTTTTTGAACGTGCTGTTGACTATTAACTTTGCAGCTTTATGTCAACTAACTCTAATCAGAGTAGGCTATTAAAAACACTTTATTGTGATGGTCCTCCAAAAGACACTCTACTGACTATAAATAATTTTGCAACTGCATTGAAAGTCAAAACAAACTTATAAAGTTCATACATTGAGTACATACTGTAGTGCACAAGTACATAGAGTATAATTGCATAGTGTATAGAACGTCATTTGGGACACAGCTAATGACAATTCTAATATCTCCATTTGTCTCTCTTCATCTAACACTTGCAACACTCTGCTAGATTTGACTTTGAGTAATCAAATCCCATTTATCAAACAAGGACTTTAAATCACATATTCACTCACAACCTCCAAAGTGTTGTCATTGGAATTTAGGAGAAACACTTAATCATCAATTATCTAAAACCTTTTGACAGCCAGGGTAATTTGATATCATGTGTATATTGTATTGTCAAATACATTGATGAAGCAATATCATGCCTAAGTTCTTTCACATCCAGTACATCTGGGTGAAAGTGACAAAGTTCATTTGACCTCTGTGTTGACTTTGATAATTTTTTACTTGCTTGTCTAACAATTCAAAGTTAATAATATTTTATATCAGCGTTTTTTTTTTTTTTAAATTCTCATTTCCTGTGTTCTTGGAACGGAACACTGATCACATTCCAGTCGTCTCCTCCTGTTGTTAAGTCAACAGTCGAAGGATATTTAATGTGGCAAAGAGCCTGACCAGTCCAGATATACAAATCATGTACACACACACAAACACATACATAGTAATTGCACAAACTTGCAAAAATCTAAAAATTTGTCCCCTTACATTGGAGCATATGAGTCCTAAGAAGTCTGACCAGGCATTATGTGAAAAAGGGGCAATTTTCAAGATTTCCTGAACTTGAGCAAACCGTAAATGTGCTGGACAGTATCATTTGACTGGTCACACACTTTCATGCTGTCTACAATGTTGTGTTTTTCTAGTCTGGACAGCTATGCTGTAGGTAAAATTACTAACGATTATTTTCATAATCGATTATTCTGTTGATTATTTATCAGATTAATTATTTATCGGATGGAAAAACTAAACATCATTATACATTAAAAAATCTTTTTAACTAAAAATGTATGTTAAAAAATGTTATTCCTTATCCTGCCAAAAGTCATTCTTCAAACAAATTATATAACATATAAGTGGAATAAAAAGTCTAGGAAATCAAACAGCAAATGCATATATGCAATGTAAATATATATATATATATATATATATATATATATATATATATATATATATATATATATATATATATATATTCAAGATTTGTTATCACAACATTTTTTCTTTTGTCAAATCAACTTAAATAATTTATTTAGTTCAGATAACTTATTATTTTGAGTTTCTGATGATTAAATCAATCTCCTTCATTGTATTAACTCAATTTTTCCAGTTCAATCAACTTAAAATTTTAAAGCAACCAGGTTACTTACTTTTTTTTAAGTTAAACCAACAATATTTTTTACAGTGTGGCTATGCTGTAGGCCTTAAATAAAAAAAAAATAATAAAAAAAAGTGTTAAAGGTGTGGTTTACTGTTTTTTTTCTTTGCATGATTGTGTTTATGGGGTGCAGTGTAACATGTATTTGTGTTTTTTCTTTTTTAAAAAGTCTTATTTTTCATTAATTTCACCTTTATTGTAAGCCGCGTTCTCCTCTGTCATTTGAACGACCGGTTTACATCCTGATTCTATGAAACCACTCCCTCAGAAACAGGCAATGGGCTCTGATTGGTTAGTTTGGGCCGGTGTGTTGTGATTGGCTAAACTGTGTAGTGCACGTTGTCCGGATACTTAATGCCCATTACCTTTACGGGCAATAGCTGCATATGTGTTCCTGTCAAATGTACATAATGGGTGTCGATGCTGCAGTATCAGTATGAGCCAGAATCAGACCCAGAAAGCAGCGATGAAGAGATTCAAACAGAACCTCCCTAAACACGAGTCTTAAAAAACATTTCTGAATGGTAATTTGCCTATATATTTTAACTTTATACATGTTTGTTTTACACAATAGCATCAAACTGACTGGCTACTATATACACAAACAGCATTGGCATAGGTTTACGTTCTTGATCAAATCGAAAAATAATGTCAGTATATATATACAGTACATGAAAAATACATTTACAAAATTAGTACATATACAAATTCAGGTCCAAAATGTTGTCAGTGTGTGTTTGTCGAAGACACGGAATAGCATAAGTAAGTGACTATAATAAAGCCAGCGCTGGCAATTGATAAAACTAGAACATTACGTCTGGAATTACATGCAAATACATTTAAAATTATTTAGCCTACTTACATGTTGTGGCCCAACAACTGCTGCCTCTGGTTTTAAAGTTGGAACTGCTTTATGTTTTAGTAACAGTTTCTTGTTGAATCCGGCATTTAATTCGTGGAGATTCTGGAAGCTGTTTTTCATAAAATGCACAACACAGAGAGCTATGTCATTTTCAGGAACATAATCAAACATAAATTGTATCCATTGTTGACGAACTACAGCGTCCGTGGGAACACAGAAGACCTGAAATGCTGGGTGAAAATAACACACTTTCGACGAGCCGCAGAAATATGGCCATGCCCTTATTTTGCATATTCCAAAGGGAGGGTTGATGTAAATGTATGGGTTAGTTACGTATAAAACCCGGCTGTTGTCCCAATCGAGTCGTTTTTGTAGGCACTAAACTTCCTGATTTTTAAAAGATATCTCTGCTTACATTGAACTTTCAGCGCTGCAACTTTGCAGATACTTCATGCACCAACAGCAACATTACACACTAGGCCTATTTAAAATGAAAAAAGTGAAATTGCAATCAACCACCCCTTTAAAATACAAATATTACATTCTAAACCTAAAATCAACTGATTGCTTACTAATTTAAAGCAGAAATTAAAACGACTAAATTAAAATGTTAATAAACAAAAATAAAAGCACAAAATATATGAAGAACACAATTCACTCTGAACATAGCCTAATTAATTAGATTTGATTAATGAGCTATAGCCTGCCAACAATTGTTCATTTACTGTTACTGTGATATAATAACTTAAATAAAACTTGTGTTACATGTAGAATTGTAAACATACAACTTAATTTATAACAAAAAAAATGCTTTAGCAAAATGTGCATTTTAGTCGCATGTTTGGCCATGCGTTCACTTAACACTTAAGTTTAACAAGATTGCTTGTTGTGTGTGGAACTTTTTAACATTTACAGATAAGGATATAACCATAAAATGTAAGTTATGCACTGAGGACAACACGTGTACAGAAGCAGTACAGCTCGCTCATCTGCCAATCGAAGCACGGCAGGGAAAAACGCTGTAAACGCTATACACTACTTATTTAAAGTGCTTATAAATTATATATATATATATATATATATATATATATATATATATATATATATATATATATATATATATGTGTGTGTGTGTGTGTGTGTGCGTTTGAAAATGGTGTATAAAATGGAGTATAAAAGTATGAGTTTGCAGGAAGAAGTCGAAGACATTTGGTGAGCTATCTTTCAAATCAATAGTTGTGTTTTGTCATGATAATGCGCCTGACTACAAGACACTAACACTGGCCATACATGTCAACACCAGTCTAATATTACCGAAAGAAATGCCAGATTTCATAAACAATATGCCAAGAGAATGGAAACAACATAGGAATGCACTTCACGCACCAAAGTCAATAGTTCCACGGCCTGTGAAGTGTTGCAATACATTTTTCTCACACGTTTCTCCATCCGAATATGCCTGAGGGTCCTACAGAGATTTTAGTGTGATCCAAAGATCATTCCAGGTGGTTAGATGATAAAAAAGAGGAATCTGATTTTGTTCTGTTTCCTTAGTAACAGTGACGTTCTCGTTGTCCTTAGACACTTCCAAGAAAGTGAGGTCCAAAAGTCTGAGATCACTTTTTTTAGGGTTCATATTTAAATTTAATTTTGGAAAAAACAGAGGAATTTGGGGTTTTGAAAAAAAAAAAAACATTAAAAAAAAATAATGCTACTTCATACAATTAAAATTCTATTACTATATACTGTAATACTATTAAATTAAAAAGAAAGACTTAGTGTTATCTGCAATATTTCTAAGTTACTAATTGAATAAGAAGATCGGGCATTGAGGACCTTTGTGCAGACTGCCATATTTTTTCAAAAATCAGCATGTTTTATCAGATTTCAGGATGCATTCCATTCTGGGAAAAATAAAATGGATGGCGGGATGGATGGATAGATGGACAGATTTTCTTCCATCACTTTAGCAATAAAAAAAGATCAGTTGATAGATTTCTATCAACATCCACTCATTCACCAAGCAAAATGAAATTAATGTGTTCTCTGTAACAAGACTGTTCTAGGTGGGGATTGAACCCAGGTCTCTTATGTTCTAAGTTATTGAACTGACAGATTGAGCTAACTCCCCAATGGCTGAATCCAAGAGCAGAGATGGTCAAAAAGCAACAAAACAAAGGAAGCCGGGCTTCCAAGAAACAGTAAAAGAAAAACAGAGTCCAATGATATAAAAGAAATATATAACGATATATAAAGAGTCCAATGATATAAACTTAAACATTAAGAGGCTGGCTTGCAACTGGTAACATAGGCTCAAGATTGAACAATAAAGCATGACACAACACACTTAAATAGGGCAAGACACAGGTGTGATACATCAGGCATAATGAGAAGTAGAGTTCAGCAGGAGTCAGGTGAGAAGCGCCACCTGCCGACCAGGAGGAAAATAGCAGTCCAGTTAAGGGATCCTTACATTCTCTTAGTTTAAATGTTGAATATGTAACATTAGCACGCCCGTCGTCCGACTGGCATGCTGCAGTAAATTATTTCTGTTTGATAAAACAAGTAGATAAGACAAAGTTGTGCTGTTATCTGTAATCTGAGTCGCTCTGTAATGGCAGCTTCTTCTCCGCGACTCAGTTATTCACATACTAGTCCCCAATCAGCACATTTTCTCCACCTACTGTCCACTGTGGGCATCACTCATCACAAATTCAACATAATAACAGTAATTGAAACAATATCATACACACAATAAAATAAAATACATACAGAAAAAATATATTTATTCCTGTGACAATACAGGGTGTCACACTCTCCCCGACAAAAGAAATGGCTCCAAACAACACTGATCCTTTAACACCCTTTAACTGTTTCTTATAAACAGTTAATTCAGTAACACAAACCTTCTAACATTGTAACCAATTTCAAGATTGTGTAATATATGTGTTTATTGTTTACATTCATGTGTGTGTGAATCTTAACCCTGTTTTCTTGTAGGCACTAATTTTCTAGTATCCACTAAAAGGCAGCATAAGGTAATAAGGTAGGATAGGACCCTATCTGATAAGGAAATGTAGGTGGGACATGAGCACAAGTCGCACATACTGGCCCCTGTAACCCAGAGTAACACGGTAACTGCTGTGTCTGCATAAATTGAGCAGCCCCTATCTCTGTAGGCAGTTCATAATTGGGCTGACCCAATGAGGGGTAAGTGAAGATCCGTGTGGGTTGTCAGAAATTTTGGTCGCTCCTCGTGACTATATCGCACAGTTGAAGCAAAGCTACGAACCGATTGCCCTAAACTCAGTGTTTTTTCCCTCACTGCACCTGCGCGAAAACAGAATTTTAACCATTTCATCTGCAGCAAAAATAAAATTAAAATAAAAACGAAAAGAGTGAGATCTTTAAGTTCTGTAGTTCAAACTAGCTACAAATTACTGTTGCTTACCTCCAGTTTGTGTTGCAAAATGGATAATTACCCACGTCTTCCTAGCCTGCGATGTAACGTCTCTTTTCATTGATGATTATTTATGGCAATGTTCGGACATATTATAGACTGTTAATAGTTATTTTATATGCCTATAATTCATTGTAATCGACCTAAATGTTTTAGACAATTTTTTAAGAGGAGTAAGATTATGTAATATTTTATTATCCTCACAGCATGTTGGTAATGTGCTGTGAAAATATTGCGTGGCAAATTATTTATAATAGCGGATCAATTTAATAATAAAATTAGCCTATAGGCCTCCCCTAATAATGCTAATACAATAATACTAATAATTAAATGCATAAATTGAAAATGCTAAATCATCTTGATATTGATAGCAGATGATTGTTTTGACAATATCTCTGGATACATATACGTAAATAGGCGCAATCTAGGGGGTTATCGCAGATATTACACGTATAGTGTGAGCAGTGAAGTCGCAGCTCGACGATCGGACCGTACAGTGTGAGCACATAAATCCTGAATTTACCTTTGCATCGCATGCGATTTACTCGTTGAGTGTGAGTAGGTACCTTGCTGAAATCGCACAGACATCGCACAGTGTATGCCCGCCTTAAGTCAGTCAAAGAGTGAGTTGCCACTGTCTCAGGTAAGTATTCTTCCTCTACTCCTGGAGTAATCTCTCCATGCCTCACAGGTCCATCCTCACTATTTCTCCATCTCCAATCTCTTCTTTCGTGAGTGTCAGGTGTAGTCCTTCCCTGCTTAGATCTCTGCTCTTCAGAGGAGCGCAACCAGTAGTAAGCTCTCAGTGCATTACTGTCATCCAAACATGAATCACTCGAATTTGCTTCTTCGGGCTCTCTTGCTGATTTTGACAACCTTGGTTTCCTTCCCTTAGGTCTACATGACTCATCAGCTCATGGAGGTGGCGAGTCTACTGGTAGGTCATTAACCAGGTGAAGTAGGTTCCGATGCAAGGTACATATCATGGCTGGATTTTGGCCTCCACTGGACTCCGGGTACACTTGATAGACCGGTCTGTCCCCTATTCTTTCCTTGACTACGTGTACTGTTCTCTCCCAGTATGATCTTAACTTTCCAGGCCTGCCCCGTTCACTTAGGTTACGAACCAGAACTCGATATCCTGGTTGCAGCACAACACCGCGAAGGTGCTGGTCATAGTATTTCTTGTTTCTTGTTCGCTCTCTTGTTTACCGTTGTCTGTTCTAGAGTTACTGACACCTGTTAACTGCTGCAAAGTCGCAAAGAGATGGTTCTCGAATTCACGGCCTTGGTCGTGATGGAGCCGGCAAGGATAGCCAAATCTTGGTATATAGTCATTAAATACCCTCTCAGCCGCCGTCCTTCCAGACTTGTCTCTTGTCAGATATGCCTGGGCAAATCTGGTGAAATGGTCCACCACCACCAGAATATATTCATATCCGCCCTGACTCCACTCCAGGTGCAGATAATCGATGGACACCAAATCCAGTGGACAACTTGAGGTAAGACTTCCCATAGGAGCTTTGATCTTCACCACAGGTTTTTTTTTTTCTGCTTCACACATCGGCACTGCTGGGTGACATAGTGCTCGATCTCCTTTTTACTAAAAGGCCAGTAGAATCGACTCCTTGCCAATTCTAGAACTCGTTCCATCCCTACATGACCCATGTCGTTGTGCAACTGTTTCTGCTTAAACTTAGCAGGAAGAACAAGTTGGGATCTGTGATTGGTCTTACAATAGAGCAGGTCCTCTTCAAGATCCAGTTTTCTCTACTCATACAACAGTCTCTTTAGGCTTCCTTTAGCAGTTTTCGTCATTTCAGATGTCAGTTCTCCACCACTCTCCTTTAACTCTATCACCTTACCAACGACAGGATCTTCCCTCTGGGCAGCTTTCAACTCGGAGCGGTCAAGTGTAGTGAGACTCTCTCCAAACTGGCACTTTGCATTCCCTTGACGTGAATTGAGAGCCACAACCCAAGCAACTTCATTCTCTTGGTCAGCCCGACTTCCTTCCCATGTAGCCCGGACCACTTCCTCTGCAAGAACTTCGGTATAGGTGGTCATTGAACTCATTGATATTGAGAGGACAACAAGAGAGCATGTCCGCGTCTGCATTCATTTTGCCTGGTCTGTAGCAAATGTCAAATCTGAAGTCTGCCAATTTCCCCACCCACCTATGTCCAACAGCGTTGAGCTTGGCCGTTCTGAGCACATACGTCAACGGGTTGTTGTCTGTGAAAACTGTAAAGTGTGGCGCATAGAACAAATAATCGCCAGGAACTCAAGCTTTCCGGACTGAGAGTCTATAACCTCTCTCTGCAGGAGTCAGTGTTTTGGAGCCATAGCCAATAACTCTGAATCTGCCCTCTTGCTGCTGGTACAGCACAGCCCCGAATTCCTGTTCGGACGCGTCTGTATGGAGCACAAACGGGAGTTCAAAGTTTGGGTAAGCAAGTACAGGGGGGGTTGTTAGAGCCCCAATGAGTCTCTCCAACACACCTTGGTGCACACTCAACCACTCTACTTTCGCACGGGATGGTAACTGGTTCCCTCTTTTCTCGGTTTTACCAGACTTATTCTGCCCCCCAGATGGTAGTGATCCCCTAGACTGGAGGAGTTCATACAGTGGCTTGGCGATACGTGAAAAGTCCTGGATGAAGGTGCGGTAGTAACTGAGGAACCCCAACAATCGCCGCAAATTCCCGACAGTTGTGGGTTTCTGGTCTCAGGGAGAGGACAGCTTCTAGATCTTTTGGGTCGATGTAGACACCATCCTCCGAAACTAGTCTCCCTACATACCTGACTTCTCTCTTGAAGAGCTTGCATTTTGCCGGCCTCAACTTTACTCCATGATGTCGCAGTACTCTGAGAACTCTCCTTAGCCCCTGAACAAAATAAAACTGCATGTATTTTGCAGAAGAGCATTGTTTTGGTGGTACTTCCGCTCTTTGTGACTGTGTGGATGAATATGACCCTTCACAATAGGTAATGTTTTACAATAAATTATGTTAGAGAGCCACATATTTCAATTTATCTATTCAATAAAATACCTTGCTGACCTGGGGCCCTATTCACTAAGAATTTTATCTTACCACTAGGAGTACTCCTAAATCGCACTAAAATATTTTAGCTAGGAGTTTTCTCTTAAAAGTTATTCACAATGCTGTACTCCTTGTAAAGAAAAATTCCTTAAAAATTCCTAAACTAAGAGTGAATCTTCTTTGCTATGGATGACGTCAATTCTCATGCATGAGCTTCCTCGCAATGATCATGGTGATTGGTTGTTAAATGACAGGGCAACAAATCATGGAATTACATCTAAATATGTCTGTGTCCTACACACAAAATAATAATATAGTAATGCCATCAAAATGCATATAATGACTGCAATTCTAAAAAGGCAGAGAGCGATAGAGAGAGAGAGAGAGAGAGAGAGAGAGAGAGAGAGAGAGAGAGAGAAATCGTGAATTCAATTAAATTAAATCAAGGTAGCCTATAACCCAATGAAAACCGCCACTTGCCTAAGAATGAAAAAATGACACTTGCAACAACACTTGCTTGGTTATTTGACATCCTATTAGCCTAAATATGACGCTTTTCGACTGCTGGTACGGATCAGTACGGTTCGGCTCTGTGCTGCACGGTTCGGCTCGTTTCGCTTTTCCACTACGCGTTACGACTCGGCTCAGTTCGCTTTAGCTCGGTTTGCTTTTCCACTGCAGTTAGTATCGCTTAAGTGGGTGGGATTATAGTCTGACCGTTATAGTTTATCCGCTCCTCTGCAGCCAACGAGGCGAACATCTGCACTGCATCCACTGACCACGATTCAGCCATTTCTTTTTAGGAAGTTTTCTTTCTTTCTTTTTTTCTTCAAGCAAGTCAAGCAGTTTTAAGGAAAGTCTGATAGTTCACTTGCTTTTGGTCCAGACCAAATAAATTATTATTTTATTTATTTATTTATTTATTTATTTTTTGTACGGTTCGCTGTCACACTGCTCTTTTTGCAAGTGAACCAAATTTTGTAAACAAAACCACACGTGTGCTAAGGTCGTCCATTCATTGGACAAGGTTTCTCAAGTAGGGAAATCAGGAAGTGCAAAAAAGGCTCAGCAAGGAGATATTTCCTACTGCAATATTTGTTCTTTAACTAATTTTGTGTTATTCTGTACAAACGCAATATGAAGAAACTAATGAGTATCATATGTCATCTATATGATGTTGTAATTTGGATTTTGAGAAGATGACAAGTGTAACGTTTGAGTGGTTCTATTAAACACGTGGAACTACGACAACTCTCGTCTCTCGTACATCTTTTCATTTGACCATCTACTGTTTTTTTTTATCTCTGGGCAACATCTCAACTTTGCGTTACAAGTGGCACTGCGCAGAAGACGGACAATGCATAAAGTTTTCATCAGAGGTGGGTAGTAACGAAGTACATTTACTTCGTTACATTTACTTGAGTATTTTTTTGGAAAATTTTTACTTTTAAGAGTATATTTAATTGAGGGTACTTTTACTTTAACTCGAGGAAATTTCTTATGAAAAAACTGTACTTTTACTTCGTTACATTGAGCGACGTTCCTCTCGTTACTTTATTTTAATGCAATATGTTGTTAAAAGCGTAGTTTATTCTAAGCGCGCGCTCTCTCTTTTTTCTGGGCATGAGCGATGCTCAATTCACAAATGAATCACTCTTTTGAGTCGATTCTGTTCAAAGACTTCATCAAACAAGTTTGGCAGATCTGTCTAAATCGGTTCGCGAATCAGTTTGAATGATCTGTTCAGTTTCATGCACGCGCTGAATCGTCTCGGAGTCGTAACAGGAAGATTTAACAACATCAAGAGTGTTGTATGAAGTGGCTGTGGTAAATCTGCAAATGCATCATATTTTTGTATGATGCCAGCGATGAAGATCCTTTATTAGTTGAACATCTTCATATGTTACTTCATAAGCTGTCTGTGAATGTATCATTCCACACGACGATACATTTGATTTCATTTCATTCAGGTAATACATTTTACAACCAAACACCATATAGCACGACTACAAAGCATGACATTACCCTTTTTTGGGGACATATACATTACTTAATACATTAAATAAGCTATAATCGTCCAGTTTATGAATGTGTGTACACACACACACACTGTGTGTGTATTACGCAGTGGCGTGTGAACTCGACTTGAAAACGAATGCCAATGTCCAAAAATGGGCAGTTATTTGGCAGTTGGGTCTGTTCGAGGTAGGATCACGTACTCACCACTAACGAACCGCTCCACCTCATCGAGGAGGTCTCAGTACACTTGTTTGGTCCACTTTTGGTGTGCACCCGAGTGCGATTGCTGCCTTCACACCTGCCCAAACGAACCGCACCAAGAGAGAAAACGAACTCTAGTGCAATTCAACCGAACTAAATGAGGCAGGTGTGAAAGCACCCTTAAAACAGGTGCATCAGCGGTGGCTGTTACTGGATATTTAAATCTAGCAGGTTTGATTTCTCGCAAATACAATGGCGCTGATAGTTACGATTCTGTCTGACTCTGACCAATCAGTGATCTGCAGTGTGTTCACGTCACATTTTAGTATTGGTGCGGTACGCTTGGAACCTCAACAGATGTGGTACCATTTAAAGCAAGCCGAAGCGAGCCATATTGTACCGTACCATGCAGTGGAAAAGCACCACAAGTGAGCGTACCAAGCTGAGCCATACCGTACCATGCAGTGGAAAAGCGCCAAAGCATGCCATGCCGAACCGTGCCATACCATTCAATGCAATGGAAAAAAAATGGAATAGAAAGCCCAACTGGACACTTGATTAATTACTGCTGCTAGCCCAGTTGGTGCTGGAAAAAAATAACTCAGATTTCGCCATCTCCGAAGAGGCAAAGTTGATTCTCGTTTTAATATGAGCTCTGTTACGTTCTGTTTTTACCAGTAGACTCTCTTCTGTTCATTTTTTTTTCAGAGGTTTGACATTTAGTCTGCTCTAAGGTTTGAGATTCGGTGTGTTCCATGTGTGATATAGTGTGCTCCGTCAACCTTTCTCACTCGATGTGACAACTAATCTCTGCCACTCCCACAGCACAAATAGCCTGTGCAACTTTTCTCTATTTACAGATATGATGAGACACACACAGGAGAGTGACGCATGTCGAGGTGTCCGTGAGCAAGACACCTAACCTCACCTGCTCCCGACGAGCTGGATGGCGCCTTGTATGGCTGACACCGCCGTCGGTGTGTGAATGAGTGTATGAGTGGGTGAATGCGAGGCAAAAATGTAAAGTTTTTGGTGGCCATTAGGTCTATGAAAGCACTATATAAATGCAGTACATTTGCCATTTACCATATACGCAATTTCCCGCAACCACCCCGACAGTCCAAAAATATAATAATATGCCTACCATAGTGAGTCAGGGTGAGAAAAAAACATGTTTTGAAAGAAGGATTGATCATGTAATGATACAGAAAAATTACATAGTGTACCTTTAATGTTTTATCCAATTTAGGTTAGAGGCATGAAGATGTACTGCGAGGTATTGCTTGGCTGCTATAGAAATCTCTTATAAAAGGTGCCTGTGTGTATCTATTTAGGGAGTTCTATTTATAGTTCCCTTTCTGCAGTGTTAGTAAGGGGGCACAGTGAGATTACACACTTTATTTTTAGCACCTCTATAAAAAGACACAATAAACAAAGACGTTTTCATGTTTTATTCATCTCGTGGATCAAACCCTCTTTTTTCTTCCCCGTTTCCCTCCTGTGAGACACGACGCTTCTGTGCCAAGGGATGGTGGCATCTGCACAAGACATGTTTAGCCTAGATGAAAAACAAGAGGAATATTCCCCTTCGTAAGCATTCCTCTGGATTTTCATTCACACAATTTAGAGTGTCAAGAATAAGTGAATGCTCTTAGTTCGTCATGCTTTATATTCTATTTCCATTCAGGAAAAAGAAATGTAATTCGAAAAGGCTTTTATACATTAAAAATGCTTTAAATAACTGCATTTATAATCTCCTTTGACATTGAAGAAAACAAATTGTAAATTAAATAAAGAAGCATTGCTTCCTACGTTGTGCATGTTTGTTCAAATTTGACCTTATTATCTCACATTCCCCAAGGCATTTTGCTGTCTTATCAAATAAGCTGTGATTATACACGTCCTCTGTCTTTTCCCAGATATATCATGCCCGAATCGGTGAATGTGTGTGCGAATACGTGCAGGCTTTAGGCAATAAGCTTTTTTGATTATGTCAGCCCACGTGGCCCTGCAATGCAAATTGTTTTGCTGTTTGGATGCAAGGCAAAGTTCTTTTGCTCTGATTATGTAGCATGCATTTACAGTCTTCAGTCAGAGACAGGAGCAGATGGTATTGTTCTGTGTCCAACGTGATTTAGATTAGCTATCTCTGAGTTCTTCTGAGCTATCGAAACATGACATGCTCAGACTGTTTGGAGTGAGTATGAGTGTGTTTTGTTCAAGAAAATCTTTTTTTTTTTAATTCAAGATCTTTAGGTTAGGTGTGCTTTCCACCGGCAGTCCTACCACAGCACAGGTTTCTCTCTAGAATTGTTCACTCAGCACTAACTTTAAAGGAGAACTCCGGCACAAAATGAACCTTTGATCTAATTACACATTGGCACCTAGTCGACCGTTCTCTGAGATTTGTTTTCATGATAATTTAATGTATAGCGTTTTATCTCTAAAACTGTTTAGTGTATACGCTAGTATATGGGGGCATATAATAAGTAAAGAGAAATCGCTAGTTAATATCACTAACAAGGCTCAAAATAGCCCCACACAGTAACATAATTATAGGGTCCCTACATGCAAACCGAAGCAGTCCACTTCGTATATACAGACAGCAGCCATCTTTGGAAAACAGTTTTGACAAGTCGAACCACGAACGACGTGCCAAGTGAGCTGAACTGTATGAAGTTCAGCAAACTTCTGAACTGTATGAACGGCGTTCATGGTTTGACTTGTCGAGACTGTTTTCCAAAGATGGCCGCCTGTATACACGAAGTGCACTGTCTTTATAAAATATCTTCTTATTAAATGGTCTGTACACTTACAAAGTTCTCAATGCTTCGTTTTGCATGTAGGGACCCTCATTATGTTACTGTGTTAGTGTGGGGCTATTTTGAGCCTTGTTAGTGGTATTAAGAAGCGATTTCTTTTTACTTATTAAATGCCCCATATACTAGTGTATACACTAAACAGTTTTTAGAGATAAAACTCTTTACATTCAATTATTATGAACACAAATCTCAGAGAACGGTCGACTAGGTACCAATGTGTAATTAGACCAAAGGTTCATTTTGCGCTGGAGTTCTTCTTTAAAGGGAAGGTTCACTCATAAATGGAAATTCCATCCATAGGAAAACAAAATGGTAATATGGAAGTCAACAATGGTTACCAACATTATAAAATATCTTCTTCTTTTTTTTGTTCAACAGAAGAAATAAACTAACACAGGTTTCAAACAACATGAGGGTGAGTACATTTTTGGTCAACTATCCCTTTAACATACATACACTGCCTGCACCTTGCAATATTTATTATTAAACATGATCATGGTTAAAACATGACTGCTCTCCAGTCCACATAGGCTACTGGTCAAAACATCAGCAGCGCATTCAATTTATTTTTAAGTGTATTTGCTTTCCCTGTGAATTATGCAGTCTGTTTCATGCATGTATGACTCAGGCTGAGCCACCGCAATGATTGCCAGAGAAGGATATTTTTGCAACAAACCGAGCCAGGGAAATGCCAGCACACCATAAATCTGTCATAATTCTATTTCAAATGGAATGTTAAATGTTCATTAAATTAAAATGAAATATATTTAATTTAATATACCTCTTTTTTTAACTTGGATTTACATCAGACACAGCAATATCAGTCCATCCCAATTTATACAGTACAGCCCTCTATCTACATGCATACCTTAGATTGTGAATACTTTAATTTGTCACCTGTATTACATAACCCCCTTTTCATTGGACTTGTCTGCCTGTCTTCAGTTGTTACGTGTTTTCATCACTGTCATGATAAGTTCATCTGTGTCCTGTGTTAACTTAATTATCATCATCTGTGTTTACATTTAATGACATACATCATCTGTAATGTGTGTTGCCCCAACATGCATGCCTGCCTGTTCCTGCTTATATGTTAAAAATAGTTGTTCTGTCAAACTGAGAAACTGTTACAGAAGATAAAACCTGCCCATATGGACGACAGGGCTATATTTGTCGCCATTGCTCAAGAGAGCACAAATTTGTTTTCCTTCGTGGAGGTCTTTATTCGTCGAGCCGTCACTAGCCCCCTCAATGACAAAACTCTCAAGCTGGCCACTGATCTCGCAAACACTGAATGGAAGCCAGTTGTTTGGTGTTTGGTGAGTGTTGCGTCTCGATCCAGAAAACAACCATCACCAGCAGCCATCAAAATCATCGCACCAATTGAAACTCTTCACGTCATGCCTGTCTAGCCTGAGATTCATATCATGACTACCCGTCCAGAGTTTCAACCCGGTCTCACCCCAAGACGTCATATAACTGACGTTTTGGGACTTCTTTTGACCATACGTCAATATTCGCCTTTTTAGGGCCCCCTTAAACGTCGGTAGATGAGGTTATGGGATCCTAACTCTACCCCATACCTAAACCTAACCCGTCACCTAACTGACGTTAAAGGTAAAGCGTCAGTTGTATGATGGCCCGGGATCGCCATCTAGCGACGTTTAAGGGGGCCCTAAAAAGGCTAATATTGACGTATGGTCAAAAGACGCCCCAAAACGTCAGTTATATGACTTTTTGGGATGAGACTGTGTTAAGAGTTTCGTCCTGTCAAGACCACCTTTCCTGAGCCTCGACCCATAATGGCTGCCGCCATTCCAGAGCCTCATCCCCAGATGGCTGCTGCCACCCCAGAGCCCTCAACAAATATGGCCACCACCCAAGCCCTCTGCAATGATGATGGCCACCACCTCGCCGCCTGAGTCCTCAGCAGAGATGGCCACCACTACTCCAGAGTCTGTTCCTGAATTCCCACCCACCCAACCTCACTCTCCCACCTCCTCTCATCATCCAGCCGTCATCCTCATCTCCTCTGACTCCTGTCAGCCCCGTCCTCAAGTCACCAGTGGAATGGTGGGCTCCCTGAGGGGTTTCCAGTCCTCAGCGCCATCATGGAAAGTGGATGCCCTGGATCCGACTCCAACCGCCACGTCCAGGATTCCTCATTGGTCCATCGGCTCATCGGCTACGCCCTGTCTCTTCATCCCCTGGCTCCATTGGACTCCTCACTCCCTTATGCTACTCCTTGGTCCTCAGTCCCTCTGTCTGTACTGTGTCTCTCTGTGTTGCCATCTACACCTCAGTACCCCGAGCCAGCAGCTTCCCCGTGTCCCTCTGAACCCTCTGCTCCACCCTGGCCCGGCGAACTTCTGTCTTCATGTCATCCTCCCCCATCAGTTCTGCTTCTGTCCATAATCCCCCTAAAAACTCCTGGCCTTCAGCCTCAATGGCTCCTCTCTCCACCATGGGTTGTGATCCTTCATTTTGGACCCATCACCTCTCAGCCAAGCACCTCTACTCCTCCTGAATTCTCCAGCCCATCACCTCCTACTGCCTC
The DNA here is from genome assembly GCA_038021265.1 of Cyprinella venusta. Classification (NCBI taxonomy): domain Eukaryota; kingdom Metazoa; phylum Chordata; class Actinopteri; order Cypriniformes; family Leuciscidae; genus Cyprinella; species Cyprinella venusta. The sequence continues at coordinate 14,797,311 of CM075869.1, read as the reverse complement.
CTGCCCTTCCCCTGCCCCTCTCATTCCTCCCAAACCCCCACCTTCACCTCAGTCCTCACGGCGGTGCGAGGACGTACCTTGCTGAGAACATTCTGTCACAGTTGTGTTCCGTTTGTTTTCATTGGACATTGGTCTGCCTGTCACATGTCTTCATCACCGTCATTATCGGTTCCTCTGTGTCACCTAGGTTCACTTAATTATCATCATCTGTGTTTGCATTTAAGTTCCTCCAGTTCAGTCAGTATTTGTCCAATCTATGTGATGTGTAATTCTGATTACCTCTGTTCCTGCGTATGTATTGTCTATTAAAAGTTTAAATTTGTTCCGTCAAACTGAGTCTCCTGCCTGTTCCTGAGAGAACCACAGATTTACACTTTGCCCCCTATTAATTATTTTTCTTAGTTTTTTGAGATCTTAAGGAAAATAAAGAATACTATTACCTGTTCAGTCTGCAATGTGTAAACTTGAATCTTGATGAAACTTACAATGTAAAAAAATATAAATATAATATTAAGTGTCAAGTAATGTCGATGTTAACTGTATTAATGTTAACTTTTACATAATAATACAACAAACTTAAACATGTGTACATTTGTCATCTACTATATGAAGTAAAAATGTAGGTATGGGCATTTGTTACCTTCAGAAGCTTTTTCTTACCTGATATGCCTCTTTGAAATTTGCCTTCTTCGGTTGGTGTAGCCTAATTCGGCTGGTTCCATTGTAATATATAAGTGGGTATTTTAATATTTTTCACTTGAATTTTTTCCACTATTTTTCAAAATTTAAAGGAATAGTTAACTTAAAAATGAAAATTACCCCATGATTTACTCACCTTCAAGCCATCCTAGGTATATATGACTTTCTTCTTTCAGACGAATACAATCTGAGTTATATTGATAAACACCTTGATGCTTCCGAGCTTTTTAATGGCAGCGAATTGCAACCATCAGTTTGAAGCTCAAAAGAGTGCATTTATCCATCATAAACAAACTCCAATCAGCTGCAGGGGGTTAATAAAGGCCTTCTGAAGCAAAGCGATGAGTTTGTGTAAGAAAAATGTGAATATTTAACATGTTACAAAGTAAAATTCTAGCTTCTAGCAAACGACAATACACGAATGCCTAAAGCGCAACTTGTGCAATTGGCGATGTCGAAAATAGCATAGTTTGTCATGGAGTAGTGTAGTTATCAGTAGTATGTCGCATTACTCGCATAAATTGCGCTTTACACTTAAGTCGGATTTGTATGTTTGTTTGGCGCGAAAGCTAGTTATTTTACATAATAAACTTTTAAATATAAATATTTTTCTCATGTAAACTCATCACTTAGGAGTCATTTCGTTTTAACTCCTACAGTGGCCAATGTAGTCCAAGATTGACATGGCTTCCAGTTCGACCTCGTCCATGAGTGTTCGAGCGTAAGGCAAAGCTTGAATTAAAGGGTCTGTCCCTCTTTGGCTAATGTACTTTCAAGATGGAGGGGCAACATGGCGACCGACATTAGAACCCCATCCGCATGTTCACGAGAGAGTCGAGTTCCAGCGCATGACATAGGATGTAGGAGTAGCGTAAGCTTAGGTGAGAGTAGACGTCTTAAAACTACAGTTAAAAACAAATAGGGCTGAGCAACAAACTCAAGCTCCTCTGACATTTTTCTTTAACAATTCTCACTTTAGACTTGACCAGTGTTTTCTTTTGCTCTATCCTTTGCGCTTCTGCGTTCGTCAATGTGTCATGCATCCGGCCAGAGTTCCGCCGGAACTAGACTTTCATATGGAAGCCAGTGATTCTAGTTTATAAAGTTTTAAACATGCTTTTCTTTTTCGCTCTGCTTCAGAAGGTATTTATTAACCCCCGGGAGCTGTATTGATTACTTTTATGATGGATGGATGCACTTTTTTGCCCTTCAAAATCTCAGTTACCATTCACTCCCATAATAAAGCTTGGAAGAGCCTGGATATTTTATATATAACATAGATTTTGTTTTGCTGAAAGATGAAAGTCATATGCTGGTGAGTAAATTATGGGATAATTTTCAATTCTAGGTGAACTAACCCAAACTGTTGTAATAAACTAAACAACTTCGAGGCTGACAATCATTGAACAAATTTTTATTTGATTAAACAACATTGTTTTTAGCATAACATAGACTCTTTTACACCTATACTTACCCATCATATCTCAATAGCTGCAACATTGTTTTGCAATGGACAATCAACAAAATAAGTAAACTGTACCTGACAATTATTGTTATTATTTATATAGTTAAAAACATCTAATATAAAGTGGGACCAGTCATTCTTATATTGTTAAATGTTCTTCCGAACACCCATTTTTGTAATTTAGGCGCTGAAAACATCTCAAAAAAAGAAAAAAGAAAAAAACATTTGTATTGATGAAATTTTTATTTATTTATTTATTTATTTATTTATTTATTTATTTATTTAGCCCTCCTTTTTGTGTCCTCGGATTTTCTACGAAGATCTTGTTTCTACAGGCATGAAGTGAAGCACTTCTGTACTAGTCACTCCTCCTCCATCAGTAGGACGCTACTCCACCCTATCCAGTCCGTTCATCTCTCCGTCCGTTACTGTCCCACGAGTGGAGAGGATTTCAGCACCGGGACAGATCCACCACACATCCGCCACCGTCTCCGGCATCATGGCGACAGAGGTAAGAATCAATAACATGTTCATTTGAGCTGCATGCGAGAGGAAAAGACAGGAGAGTGGGTCCGTTTCATTCGTATCGTTTGTGTGAAGTTATTTTGACACCTGCTGTGGGGGTGAATCACGACGTTTCCTTGTAAACGCTTTAGATGAGACACGTTTAAAGAAACCAATTAAGAAATGGAGACGTTGTTTATTTAAAGGCTAATTTCGTCGACATGACCGTTTTCCATTGAAATCAGCCAAAAGTGAAGCATCATTATTTTGTTGTCAAAAGCAGAGGATCTACTTAAGAAAGAGTGAAACACAGACGGACTGATGTATTATTCAGCACCCTGGACAGAGATACAAATATACATACTTGATGGTCCAACAGATGAAAAAGTAAAAGTATTTATTGTGCGGCTCTCTGGAATACTTGGTTCTGATTGGTCAATTATGCCATTCATATAGCATTATTGACGCTGTGTAACTGAATATTGATCGGAGAATCCTACGTTTCTAATTCTACCTCCTGTGTAAGCTGGCAAAATACTTTTAACTCAAATACGTATTTCGTGGCTATTTATTTGGTTAATAGTCATGTAAAAATGGATAGAAAAATAAATAGTCAAGTGATACAGTGATCACGGAGTTTATTATGTAACATTATCGCTTACAATTTAACCATATAATGTCATATTTCTTTGCTAGATATTAAAATATGCACACGTCGCTACTACTCACTTAATAATGTTGGGTTAAAAATAACCCAACGTGTTTTACAGTGTAGCAGGTGAAAGTCTAATGATTGGTTGAACCGCTTTCTTTGTCCTTTGCGACTTTATGTATTTAAAATGCATAATCTATTTATTGCACATTTCGCTAATTGGGACACATATAAAGTTAATTTTCTTTAATCAGTTTACCAACATGTTCATGGCTCAGCATACAAATGTAAATTAAATATGATTATGTTGCATGTTCACAAGCGCTAACTTAATATAGTAGAACCTCATTGCAGTACACAAGATCCAGGGGGCGGAGTTGGATCCAGACCTAAGGGGTGGAGATGGACAGGATTGGGGGTGGGGCTAGGGATCAGGGGGAGGAGATGGGGTGAGGTTAGGGAACAGGGGGCAGAGATGGGTAGGTTTAGGTAAATGTAAGGTGGATTTCGTGTTCTGCTGTGAGGATAGGCCAACCTGTGAAAAAAAAAGGAGGAGATCGACAGCATCTGACCAATCAGAACGCAACTATCGTTGGTAATAATTCAAGCCAATCATCTTCCAGGTTCAATTTAATGTGTTATCAAGCTTGCTTGTGGACAACTGTAGAAGAAACACTTTTAGGCAAAATTTAGATGAAATCCAAGTGAATGAAGTATCTTCATCTTGATGGGTAGATGTTAGATGGAGTAGATGGAACTTCTTTCGTGTGTACATTTTTTTCTTGATGGGGCTCAATTTGTTTTGTTGATTTAGTCTACTGTATTGACCACTGTTGCTGCAATACAATTATAAGATATTGTCATCATTTTAGTCAATCAATCAAATCAGTACTGTTTCACATATTAACCTCCTGAAAAATTCCCTCATTTACCACCACTGTTAGCATCCACGCAACATTGCCCTGACAATCACCTGCATTTCTTATCTGTTTAGCATCATGGTATTATGCATGGCTAAGCATAACTTATTCATAAAATAAAAATTATTAAAATTATTATTCAATTTTCTCTCTAAGAATGTCTGTGCAGCTGCCCTATCCTTAATGCATAATCAAACCCTATCCAAACTGCATAATGAATGGTTTATATTTATAGGCATCTGTTTAGATTGCATGCACTTCCTGTTTACTCAGCCATCTTGTTTACAGATTTATTCAAAAGGTAGGCAACTCCCTGCAGTGAGAATACACAATGAGATTCCACAGTTTGTAATGTATTCAGAGAAACAATTCTTTCCCAAAGCAACCTAGATTTACCTTAACTAGGTTATTAACACTGATTGTTGACTCTCACCTAGCCAACATTCGCAAGGGGGAAAAAAATGCTGTCACAAGAAGAGTTGTCATGCACTTGCTCTGGGCATCTTGTGGTCTACATCAGGCTCTTTTTCATTTAAGAATATTGTAATGAGTCATTGGAATGTTCCAGGAATGCTCCGAGTGCCTTTCCTCCGCTTCACTGGTCAGTTTAGCATTCAGTGAACTCTGAGGCGTCTTTAGATGGATCTGTAGTTTCTTCTTTGACAAGCATCTCAAATCAAGTTCAGTTAATTTTATGTTCTGGGGCTACTGTGACAACTGACGTGTGATGTGTTTCTGTTTTTTTTATGCAGAGCTTCTGCAATAGACAGTCTTTAGAGGATTACTTGCTAATTATCTGTCTAGATGAGAATCCAAAATGTTTTTACCCTTGTGCTGGGGCCACAACAAAATATTCGCAACATTGATTTGTTGCATTCGAGCCTGATAGCAACACACACACACACACACACACACACACACACAGAGAGAGGAGAGAGAGAGAGAGAGAGAGAGAGAGAGAGAGAGAGAGAGAGAGAGAGAGAGAGAGAGAGAGTCCACTTGGGTTTTCAAGGGAGCTATAATTTATGTATCATTGATTTGCTTATTTACTATAAGTTAATCTTAACCCTATTAAAGGGTACATGCTTTTAAATAATTTCTTTTTACATATAAATCATACATTTGTGGTCTATTTAAAGTGAAACTGCAATTCTTGGGTCTGAATTCTTCATTATTATAGCTTCACAGGCCCCTATTCTGATGTGAGTCTGTGAGCAACTCGTTTTGGTGCGGTCTCTTTAAAGGGGTCATGAACTGGCTTTTTAAATTGTACTATATTGTTGTCTGAGGTCAACTTGACGTTCGCTTGGTTTTTGCATTCAAAAACATCAAAATGTATAATTAATAGGCTATTTTGTACCCAAGTTTTCAGCCTACCTAAAAAACGCTTGGTTTTTATGGGCGTCTCGCATTGAAGACTTGGAAGTAAACACCCACTGCTGTGAGTGGATAACAGTTTTGCATATTATAATGAGTTTCAACTCACCCGTCGATGAACTTGGGGGAAATTGTTTTGAAAACGTCCAATGTTGTAAAATGGCAACCAAAATGATTCTTCCCAGAGTCCGTGTGTTGCAAAATTTTTGTCAGATTCAATATAGACGGCACAGCACCGTTCTTTACTCTTAATCGGTCTGCAAATCCAGTCTTGAATGAAGCGAACAGACGGACGATGTTTTAACCTTATCAGCTGGAACATCATTAAAAATAAAATGTATCCATGCAGTCCTATCTCCAGGTTGCTGAGTTCAAACTCGGTTCAACTCCACCCAGTTCGGCCATTTTTGTAGTTTGATTAGAGATACATGATTACACGACGATTATATAGCGTCAAAGAACATATTTATTCACACGTTAAAAAAAAAAATGTCAACAATGCAAGACTTGTCCATCAAGCCTTACATATTCGAGCCAGAGCGAGCGAGTTGAAAAAGAACACGACGAACCTGCAGAACAACGTTCATATGGATGTTTTGCAATGGTATGTAACTGTATTGTGTTATAAGTGAAAGTCGATTATTTCTCTTGTTAAATGGATACTTCACTTTTTTTGGAATACGCTCATTTTACAACTCCCCCAGAGTTAAACTGTTGAGTTTTACCTTTTTTTGAATCCATTCAGCTGATCTCCGGTTCTGGCGGCACCACTTTTAGCATAGCTTAGCATACTTTATTGATAATATGATACATTTAGAAAAGCATCAGAAAATACAGCAGCTAAATGACCATTGATGAAACTCAAGAACAATTATACTGCAGACGTGTACCGTTACTTCGAAACAAAAACAAATAAAGACAAAGGTAGACCTAATGATAAACCATGACCCACCATGACTTAAGAAAGTAGATTAGGCCTACTTTATTTTTATTAACGATATTTACAGCTTATCGAAATACTGTTTGTTGTCTCCAAAGACTGCATTTACCCCTCATTCAGACAAAGTCGATCGGCAAACCCTTCTTTATACTGGCGGAGGTTGTTGAAGTTGGAATCCTTGAAGTGCTTCGGGTCACTACATCCAACAACCGAACATTTAACTTTAGGAGACATTGAATCCAACAACCGAACATTTTGACTTACCCTCTCGTAACTTCTGCATCCTTGAGCTTGGACTACAAAATCGGAGTGAGAAATAAAAATGGCGGATTGCTCGAAGTGTTGGGCCGTAGTCAAAGTCCTTATTTGTCAGTTCCGCTGCAAATACTGTAACTTAATTGGTCAAAATACGTCATAGCGAACAGACTTTTCTTTTTAACTTTTCTGTACTTATAAACACTCCAAATATAAAACAAAAATGCATTTAAGGGCTTGAAAAATGGATTTAGCATGATATGTCCCCTTGATAAGTCTGTCACAGGTGGTCCACTCTCCAGTCCAGAAGGGGGCACACGCTGTAATGCAGTGCTGTTTGTTAATCACAAAAGGTAATTCATTTATATTATTTAAAGCAATAAAATGAAGCTTTTGTCCGATTTAGCAAACGTCTTAGGGTAGGCTAGTTTTATACCCCAAGTATAGTTAAGTAAATCCACACAGATAGAAACACAGCCGTCTCCGGTTACACACTTGCACCCTGTGCCAATCCCAATTAATTATACACAACTCATTGAACTGTTTTTACTTGTGTTTCTTGTTAAGAAAATTTATGCTGATCTGAAACAGCTTAGCAGTTATAAGACTAAGTGAACACTTGATGAAAAGATATTTGCATCTAGAAAAAAGGAGCAAGAGAGGGTGGACAAGCGAATAAATGAAGCAGGACAGAGAGCAGTTCTACTGTGTAACAGCCCTTTTAAAGTGTCACAGCTAAAGCAACCTGTAATTTGTTTCATGTGACCCTGAGGCCATGTGCACTCAGCATCTCTGCTAGCGTTTAGAGAACAACATACTGACTGCCCTTTCAAGAGCTGCTTTATTTTGTAAGGAATGGCATCCATGCACTGTTTACTCTCAATGAATCATGTGAATCGTTCTAATATTCTACCTTTGGTTGGTGCAGATGTTAAGCAAATGTGAGGTCAGTTAAAAGTTGACAATCTGAATGTAACCTGCACAAATATGCATTAATAACATTGAATAATGGTGCTTAGAATGTGAATATTTGACAACAATTGACTCAGTTTCAGATTATAGACTTTTAGCAGTCAGATACTTAATTTTGAATAGTATATATATATATATATATATATATATATATATATATATATATATATATATATATATATATGCTTGTAAAGACTTGTGCTGTCTTACTTTAAAATGTATGCCATTTGCTGTTTTCTACTGCAATAAGATTAAGATATGTTTTAAGGGTCCAAATAATATTCAAAGCAATTCCAGTTTATTTTGTGCCTTAGCTGTTCAGCTGAATTAATGGGAAAATCTGTTTGGTATGACAATCATTCACATATAAACAGGCTTCAAAAGGCAGCCGCATTCGATTAAAAAGAAAATCTCTTGGGGGTTGGGAAAGTCAGTTTATAGTCAGTTTATAATCTCCTGGTATTTAATTAACATGGATAACAGAATGTGCTTAAGATCAGCGTCTTTGATTATAAAGGCATCTGTGCGAAAGTCAGCAAATGTTTATTGATCTGTTTGTGCCTAAAGTACAAAAAAAAAAAAGTTGTTCCAAAGTTGTTTGGAACGTTGTTGTTACAAGCCTGTGTGATTTTTTTTTTCTTCTGTTGAACACAAAAGAAGATATTTTGAAGAATGCCGGTAACCAGTTTCTGGTCGCCACTGACTTCCATTATTATTTTTTATCCATACTGTGGAAGTCAGTGGGGCCTATAACTGTTTGGTTACCGACATAATTGTGTTCAGCAGAAAAAAGAATTTATACAGATTTGAAACAGCTTAAGGGTGAGTGATTTTCATTTTTGGGTGAACTATCTCTAAGTTATTTTATTTTATTTTTTTATTTTAATTTTTTTGTATTTAGAATTTATATTAAAAAAAACATTTGTACATATCATATATTATTTAAAAGTTTAGTTTTTTTTAAATTTATTTTATTTTTAATTAATTTATTTTATTTTTTGTATGTTATTGAAGAAGGTCCCTTAAATGCTCACCAAGGCTGCATTTGTTTAATAATAATATATAATATATTTTTATATATTTAATATATTTTTATTATGTATATATATATATATATATATATATATATATATATATATATATATATATATATATATAATATGTTTAATAGTAATAAATAAAATAAAAATTGTAATACTGTGAAATATAACTATGATTTAGAATAACTGTTTTGCATTTTAAAATATTATAAATTGTAATGTATTCCTGTGATGGCAAAGCTGAATTTTCAACATCATTACTCCAGTCTTCAGTGTCACATGATTTTACAAAAATCGTTCTAATAGGCTGACTCGTACTGACCACAAACTATTGAACAGTAAATAAACACGTTATAATACAGTATATAACATATACATATATATAAAACTACACACCATTGTCCATTTTTACTACCAATGATAATTAGTTTTGCCAAATAATAAAAAAAAATCAATAAATAAAACCATAATTTATTTTGTTTTTCATTTGTTTTGAAATATCCTGAGATTCAACCCTCTAACAACTTAGACCATTTTTGTTTTCCTTTATATCTGTTGTGTGTACACGGTCACAATTTGACATTTTTCTTGTCTATGTGGATCTACATAATGAAGCTAAAAGGCTACATACAGTATTACAATACAGTAGCGGTGAAGAGTTCAGGAATGTTGGGTAGCTGGCCTGTACATCAGTGAGTACTATGACATGATTGATATGTATTACATTGCATTTGAATGGTTTCAGTGCCTGTAATAAACTGAGCCCATATAATCTGACTTGCTCTTTCTCTCGGAATTAGACAAAATATTGCTGACCCAGCCCTGCAGGGCAGAAAAGAGTATTATTTTTGTCTTTCAGTCGATTGGAGTCCTTCACTTATGACACATAGACCTATAAACCACTATTAAACTCAAGCAAGCCTATATTGTTGCTTCCTCTACGGTGTCTCTCAAGGGTTTGAGAGCACATCAGCATTTCTCTTTTTCTGTGGGAAGAAACCCGAGCGCTGGAAATGTTCTGCCTCTGTCACATCTGTTTAAAATCATCTTCCCCATTCACAAAGGAAGGAAGAGGAAATGCCCCGAGAGCCTATGAAGTCTTGAAGGTACACATCTTTCTTCCTAATATGCCTCTGCAGATCTGCTCAGCTACATATGAAATACGTCTCCGTGTTGGCAGCATCTAGAATCAGCCCCTGACCCCTCGGATGTTTCTGCTGGACAGGCCGTTTCATTAACATTCATCCTTTTCCTGGACTGATGAATTTTAATTGGCCGTGACCATCTCTCTGCGGAGGGTTGTGATGACCGATGATGCTAATGGTCTCACTTCAGGAAAGTCACTGTACCCTTGCTCACCTTTCAGACTTATTCACCAATTACTGCAGTGCTAACTTTGACAGTTCAAGACTTGCAGAAATCGGACGATTTCTCTTCCACGCCTCAGCTTGAGCCCGCTAAGAACCTACAGTTCGCTACTGACTGTCTGATGCCAATTTGACACAAAAAATAGCAATATCTGGCAGAAATTGACACTTCCAGTCGGATTGGCTAAAAAAATTGTGTGTTGTTATCGGCCCTTGACAGAATAGAGAACATCCACGCAATCTTAAATGACAAAAATTCGCCTATGTCTATTAAGACTTTCATGTATAGGTGTGAAACAGCTCTGCAAACAGTCTTTTCAACCACACAGTATCATTATTTCTGTTACAATAATCCAAATTAATACAGAAGTACTGGATTAAAAGTTTATAGTTCAGATATAAACCCTGATGTCTACAGTAGCGATCAAAATAGAGTATATCACCTAATAAATTTTATAAATTACATTGTTACACCAGTGGGTGGTGACAAATGACTGTTAAATGTATTTGTCATTGAATCACACTTTCAATAGATTTGTTAAAGGGGTGGTTGACTGCTTTTTTTCTTTGCATGATTGTGTTTATGGGGTGCAATATAACATGTATTCGTGTTTTTTCTTTTTTAAAAAGTCTTATTTTTCATAAACTTCACCTTTATTGTAAGCCGCGCTCTCCTCTGTCACCTGAACGAGCGGTTTACTTCCTGAGTCTATGAAAACACTCCCTCAGAAACACGTAGTGGGCTCAGATTGGTTCGTTTGGGCGGGTGTGTTGTGATTGGCTAAACTGTCGCTCACGTTGTCCGGAAGGTTAACGCCTATTATCTTTACGGGGAAACGCCAGCTCCGGTCCAGATGTAAATAATGGTGTCGAACTGCAGTATCAGTGAGGCAGAATCAGACCGAGAAAGCCGCGATGAAGCGAGTCAAACAGAACCACACCACACACGGCTCTTACTAAACGTTTCTGAATGATAATTTGCCACATTTTTTAACCATATACACGTTTGTTTTACACAATAGCATCTGACTGGCAACGATAGCAACTGACTGGCTACTAATGTTAAGCACAAACAGAGTTGTCAAGTTTACGTTCTTGATCAAATCGAAAATAACGTCATAAAGCATATACACATGAAAAATACATTTACAACATTAGTACTTATACAAAATTCAGGTCCATAATGTTTGTACGCGTTTGTCGTAGACAGAGAATACTAGCATAACTAGTAGCCTAGTGGCTATAAAGCCAGCGCTTTCATTTGGAAAAATAAATAAATAAAACACAGGCTAACGTTACGTCTGGAATTATACATGCAAATACATTTAAAACGATTAAGTCTTAGCCTACTTACAGGTTGTGGTCCAACAACTGCTGCCTCTGGTTTTAAAGTTGCATCTGCTTCATGGTTTATTAACAGTTTCTTGCTGCATTGAACTCGTGGAGATTCTGGAAGCTGTCTTCCGTAAAATGCGCAGCACAGAGAGCTAGATTACGATCGTCACTTTCAGGAACATAATCAAACATAAATTGTATCCATTGTTGACGAAGTAACATCCGTGGGAAGCTCGAACACAGAAGACCTGACAGCTGGGTGAACACAACTCACTCGACGTGCTGCAGAAATATGTGCATGCCCTTTCCTGCATATTCCGAAGGGAGTGGTTGATGCAAATGTGCGGGTTAGTGACGTACCATAACCCGTTGTAGTCCCAATCGAGTCGTTTTTGTAGGCGTTTACACTTCCTGGTTTTTAAAAGACGATATCTCTGCTTACATTGAACTTTCAGCGCTGCAACTTTGCAGATACTGTTCATGCACCATCAGCAACATTACACACTATTTAAAATGAAAAAAGTGAAATCGCAGTCAACCACCCATTTAAAAAATTCTGATTTATCCAGTAATAAAACAAGTGAAGTCTTTATGAGTCAGTCATTAGCCCTCTTTCACACAGTAATTCTATAGTAAATAACTGTAAAATTACTAGAATGACTTTACCGTTAAATACACAAATATGCTGCCCACACATGATATCTTAACGGTAACTGATCAGTAAAGACTGCTTTTGTGAAAAGGGCTTGCGAATCATTCATTCAAACCGATAAAAAATATTTTGCTTATTTGACTATTTGGAATCGTGGGAGAATCATGATCTCTATCTTAAAGGAGTAGTTTACTTAAAAAAAAAAAAAAAAAAACTTTTGCTGATAATTTACTCACCCCCATGTCATCCAAGATCTCCATGTCATTCTTTCTTCAGTCGAAAAGAAATGAAGGTTTTTGATGACAACATTCCAGGATTTTTCTCCATATAATGGACTTCAATGTGGAACCAAACGGTTCAAGGTCCAAAAGATAGTTTCAGTGCAAACTGTTCAAAGGGCTTTAAACGATTCTGGACAATGAATAAGGGTCTTATCAAGCAAAACAATCGCTCATTTGATAAATAAATAACAAAGTTTAAGTTTTATAAGCTCAAATGCTCGCCTTGCTCTGTTCTGTGATGCACGTTCGTGACTCTCCTGTTCGAACTCATTTATCAAAATGAACAAATGGACGAACGAAGCAATACAACTTTGAGGACTACACCAGTGGCTTTTGGTAACAAATTGGCAGAATTTTTTTTAAGTGAGTCAAGTTTTTGAAATCTATTCGAGGTGTTTTGTTTGAGGCAGAGTTAGTTGCAAGTAAACAAGGTATCCACTAACAGAATATATTCTATTCTGTGCTTAATATATTCTGTATTACACTGTTTTGATTTAATTTGAATAATAGTGAAATAACAGATTTATTTTAATTTCCTCTGTATTATCATAATCGTTTGTGGACAACTCTGTATTGTTTTTTTTTTCACCAATACATAAATAAATAATTTGTCATTTATTCACCCTACAAACGTGTAATAATGAGTTCTCATTTGTTAACATTGGTTAAAGGGTTAGTTCAACCAAAATTGAAAATTCTGTCATAATTTACTCACCCTCCGCTCCAAACCCGTTAGACTTTTGTTCATCTTCGGAACATAGTTGAATATATTTTTTTACTACCACTTTGACGTTTCAAAAAGAGACAGTATCTCTTTATATGATGAATAGATTAAATTTAGACTTTTATTCACACTTAAACATTGATCAATTCAGTTCAATTTCAACTCAACATCAGATGTGAGCTTCATTCTTGTGTTATGCAGCACATCTGAGATTCAGTAAGAACCAATGAGGTTCATTTTCGTGTTACGCAACACGTTTGAGCTTCAGCAAGACCCAATGAGGTTCATGTGTAACGCAGTGAGGTTTGTTCTTGCGCTTCATGCAAGTACGGTTGAGCTTGTTTATATGTGAATAAAAGCCTAAGTTCAATCTGTTTATCTGTCTCTTCAGAAATTTTTGTTTAAACCCTTCAATTCATAAGGATTAGGTTTATGATCTCTTTATTACATTTTGAAGCATTAAAGTGGTAGTTTCTTAGCTGTCAATGGAGAGACAGAACTGGCTCATATTTTATTTTCAACAGATTTGTATACCGAAGATGAATGAAATACTTACGGGTTTGATGAAATACTTACGGGTTTAATGATTTTAACTTTGTGGTTCCTACATAATTCCTTATGTTGTTCTAAACCTGTATGAATTTATTTCTTCTGTTGAACACAAAAGAAGATATTTCAGAGAGAATTGGTAACCAGATACTTCACTGTCTCCATTGACTTACATATAATCTCTTTTTTCTACTATGGAAATCTTTCTACTATGCTTACCAACATTCTTCAAAATATCTTCTTTTTAATTTCTTCAACACTCTTTTGACTTGACATGTCTTCTTTTTGACTTTCTTCTCGTTTTGGAATGGAATGAGGGTGAGTAAATGATGACAGAATTGACATTTTTGGATGTACATTTCTGTCCTTTTAAGATAACCCAAATGATTATAACCCAAACCCAACTGTGATTGGTCATGTTTCGTGTTGGTCAGACAGAACTTCCAATCTTGACCAGAATAAGCTGCAAATTGTACAATACTTAGCAGTCAACAGTCTTACTATGACATTTCTCTGCTTATAACTTTTATATGACAGTTTAGATGACCTTCCAAGTGTGAATAATTGATCATGTCTTCTGGGAGAAATCCAACTGTGGACACTCATGTGGCCAGATAAGCCACTTGCTTGTGGTAATGCTAACAGCTGCTGTGGGATTTCAGACAGCAGAACAGCTATTATGAGCGTCTTCAACCTGATTCTCCCTGAGCGATGCCTCCGTGGAGGAGTGCAGGGATAATTAGGCTTGTCTCATTTGGCATGAACTAAAAGGAGTTGTGTCTCGTGGCAACAATAAAGACTAATTATCATTAACATCCATGCGTGTGAAGCTTTGGTTGCTAATTCTGACTTTCTTTTTGTATTTTCCAGTGGTAGGCATTGTAAAGTCATAATGACAACATGTAGTTAAATTTATTGCTATTTTCATGAAATCTTGACCAGAGGTTGCATTTAATGGCACCTAATTTAAATATCAGCTTTGTATTAAATTGCCAAATAAGTAAATAACTGATCAGGACATATTAAAGCAGCACTCTGTAGTTTTTCCAAAACCCTGGAGATGGTACATCGACTTACACTAGGTTGAATGACAGGTCTGCCATAGCCTGATGGTGTCTGTATCGCTTTTACTGGCACTCCAACCTGATCTCACGAGAATTTGTACAAATTTTACGAGATTTAATTCATAACAATTCGTACAACCTCACTCGTACGGAATTGTACGTTTTTGCTAAATCATACATATTTTACGATTTGGCCAATTCGTATGAATTCGTACGAATGACCTACCCCTGACCCCGCCCCTAAACCTACCCATCACGTGGGTTTGGACAAATCGTACGAGTGAGGTCGTATGAATTAGTACGAATTAGCCACTTTTTAATCACTCGTACGAATTCGTACGAATTGGTTGTGAAATAGCGTGGGGCACTATGTAACTTCGGGGTGCGGGTAGGAACCCGAGCACAAAAAGAACTACAAAAATTCGACTGTTTTACAGCATACATCACTTCCCCTGCTTCCCCCACTTCCTCAAATTCTGACGCGAGAGCCCAACAAAGGTTTTTTTTTAATCTCTGAAGCAGCAAGTAAAACCATGTGAAGTGCGTCAGAAACAGAGCGCGCAGGCAATTAGTTTACTATTGGTAATATGTTGTGTAGCTTCGCACCTCACCGCATCCAGTGTAGACTGCATTGCTTTCTTTTGAGGGCACTTAAGACACTCAAGCATCCCCGTAGAGCCGGGGCGGGCAGCTCGCACCAGCTCGAGACGTGAAAGTATACTGATGAGTTTGGTAGGGGCTACATTCTTGCAAGTATACACGATTACAATAATACACGATTAGACAAACAAAATATTCGGTCAGGATAACTATCCTATGTCTACAGGCTGATAGTCATGTTTGTTACTTATTTTTCTGGTGAAAGTGTCTTGCCTCCCTCAGGCTACAATGCAAATTGATTTTTCAAATTTGCAGATTCATCTGGTAGCTTGATATTATAATATTGATGACATGGCTATTATCTACCACACAAGCATTGAATTGAATTAGCATATCCATTGTGTAAAACAGTAGCCAATAGGCTAACGTTTCTATAAAGATGCTGGCTTGTAAACGTGAGCTACGTGATCTTTTGCTTTTTAGGTGAAACAATGTAAAAATTAAAAAGAGTGTAATAAGATTTTTTTTAATATCAAGTGATTTTTCCATCATCTAATTTATACACTATTTTCTGTGAATACACACAAGACTGTATTTTGACCACGAAGTCATAAAAAGGACCTTTCTGAATGTTTCAGCACTGGCCCTACAGACTAAGCTATCTTTACTATGGTTGCAGTAGAGCATTAACAATAGACTTATTTTTGGCATCAAAGCTTGCAGCAATTATACTAATGAGACCGCAACTGTGAGGCCAATTAATTTTTGCTGAAAATAAAGCTGTGAGCCTTGTCTCACACCTTGATCTGTTAAAATATGGATTTGTTTATAAGGGGGAAACAAGGTCTCGAAAGAAAGAAAGAAAGAAAGAAAGAAAGAAAGAAAGAAAGAAAGAAAGAAAGAAAGAAAGAAAGAAAGAAAGAAAGAAAGAAAGAAAGAAAGAAAGAAAGAGTGTGCAGTGTCTGACAGACACATTTAATTGCAGTAAAACCTGAAAGAATTCTTTTTTTTGTTTGTTTTTAAAAGTTGTTAATTTGAAAATGAAATTTCTGAAACATATTTGCCTCCAGCCACTATAGATAGACTGAGTTCTGGAATATGTCTGTCCGACCGTATTGTCAATTAGAGAATCGGGTGAAAGAGGACACAGCAAAATCATTAGAGTTGAATTTGCATCTTGGTTTCATCAGGTTTCATTCTCTCTCTTGGCTCTCTAAATGGATGATGTT
This sequence comes from Cyprinella venusta, assembly GCA_038021265.1. Classification (NCBI taxonomy): domain Eukaryota; kingdom Metazoa; phylum Chordata; class Actinopteri; order Cypriniformes; family Leuciscidae; genus Cyprinella; species Cyprinella venusta. Next base: position 14,780,686 of record CM075869.1, on the reverse strand, counting down.
TCCAGAGCTGGTGAAGATGGTTTACACACAAAGTCCTAAAACAACTCATTGAGTGTTTCTTTGTCTTCTTTTGATTGATGCTCTGTCTTCTTTCTGGCCCTAATTTTATAAACATGCTTACATGTACCTTCATTTTTTAAAATATCATTGCCTTTGAGACCCTTGTCTGTTTTTCATTTTGATAGACTGAGACTCTTGATGAAGGTCCAGGCTCTGTCATTTTATACTGTAGGTTTTCTGTGTGTCTTGGAAGAGATATGAATCATAAATCATTAAATTAATTGACACAATGCCATACTGTCCGGACCCTCTCAATTTTAAGTTTCAAATCTGCCATTCTTATCCATATGTAAAATGATTTAAACGTGCAAGGAAAAATGTACATGGAAAATGTATAAAACGATACACACAAGGCTATATCAATGGCATAGTGACTGCTGCACCATTTGTCAGTTTCAGACGTGTGCTTAAGAGTGTCGCCTTTGAGACAACTGTGTATTTTGTGTCTGTTTGTAGTTCCACAACCTCCAGGAGCTGCGTCACAGTGCGTCTCTGGCCACCAAGGTCTTCATTCAGAGAGACTACAGTGAAAGCACCATCTGCAAATTCCAGACCAAGTTTCCCGCAGAGCTGGACAGCAGGGTAAGTTTTAAATGAGGGTTTGGGGCAACGTCTGATGTGACCGCCCTTTATGTAGGCGCACATCCCATGAGGCATTGCTTTTTTTTCTTTTCTTTTAATTGCATCGATCTTAAAGGGATCTTACAATGACAAATCAAACATTCCTTGATCTTTTGAAATGAAAAAGTCAATGTAAACATATTGTAATTTATCATACTCAAAATGCCTTAAGCCTTGTTCACGCTACAAGATTTTAAAACGTCGGGATGAATTGTGCGGTTCACACTACATGACTTGCTCTCAGTGAAATCAGGAGTGTCAAGTTGTTTGTGAACGCACTACACGCACAACATAGAGATACAACCACGATCGTATGATAAGAGCAAATCATTTGCGACTCAGCGCTGTTTAACTACTATGGTAGGCTACGGTTTAAATCCTGAAAATAATCAAATAAATAACGAGTTGTATAAAATAAATAACGAGTTGTATAAAAATAATCAAATAAATAACGAATTGACAACCAATCTGTCACCCAACGATTCTATCTTGTCTTCAAATCACGTTTTGTCACGAAAAATCACGCAATAAAACTAACCAGAAATGACGAGAAACAGCACTTGCGGAAATACCCAGCGAAGAAGAGAAGAACACAAGATGCGAATATGGACGTCAGACAGAAACTAGTGTTGCACACTGTTTGCGCGATGATTTGCTCTGAGAAAAAAATGCAAAAAAAGAAAAAATAAGATGTAACCGGTTACCTCAACCCATGCCTTGCTATGATTGACTGTAGCTCATGACATCACTGAGGTTGAGTCGCGCGACGGCTCTGGATATCTAGCATGCTAGATATTTTTCTGGGCTCGGCGGCGCATCTGTGAGGCGTCTGCGAGCGTCTTCGCTGCGTTGTTGGCTCTTTCATACTAACAGATTGGCGAGCGTTCATCGTCCGCTAATCCCCCGCGATTTGCACGCGATAACACCCTGACCTGTCGGAGAGCTCAACGATTTGAAAATCGTGCTTAAATCGGGCTTAAAATCCTGTAATGTGAACTTGGCTTTACTGACACTAATGCTGGGTACACACCAAAAGATAATCGGGCTGATTTTGTGCCGATTTCCCCCCTTACGACAACCCTAGCTATGTCCCGATTATCTTGATGGTTCTACAGATTATCTTATCAGATTCTCCCTTGGTGTGAGGTGTGTTAAGAGTATCCGAACCTGCTCGGAAGAACGTCGGAGGAGCCGCCCCGATCGCGAATCGTAAATATTCAACATGTTGAATATTTACGATAAGAAATCCTGATGTGTGGGGGGAACCCCGAAGACAAACGCAAGGGCAATCTGGAGATTATCACGTGAAACGAAACAATATAAAATCAGAAAGCGAGATGTTGGAAGACGGAAGCATACCAGTGGAGATGGAGGATCAGCTTGTTGATTTGTGTTTTAGAAAATGTAATTAGCTCAGTATAAAAATCATTTCATATAAGGGTAGGTGTATCAGTACACATAATGTGTGTGTGAGTGAGAGAGAGAGAGAGAGAGAGAGAGAGAGAGAGAGAGAGAGAGAGAGAGAGAGAGAGAGAGAGAGAGAGAGATTGTTTTATTATAGGCGTATTGAACATTTCCATTTACCATTTACAAATAAATACTATACTAGTAGTTATGTAGTTAGATTTTTTTTAGCAAAACTATGGTTAATTTGTGGTTTTCATGGTTTAACTACAATTGCCATGTTTTATTTTTTATTTGTAGTAAAACCATTGTAAATTTTCGAGCCCGATCTCATGAAAGTTCATATCTATAGCTTAAATGTCATTTCTCGTACCATTTATACGCCAAAAAACAGTTTTTCCGTGTATATGGTACGCGTTTTTTGCGTGCATATGATACACACTTTATGGCATATAATATGCACAAACTCCCCACCCCCCTCTCCCCTAAACCTACCCCAGGGTTTTTTAGTGCATGGCATATGCATGCAAAAAAAAAAAAAAAAAAAAAACATTTTTGGCGTATAAATGTCATGAGAAATGACATTTGTGGTATATAGATACGCATTTTCATGAGACTGTGTTGAAATTTTTGTAAGGGGAGTGAGACAGGGCCATCGTGTTCATTACCTAAATTCGCTAAATTCCCATCATGACTTCACCCATACCCTTTTTTTTTTTTTTTTTTTTTTTTTGTGAAAATCATTCCAAAAACTATCATTGCAATTTTTCCTGCATATCCTTTGCCATGCTTATTCTGAAGTCTCGCGAGATTTCGAGAGATTTCCCCTGTTCACAGTCGAGACTCTGGCTGAAAATCTGTTAGTGTGTGGTGTGCTGTCTTTGTCACATCATGGCACACCACACACTATAGGAGCAAAACGCTTAAATCTATGATTTTTTTAGTCCTCATGTGTGTGGTCTATCACATTTTGAAAATCTTATAAGATGTAAAAAATATGTTGGTGTGTACCCAGCATATAAGCAGTAAAAATGTCTCTCTCTGAACTTTAGGACATTTCTGACGTCATAGAGATGGATATACTGTATTGATGCAAATCGATCCGTGTTTACACATCAAAAGCACTTCAGCAACTTGTCCAATTGTAAACTACTATTCAAAAGTTTGGGGTCAATAAGATTTTTTTTACTACATTTTTATTCAGCAAGGATGCATTACATTGATTAAAAGTGAAAGTAAATACTTAAATTGTTATAAAGTGTTCTATTCAAATAATTCTGAATTGTTTTTCTTAAAAAAAAAAAAAAACATATTTTCCACAAATAAATATTAAGCAGACCAACTGTTTTTAACATTGACATATAATGAGAAATGTTTTTTGAGGACCAAATCAGCATATTCTAATGATTTCTAAAGGATCATGTGTTGTATGATGCTGAAAATTCAGCTTTTCCATCATAAGCCTCTTTCACACAGCGCGTTGAAAACATCATTGGTTTGAACTGACTGTTGTGCACAGATCGAGAGGAGCCTGTTTGAAGTAACGTTGAAGACGCTCAACTGCTACTATGCAGAGGCTGAAAAGATTGGCGGTCAGTCCTACCTGGAAGGCTGCCTGGCTTGTGCTACGGCCTACATCATCTTCCTGTGCATGGAGACACGCTATGAAAAGGTATCGAGATAATCTTCTCCTGTTTCATTTACAATACACTCAACATTTATCAAGATGCCAATTCTGAGATGTAAGATTGAGAAGAACTGAAACCCATGGACGCCTTTGAAGATCAAAGAAGAGCATTCAGGCCTGGTCACCCAATGATTCACAAAGAAACAAAACATTAGAAAGTTTGAACATTTTTGATGTGCCGGCCCATTTAAATCTGACCACACACGTTTGCATGTGGCAGATGGGAATCACTTTCTTTGAATAGCAGTCAAACGAAGTCGAGATAAGGTTTGATTTGCGTGCTTATGCCCTAATTAGACAATAGTTCCATTGTGTCGAGCACCTGTCCACCAATGGGAAAACCTGACCGAATCATAACATGACATTCAGTGCTGCGTACTTCCAAAGGGCAGCTAATTTCTCCACACAGGTGTGCATCACCTGCACTGAGACCGAGCGGATGTGAAGTCCCTGCTATCTCTCTCTCTCTCTCTCTCTCTCTCTCTCTCTCTCTCTCTCTCTCTCTCTCATTATGAGAGTCTCATACTATAGTCATCTTCATGCTTTAAAATGTTTGAAAAGTGACATAGTTCATGCCTAACCCGAATTGTGCAACTCTGAGGTCACATCGGGCTTTTTCAAAGAGTTATAACTCCAGCCTATAAAAATGCCCACCTTAATGGTGAACTCTGATAAACTGCACCCACCCATGATGAGCAGTTTTGTTTGTTGCTCCAGCTGACAGGAGGCCATACATGAGTGGACACGGATGAGTTCCCTCATGCCCCGGGCTAGCATGATAGCATCTTCCTCATCAAAGACGAGTGATTGCACACACAAGTCAGGGCAGTGGAGACAAAGATTTAGAGCGTGCTGTACTGTCACACGTCTAGGTTCGAGACACTAAATCACTGAATGACCTTTCATTCTTTACAGAAGCAGTAGTTTTCAACCTGTGGTACACTAGTTGGAGATTTGAAAGAGTACTTTTCGCATTTTTACTGTAAAGTCAACTTAAAACATTAATAACGTTTAATAATGTGTATGCAGACACTACCGGTCAAATGTTTGTGATAATTACTTTTTTATTATGCTTTTGAAAATATAGTATCATATGCTCAACAAAACACGAGTGTTGTGAAAATTAAAGTAATATGTTTTAAAATGTAATTTACTCCTGTGATTTTAAGATTTAAAAAACAAAAAGATAAATGAATACTTTTATTTAAAAAGGTTGCATTAAACTAATCAAGTGACAGTAAATAAACAAAATATTTTAATTTAAAATATGCTTTTTTTAACTTTCTATTCATTAAAGAATCTTTCTATTCATGAAATATATATATATATATATATATATATATATATATATATATATATATATATATATACTGTATATCATAGTTTCAACTAAAATATTATAGCAAAAAATATGTCATTATATTTTGCACTAACATGCATACATGCATTCATTATATTTAAACTAACATGCACATATACAGTATATATATATATATATATATATATATATATATATATATATGTAAGATACTGACAATTTGAAAATAAATTTAAAGGGGTGGTTGATTATGATTTTACTTTACTATAGTTAGTGTGTAATGTTGCTGTTTGATCATAAAAAAACACAGTTACGATGCTCAAAGTTCAAAACAAAGGGAGATATTTTCTTTTAAAGAAGTTGCTTTTTAAGGACTACAATAAACGGCTGGTAGGGACTACACAACATTTCTCCCGGGTTAGTGACATCACAAACCCTAAAATGTTCATAAACCCGACCCCGTAACACGATTTATAGATTATCAAGACAGAATATGCTAATCAATGACTAGAAGATAACTACACATAAACTACATAAATTCACCAACTAACCATTCAGAAGCGTTGTCTACATGCTGTCACTTCTGTGTCCATCTTTGTCTGACTCTTGGTTTTAACGTAAAAGGCTGAAAGTTTTTGAAATGTTTAGTGCATGTGTGTGATGTAATCAAAGGCTCTAAGGACACAAGCTGTTGAAGCCCCACCCTATATGCCAGAAGCTCATTTGCATTTAAAAGGACAGGCGCAAAATTGGTGCATTTTTGCTCACCCTAAAAAAGTGATTTATTTATGATTTATTTTTTATGTTTTTTCAAGTCATAATGTAAAATTTAAAAAGTTAAGCATTCTGTAATATTTCTAAGCCACTAATGAAATAAGCAAAATGCAAATGAAAAAAAAAAAACCTCCTGTAGCTTTTGTAGCTCCTGCAGCTTGAGTGCTGCTGCCAATAAAGATGAAGGGCAACAGTACCAGACACTGAGACGTGCATGTTATTTTTTCACTTTAACTTTCCACTCAATTTATTATGCTGAAATAAGTTTTAATGAAAAATCATTTCCACTGGTGGTCTCATGCTTTTGGACCTCCCTCCATATTTACATGGAATTTTTGTCATGATAAATGAATGTCATTTTTTTGGATAAACGTGTGCTTGTACACTTTGTTCTGGAAAAACATATTTCACCTTGTGTTGTGCCAAGTAGCATATTAGCAGCATGTGTTGGATTTACTCCTGTGAGTCATTGCACATCTTGGAGGTTTGTTCATGGCCACTGAACTCCACTGAACAGATCCATTTTGTTTCCTTATAACAAACATTTTTTTTTTTCACGTACTGTAGAGTGAAAAGTGCAAAAGTGATGCACAGTTTCACCCCACTGGGGTAGAGAAACACAGGCAGCCTTTGCAATGCTTACTTGAAAAGTCAAACAAATAATCTAAATAAGCTACGGTTAGATGCTTTTGATGCTTTCATAAATGTATTTTTAATGTTTGTTTGTTTTTCTAGAACCATAATCTAGAAGGATAATACTTCTTGAGCAGGCCAGGCATGCAAACTTGAGACAAAAAAAAAAGAAAAAGAAAAAAAAACGGAACAAATGCTTTCTCAATTTTTTGAACTGTCACTGTTGGCAGATAATGCAACAAAGATGGCTAAAGTCAACAGATTTTATTAATAGACCAAAAATAAAATGTTGATGCTGCTTTCCATCTAAAGTATTATTTTTAACCCCCGTCAATTTGGCTCCAAATCTGGGAAAACTTTGTCATTTTGACACCCCTCTACAAAACACTGGATTACTTGGTAAATATAAATCCATGGCTTTTAATATTTGTCTTTAATTACTTTTCATGTACTAATTAATATATTAATTAATATAGAATAGACTAATTAATAACACTTTTCATCTTTCTACAGAAAATATATGAACCCAAATCAAAGATTTGAGCTGGGAACCTCTGGTTGATTTGACATGGAATGACCCATTAACTAATTATACTTAAAGGACCTTTTATGTTTTTTTTGTTGTCTTTTTTTTACATTTTCAACATTCTTTATTGTATAATTTTGCTGTTCGAGCATGAAAGGGGTCTGCAAAGATACTGTACAAAGCACAAAATCAGTCCAAAGGGAGTTATTCTCTATATCAGTAAGAACTCCCTGAAATGCCTTGTTTGTTGTCTTGTATTTTTTTTTAAATTTATTTATTTATTTTTTTCTGGGAACGATCACATCACAATATTCTTCATTTAAAAAAATTCCCGCCCAAGACATACGCAAAAAAGAGGGCGAAACCTGGTTGAGTTGCATTAGTAGTAGGCCTATGTTGAAAATTTTGGTTATGGTAAGGGGAAAAGAAATCTCCATTGCAACAACATAACTCGCTGCTTAACAACTGTAACAAATAAGCACCATTGAAGAAATCAACTAGCTAGTCACGACTGTTTCCCATAACCATCTGAGAACTAATTATCTTTTTTTTCTCAGTTAATTTGCTTCATTTCCAGATAACATCATAGACTCGTTTTTACGTACTAGAGCACTATGCAGACGTGCACTCTTCAAAAAGATGCTTTAAATCTCTTGACAAACGAAGCAACAAAAATGATATATGTATGTTTTATAAATGAAATTTATAGTTTGTACTGATTGTCAGCTTGCTTATATGGCTCAATGTATTGAGTCCACGTCATACAAACAAGAAACTATGCTTTAACCACAGGTCAAGAGCCGTCATTTGTACCCAACACATTGCAATTCAGTTTGAATGTTCATTTGAACTATTGTTTCGGGAAACAGTAACTGGTTGAACTATGCTGATAACGACGGTACTTGCAATCATAGTTGGTTAACAATGCTTTTGGGAAACGTACCCTTGAGTGGTACAAACAGACCTTGGAAGAATGGTTCTACAATAATGTGTTTTGAACATTCAAACATGAAAACATTCTTGGAGACCTCGAAAACTAAATCAAGGCTTTGTACAAGGGGATTATATGGCCTATATAGCATTATAAAGTAATAATAATACAAACACTAATTATTTTTATAAAATTATGTATTTAATGTATTTAAAATGGCTATTCCATTAGAAAATAAATTAAGGGAGTAACTTTGTATCTGTCGTAGTTGAATGGATTGTGGAATTTGGGTGTTGCTTACCAAAATGGGGCCAGCTGATTGGAGAGGAGTGGATGAAAGTGAAGAGGGATTAATCTCAACCATCAAAGAAAGTTGTTTCAATCATGCACAAAAAGACCAGAAAATTGCATTTAAATAAATATGGACGATATTTATTTTATTTAGAATGATTTTTAAAACTTTATTGTTATCGTTAGTTATTGGCCTTGGTGTGAACTGGGAGTAAGGGAATTAAATTAGTAAAGGAATTATGATAACCTTTCTTTTCCACTGTTTGTCCTCCTAACTCCTGTCCTTTCTCTGACTCCCACAGATACTAAAAAAGATCAGCATGTATATTCAGGAGCAAAATGAGAAGGTCTATGCACCCAGAGGTTTGCTCCTCACAGACCCCATCGAGAGAGGTATGAGAGTGGTATCCTTTGTAAACAGTCCGGGATGGTTTTCAGTCTTATGTTATCCTTTTTTGAAGTGTTGGCGCTGCCACAAACAGATGAGCATGATCTAGTTGTGATCTTTGATGACTTATTCAGTTTGTTTGCTGAAAAGACTTTGTTCTTTTAGCTGTCACTTCAAGCGAAGATTTTACGTTTTATTCATTTTATCTGACGCTTTTATCCAAAGCGACTTACAATTGTTATATATGTCAGAGGTTGCACGCCTCTGGAGCAACTAGGGGTTAAGTGTCTTGCTGAGGGACACATGTCTCACAGTGGATTCGAACACAGGTCTCTCACACCAAAGGCATGTGTCTTGTCCACTGCACCATCACCACCCCTGATACTTTCTTATGACCATGTTTTCCTTTCATTTCTGATTTTCAAAAACAACAATGATGTCAGTCATCACTGTTGTGATTGTGTGCCTTCTAATTGTTCCAAAGTTGGAAGTCACACTTTCATAATTCTATACAAATAATATAACTTTACCTTCAGTTGTTCAGCAGAGGTGACACTTTGATACGTTGATATAAAGCAGAGAGGAAAATCTTCCTTATTTTGTAGATATTTCTTTCCATTTTCCAGGACCATGGTTGTAGCTAGGAAACTGTGTGAGACCAAAAAAGCTGCCTGAGGCCAGACCTGATTGGAAACACTTTGTCTGTGTGATTAAAGAATAAGGAAAGTTTGTCAAGACAAACAACTTAAAGTGTTTGACAGCTGGAGTTTAAAGATTCATATTTTAAGCCAAACTGAACATCCATCAGTGAGATTTTTTGGGATAACATTTCAAACCGATATAAACAAAAAGGAAAATAATATTATCAAAAAGGGAACAATCTAGTTTTGTTGCATCACAACAAGCTGATTGCTTCCAGTGCACATTTAATCCTAATGGTGTCATTAATGAAATGTGTCCTAATTAAATATTACTTGAGATGTATGTATTTATAATAACTCAAATATCTACATTATTTTAACTTCGTATAAGCCCTTCTTCTAAAATAAGGGTGACACTAGTTACACTACCATTTCTAAAGTTTGGGCAAGTAAGTTAATTTCTTCTTTTTTTAATAGTCTCACAAATGAATACATTAATTCAGAAAGGATGCATTTAATTGATTGAAAGTCAACTTTATCAAAGTATCTTAATGCAAAAAATGTTTCCACAAAAAAAAAGCCAGATTCGAACTAGGATCTGACTGCATGCATCAAAGCTCTTTCCCGAACCACACGCTCTACGATCCACGCCACTACAGCTGTTACATGACGTGCGTGTTTTAGCTACTCTTAGTGAAAATATAGGCTACGATCTGTTTTGTCAGAACGGCTTTTGCGGCCTCGAAACCCTGACCATCTCCCCCCCAGTGTTTTTTTCAAACGGAGTTTGAAGAAGAGATTCGGTCTCGTTCTCTTATGCCACCGCTGCTTCGTGACCACACCAAGTAACTCAAAACTCCATGTTATTCTAACACTAAGAATTAACACTGCGCGTCACTGATTGGTTGAATTGAGCAAATTTAGTGACGTTTTAATAGCTGGCTTACAAAAATATCCCCACCCCTCCCCGTCCTTCTAGTGTGTAAAACACGTACAACTGTACAGAAGAAAGTCATATTTTTGTCAAATTAAAAAAAAACTTTTTTTGTTTACTTGGTAGGAGGGGCGGCGCCCCAACGCCCATAATAGACCAGCCGCCTCTGCACTATATAAAACTGTTTTTACTGTATTTTGATCAAACAAATGCAACCTTGGGACTAGTTCTTCGACAAACACCAAATTACAACAGATAGGTTTTTAAAACCTGTTTTTTTTGGTTTTTTTTAAAGTAGTTTGAAAATGATGGATTCTCAACATTATAAATCCACCCGGTATCATGGGAGTGTTTGAAATGTTGATGTTTTTTTGGGTCAGTGGGAACTAGACTAATTGTTTCTAAGCAACTAACCTAATGAGATGTTGCTGCATTGTCCCTGTCAAGTCTTTTGATGCATGGCTGAATACTTGTCAGTTTGTCAGTTTGCAGATATCAGGCCCAACACACAGCAGGTTCCCCAATAGCCTACTAGTTGCCTTGGCAACCCATTCCCTTTTTGATTATTATTTTGGCTTAAACTTTTTTCTTTTTTCCAGAATATGTAAAAAAAAGATCATATGTAATGAAATTTCAGTGTATTTCAAGCAACCGGCGCCCGCACTTTAGGAAACCCTGCTGTAAAAACAGATCTGGGTGTGTTTCCTCTCTCTCTCTAGGTCTAATATATGTCAGTATTGTTGAGGTAAGACAGTAAATGCACCCTCAAAAGATCATCCAGGAACATATTATTCTTGGATCCCATAATTTTGGGTGATTCCTTTTGGGAAATCTATCCAGCGGACCATCAAGCTAGCTTGGCAATCCTGGTTCTTCTCTTTCCCGCTGACTGCAGGCCCGTCTGGCTTTGGCAGGCCTTCGTCAGCTCACAGCCCTGCGGATTCCAACCAGCTGTCACCTTAGGAGCAATGGGCAAACAATAGCTGCCATTCAGTTCCTACCACACTGACCACCAGTAACTCATCACAGGGCTTTTGTTTAGCTCACAGGAAAGACATTTTCAAGTTAAATTAAATGAAACAGTTGATGGGTTAAATTCCATTATTGCCATGCTACCAAGGTGGCAAAATATTGAATATTCTCAACATCTGATTAGGTCTAACTTTCTTGTGGAGAAGGGAATGCATTTACCAGCTGCATCTAAATCCATTTTAGGATCCAGATTGGAGTATTGTGGCATTTAGTGCATGTCTGTCAGCTTTGAGATTATGTGTACTTTGCAAAATAAACATTTATCATATTTACTCTACCATTAAAAAGTTTGTAAAGAGTTTGTAAGATTTTTTCGATGTTTATAGAAGAAGTGTCTTATGCTCACCAAGGATGCGTTTATTTTATTTAAAAAAAACAGAAAAAAGTAGGTCTGAAATACCATTGCACTATAAAATAAGTGTTTTCTATATTATTTTAAAATGTAACTCATTCTTGTGATGGCAAAGCTGAATTTTCAGCATCATTAATCCAGTCTTCAGTGTCACATGATCCTTTAGAAATCATTCTAATGTCCTGATTTGCTTCTCAAGGAACACATTTTATTATCAATGTTGGAAACAGATGTGCTGCTTTTAATATTTTTTTGTGGAAATCCCAAATCTGTGTTCTTTTATTTTCAATTATTAAAGGGGTCATGAACTGGCTTTTTAAAGTTTATTATATTGTTGTTTGAGGTCAACTTATAACGTTCACTTGGTTTTTGCATTCAAAAACATCAAAATGAACATGTAATAGGCTATTTTGTACCTAGGTTGTGAGCCTACCTAAAAAAACAGTCAGTTTTTATGGGCGTGTCGCACTGAAGACTTGGAAGTAAACACCCACTGCTGCGAGTGGAGAACAGTTTTGCATATTATAATGAGTTTAACTCACCCGTCGGCGGTGCACATGTGGGAAAACGTCCAATGTAAAATGGCAACCGGATTCGCCCATACATGTTCAACCCAGAGTCCGTGTGTTGCACAATTCCTGTCAGATCCAATATAGACGGCACAGCACCGTTCTTTACTCTTAATCAGTCTGTAAATCCAGTCTTGTTTACAAAACAATCCTCAGTGAAACGAAGCGAAAAGACGACGATGTTTTACCTCATCAGCTGGAACGTCGTTAAAAATAAAATTTATCCATGCAGTCCTATTGGAAGCTTATGCAGCGACTGTCTTCTTCCACAACCAGGCGCTGCACAATATTCTGTATTGCTCGGTAGCTCGATCCAGTTTGTCATCACGAGGTAAGCATGTACATGTATGTTACTTAGCTAACGTTATGTGTAATGCGCGAATCGGTGGGCGGGGCTAAACATGACGTGTTGAAGCAGGCGTTGATCTTCTTCTGCGGGGGTGGTGTTTTATCCTCTTTGTCGTCATAGTTCCCCACTTTTAAAAACGAGTCGTTTTCAGAGGCTGTGTCAGGTCGTTGGACGTTGTCAGTTCTGAAACTTACAGGATAGTATTATAATATGATGACCTCTTAGATGTCAAAAGCTCAAGGAAAATTTGATTTCTCAGTTCATCACTTCTTTAATGTCTTTAAAAAATAAATTGACCTTACACTTTTGAACAGCTGTGCATTTATTTTAATTATCTTCTGGGAAATTAGACCAACAATATTGATGACTATAGATCTTGAACTCATGGTAGGGCTGTCAAGCGATTAATCACGATAAATCGCATCCAAAATAAAAGTGAGTCCCACCCAGAGTCACTCTGGGTGGGCATATAAAATCCAGATTACCCCCCCTGCTCCAGCGGTGGAGCTCTGGAAGTACGAGATCCTCCAGGAAAAGACAGGCCGGTTTTCCTAAAAGCGCACCCTAGGCAGGGTGCGTCTTTCCCGGTGGGCACGAGCCCCAGCGCGAGAGGATGGTGGGTCGGGCGATTCTGGTGTCAAATTTGACTAAGTCCGAAAACGTGATGTGGGTTGAAAGCTCCATGCCCTCAGAGTTCCTCGGCCAGCCCAGGGAGGGTGGCCCGTCCTGGGCCAGAGTCAGATTTCGCCGCCACCCCTGGAGCTCCGCCTGGAGCGAAGACGGTCCTAAAACGGGCCTTCGGGGATGTATGGAAGAGGGTGAGCGTGGTGGTCCAAAACACAGAAGGCCCCCCTATCGGTGATCAGACCATCGTGAGTCCCAGCCAGAGTCACTCTGGGTGGGCATATTAAAATCCAGATCACCCCCCTGCTCCAGCGGTGGAGCTCTGGAAGTACAAGACCTCCAGGAAAAGACAGGCCGGTTTTCTGAAAAGCGCACCCCAGGCAGGGTGCGTCTTTCCCGGTGGGCACGAGCCCCAGCGCGAGGGGGATGGTGGGTCGGGCGATTCTGGTGTCAAATTTGACTAAGTCCGAAAACGTGATGTGGGTTGAAAGCTCCATGCCCTCAGAGCTCCTCGGCCAGCCCAGGGAGGGTGGCCCGTCCTGGGCCAGAGTCAGATTTCGCCGCCACCCCTGGAGCTCCGCCTGGAGCGAAGACGGTCCTAAAACGGGCCTTCGGGGATGTATGGAAGAGGGTGAGCGTGGTGGTCCAAAACACAGAGGGCCCCCCTATCTGTGATCAGACCATCGTGGGTCCCAGCCAGAGTCACTCTGGGTGGGCATATTAAAATCCAGATCACCCCCCTGCTCCAGCGGTGGAGCTCTGGAAGTACGAGATCCTCCAGGAAAAGACAGGCCGGTTTTCTGAAAAGCGCACCCCAGGCAGGGTGCGTCTTTCCCGGTGGGCATGAGCCCCAGCGCGGGCGTGGATGGTGGGTCGGACGATTCTGGTGTCAAATTTGACTAAGTCCGAAAACGTGATGTGGGTTGAAAGCTCCATGCCCTCAGACCTCCTCGGCCAGCCCAGGGAGGGTGGCCCGTCCTGGGCCAGAGTCAGATTTCGCCGCCACCCCTGGAGCTCCGCCTGGAGCGAAGACGGTCCTAAAACGGGCCTTCGGGGATGTATGGAGGAGGGTGAGTGTGGTGGTCCAAAACACAGAGGGCCCCCCTATCGGTGATCAGACCATCGTGAGTCCCAGCCAGAGTCACTCTGGGTGGGCATATTAAAATCCAGATCACCCCCCTGCTCCAGCGGTGGAGCTCTGGAAGTACGAGATCCTCCAGGAAAAGACAGGCCGGTTTTCCTAAAAGCGCACCCCAGGCAGGGTGCGTCTTTCCCGGTGGGCACGAGCCCCAGCGCGGGCGTGGATGGTGGGTCGGGCGATTCTGGTGTCAAATTTGACTAAGTCCGAAAACGTGATGTGGGTTGAAAGCTCCATGCCCTCAGACCTCCTCGGCCAGCCCAGGGAGGGTGGCCCGTCCTGGGCCAGAGTCAGATTTCGCCGCCACCCCTGGAGCTCCGCCCAGTGTTAATTTTGTTAACGAAAACTATGACGAAAAATGTTCGTTGACGACCTTTTTTTCCCTGACTAAGACAAGACGATGAGAGACGAAACCCACGTCAATAAACAATCAATGTGACTATATCAACACATGCAATATCGTTGACGAAAAAAGACGAGACTGAAATGTGTTTAAAAAATTAAAACCATTTGTTTTTTTATCAAATAAAGGAAAAACAACAGTTTGACTGTTTTTACGAGCGTTCATGCTTATGCCAGATTTCAAAACAATAAATCCCCAGTCAGAGATTTCTGTTAAAAAAAAACACGATTTTAGTTGGTATTTTCAACAGTATCTGGCAACCACGCGCATTGCAATGCGCACACTCTCTCTACACTGCGGAAGAAGTGTGTGGATGATCAGAAAACACAGACAAGTTAAACTTTAGTTCAGCGATCTTCATTTGAAATTTTCAACTTAAAGCGTCATTCATGTCGGTCTTGGTTCTGTCACGAGCTGCTCGAGCTGTTTGTGCGACTAAATCTGCGATCAAAATGCAGTCTGACATCCAGCGGTGTTTTTAACCCCCTGAGCCCGACGGCATCGTCGACGATGCCACACGTCACCTCCGATAAAAGTTAACATAAGTCGATGACAGATTTATCGATTTTCTTACCGTTTTTTTCGGCAGAAAGCTAACGAGCTAGCCATCATGGGGGTGTCTTTGGTGTCTTTCTAGCCTTTACAGAAGGTTTTCTATTCAGCCTGGAACTTGTGCTTCCTTTCAGAGGTTTTCAGCAATAAATCCAAACGCTTATGTCAATTTTGATACTTTAGAAGTCCATAATTCATAAATATTCCGTCATTTTTGCCGCTAGCTCGATGCTAGCGGCCATTCTGGATAACACATGATGTGTTCACGTGATGGTTTTTGACCAATTACAGGCTGATCCGTCGTAAACATTGGTGTGCGTCATTGCGCAGGAACCAAGCGCTGATAGAGTGGAGAGAGATAGAGACGCACGGAGACGCGCTATTCACAGAGAAACACTGCGAAATTGACGTAAATAAAGCGCTAGTCTATTTTGGTGCATTGCAGGATGATGGATTTTCAGGAGAACAGAGCTTTTTGACGGATGAGGAACTAGATTACCAGGATAGACCCAGCTGAAGTGCCATTTATTTATTTACTGTAAAAAAAGTATTATAGCAGTATAAATGTATTATAAAAGAATAAAAAGTACATAATAAATAAAAGAATAAATAAAATAGAAATGCAAAAACCTTTGATGTGGACCTTTGTGTGACTGCTGAACTGTTTTGAGGCTTGGCATCAGTGAATCGCCTGGACTTCTTTTGGAAAAATGTCAATAGTTTTGGTTCTGTACAAGTTATAATGTTTATTCCTGTGCTCCAGGACTCCAAAGACATGAACAAACTATTTTCCAGAGGAAAATTGCTTAGCTTTTATTTATTTGTGTGTGTGATTTCAATAAATATTTGAGTGATTCCATTTCCGATTTATTTTTTCATTTGTCTTTATGGTCCCATAACTTATTTTACATTAAGGTGACATCAATGTAACACAAATATTCTGAAAGTTCAATTTGTCCTGAAAACAAAGAGGTGTGTCAATTGTCTATGCACCAAAGGGTTCATGTTTTACAAGCTTTTTTAGTAAATGACACCAGACGGAAAATTTATTGTAAAAATACCCTTAGGTCTCAGGGGGTTAATGTTGATCATATTATACGAGCAAGAATGCAATGTTTTCTGAATATCGATTTTATACATTGAAATTGATTGATTTTATACATCAGTTCAACAAACAAAAGGGTACGAATAAGTGATGTTCTACATTTGTGAACGAATCTGTGGCTTTGAACGAAGCGTGAGATTGAATGATCCGTTCATAAGGATAGCATTGCTTGTTAGTGAATGAATGAATGACTCGGTGACTCACTTAAAGCATTATTTATTTTATAAAGATATTTATAGAGGTAAAAAAATAACAGGAAAAATCGATTAAAAGGGCAAATATTGTCTCTTAATGGAAAGGTGTGACTGGAGAAAAATTGGAGAACCACTGAACTAAGGAAAATGGATGTAGAATTGCACAAGTGCTACTGCTAATGAGTGCAATGTCAACAAAACGTTTCAATTTCTCATAAGCTTAATTAAATTGGCCTAGAGAGAAAAAAAATAAATTACCTTTTTTTTCCCTAAATAGTAAAGACTACATATAAATCACTACCAAAATTAATCTCGGTAACTGCAGTTTGACTAAATGTAATGACTAAAAGTTGACTAAAATTGCAATGACTTTTCGTCAACTAAAACTAGACTAAAACTATGAAAGACAAAATGACTGAAATGTAAATAAGACCAATAAACATTTTCGTCTGAAGATGAAGACTAAGACTAAATCAAAAATGGGTGCCAAAATTAACACTGGCTCCGCCTGGAGCGAAGACGGTCCTAAAACGGGCCTTCGGGGATGTATGGAGGAGGGTGAGTGTGGTGGTCCAAAACACAGAGCCCCCCCCCCCCCCCCCCCCCTAGTGGTGATCAGACCGTCATGTGGTCACTCCGGGTGGGCGTATAAAATCCAGATCACCCCCCTGCTCCAGCGGTGGAGATCTGGAAGTACGAGACCTCCAGGAAGAGACAGGCTGGTTTACTGAAACCTGCACCCCAGGCAGGGTGCAGCTTTCCTGGGCACGAGCACCAGCGAAGAGGGTGGGTTGGGCGACTCTGGTGCCCAAATTCGAAATAATCGACAGAGTCCAGGAACGTGATGTGGGTTCAAAGCTCCATGCCCTCTGACCTCCCTGGGTGTTCGGCACCAATTCTGACTAAATGATTCATGTTGTTGATCAATTAAATGATTGTGACGTATTCAAAAGCCCAAATTCCGGTGGTTGGAAGTTTATCAGCAAAGGTTTCCCTACATGACCACTCAGTTATTGCTATGTATGTTCTTCATTGTGGACAAAGGGACACCACGCCTGGGGAAGGATCTAATGTCTTCACTGAATGAGAGGATTGAAAACAATCAAGTCTTGCCTCCTAATGCCCTTCCTGTGCCTGCTTCTCCTGTGCCAGTCTTTCAGTGAACTGTTCCTGAGTCAACTGAGTTTGGATGTTCTAAAAACTTTATACAATGAATAAAGCTGGATGAAATAGTCACACCTGTGCCCCAAAAACTTTGCCGTCTGCCACTCTCTGTTCGTTATGTTGTGTCCGAGGAATTATATCGCTTGCAAACAGCTTGGGTGATTGAAAGTATTCGCACCTCTGCATGACATCACACCTCTGCATGGTGCCTACCATCGGCTAATGATTACTACCATGAGGACAGTCGTGACCTTAGAGTACTCACAAGTCTGTTCTTTTTTTGCCGTGCTCCTTATGGATTGGCTTCAGTGCCTGCGGAATTTCAGAAGATGATGACCATCATCCTGACTGTCACCCTGGACAACATTATCATCCTTGGGCATGACATGCATGACAAAGCACTTTAAGTGGTCTTACCGCGACTAGATGCTGCGTTTTGCTTCCGGCAAACCAACCTGCTGTTCTTTGGTCATGCTGTATCAGCAGAGGGTCTTCTTTTTGATGAATCACGTGTATAGGCTATTCAACATGCCCCTGGTGATTATTTATCACGGTTGCTCTTTCCTGCTTTTCCTGGGGATGGTGCTGTTGCTCCAGCTCCTGGTAATGATGTTGTTGAGAGATTTGTTGCTTTTCTATCTGCCGCCTGTGGTTCTCTGTCTGCTGCCGATGTGGATGCTGCATTTGCTTCTTGTCCTGCTCTAACCAAACTTTGTACACAGATTACTAATGGTTGGCCTCCATCATCAAAGGGACTTAAGTTGTCGTTACGCTGTCGTTACGTGTCATTAAGCTGCACCTGGAACTGTCTGTTAAGGACAGCTTCATATTTCGGGCTCATGGCTGATTGCACCTGCTTCTCTTTGGTCTGTGCTGGTCTCCATAGCACACAAGGGACATCAGAGAGATGAGAGAGCCAAACGACACCTTTGTGATTTCTGTTGGTGGCCAGGGATAGCTGCTCATGTTCATGATGCCGGCCGTCCATTCCTGCTACGTGTGTCAGCTCAATGACCATTTGACACTCCTGCATCTGACTGCAGGTTTGCTATAACCTTAACGGACTATTACAGCAAATGGCCTGAGGTCTCCTTTGCTCCCACTGTTGCTACTTTTCAACCATGTGTTCAAACACACTGTCCAATTGGCCATCCAGCAAAATATGTCATGGACATCTGTGGTAACCGACTATTCACAGGTGTGCCGTTCCACTCCACATGCTGAAACTGGTGCCTCACCTGTTCCACTACTCTAGAGCAGGCAAATGCTCACAAAACTGTCTATTTTGCGGGGCACTTGCTCTTGTTGTTTTTCAGGAGGAGGAGAAAGTGAGGGTATGGAATCCCTTGCATATTCACCGAAGGTTTACTGAGTTCAGTTACCAAAAGATTTGGGGTCGGTACATAGTACTTAGTGATGACATGGAATGAATGATGACATGGAATGCTTTCCCACTCCCGGCATTTCCATAGACACTAATATGTTCTATGAACTCACCACACACATACCACTAGACACACTAGACATAAACATGATGTTTAGGAGCCTATATAGTTGCTATGTTACTTAGATCTGATGTGGTGTAATGGATATTATGTGTGGATGTGTCTGCATTGCTGATGCAACTCTAATGTACTGTTTTTTTTTTTGTTTTTTTGTTATCTTGTATGAAACAGTAGGGTTTAAGAAACACTATTTATTGGGTTCAGTCGAACACATTCTCATCCTTTGGCGTCATATAGGTGACACCATATGACAAGTCACATTTCGTTTAAATACTATAAGCACATGGCACCTTTTAGCGTCAATATAATATGCACTGTTATGGGTTGGTTTAAGTCTGGGGTAGGGTCTGCGTCTCATATTGACTCTAAAGGATGCCAGTCACCTGTATGATATCTTGGGTTCTGCGTGTTGTACTGACGCTAAAGGGTGCCATGTGCGTAGTATTTCGACGAAATGTCATATGGCGTCACCTACAATATATGACGCCAAAGGATGAGAACAGTATGAAGTAATAAAATGTATTTGAATGCAATGTAAGTCACTTTGGATTAAATAATCTGACAAATTCATAAATTTAAACATGACACCACCTGGTATTGGCTATTTTTAAGGTTCAAAAGCTTTGATATATTCACCCAAATGTCCAAAATGACCACAGAAACAAGGGAAAAAAAAGGAACTGGTAAAAGATGACTAACTTTCATGACAAAATAAACAAAGTAGACGAAAGTAAGCGGCAGCCTTTCGACTTTCGCATGTAAGCATAATAAAAAACATAAAGTGCCAGGCCTGCTACTCTCTCATCTATTGTCTTCGCTCCTCCTTTTATCCTTAACATTCACTCCACCGGTCTCGCTCCACTCCCACATTTTTAATACAGTATTTAGACTTCTCATATCAGCCCTGTTATGTTTCAACATTGCAAATTTGAACCCTTGACTATGGCCATCCAGATCGAAATCTCCATCTTCGAAGACAGTGGCTCCACCAGCTCCAGCTCTAGCGGAAGTTCTCCGACCAGTAGCACGGCTCAATGACTGGAGGAGCAGCACCAGGGGTACGGGTACAGGGGGGTCTGTACGCTCCCCAAGATCCGCATGTTGAAACATGAGAGCACCAGATTTTAAATGCTGAGTGAGAGAGCAGCCTGTTCTCACATAAATGTGTCTCTATAACACGCATCGTGTATTATCGTGTAATTTATACGCGAAAATGAGTTTTTACGTGCATATGAGACGCAGTTTTTCGCGTGCAATTGATACGCAGTTCATTTGCATATAATACACACGCACCCCACACCACTAATCGTACAACACACACGCTCCCTACCCCACACCTAAACGTAACCTAACCAACCAATGCGTATTATGTGCACGTAAAAACTCACTTTAGCGTATATATTACACGACAATACACATGCATGCTATAAAGACGCATTTAGTGTGATCGGGTTGGAGAGAGAGAGAGAGAGAGAGAGAGAGAGAGAGAGAGAGAGAGAGAGAGAGAGAGAGAGAGAGAGGAAGTAGAGGCACTGCTCACTCACTCGCTTCTTCCAAACAACAAGCGCAAAGCCAGGAGCTTAAACTCACAAATACAACTTCCCCATCTCATTTAATTCAACCTCCTTTGCATTTCCATTAAGTGACATATATAAGTTGATCAGACAGCCTCAATAATGAAATAAAGAGGGCTAGCAATGATTGGAGTGCTTTCTAGATTTCTCACTGTGCCTTAGCTCTGGAAAATCAGGTTAAGATGGTTTTGAAACAACAGGTAGTCTAAGATGGAAATTAGCTGGGTTACCATGTTCCAAAAGATACATTATACTGGCAAAACCAACTGACAGCAGTAGGCTAGGTCTACACTAATCTGGGTTTTTTTTCTATGTGTGGTCCTTCCGTCCACTCTGAGACAATGACTGCGTTTACATGCAGCCAATAACCCGTTCAAAACCGGGATATTAGCAATAACCCGGTCGCGAACGTCCATGTAAACACCGGCAAAAACCCGAAAAATGCTCATATCCCGGATTTTAAAAACCGAGATAGTATACCTGGGGTACCCCTTTTCTAACCCGAATTTTTGGTCATGTAAACGGGTATCGGCATATCCCCATAGTGATTTGTGTTCTGCGCATGTTCTATTCGCAAGGAATCTTGGTCTTTTGAGTAGAGAAACTTCTCGGCGCATACAAAAATCCGTGTGCAGTATTCCGGAAGTAAACATGGCGAGACCAGGCGAGACGCCGCACAGCATACTTTTGGAATGAGCTCAGTAACGTTACCAGCATCTTACCGCAAACAAAGACGATCGCTATCTACACCGAACTATTCATTATACGCATACTGCTGTTGTTGTTGTCTTTGGATACAGGAAGAAGAATCGGAAATGACGCATTTTGCGTCTTAAGGTTGTCTGTACGTCTAGACGCTAACCACGCGTCGCCGTTTACATCGGGATAGTGCAATTCCATGTATACAGGAGAAACTCTCTCTGCTCACGCATGTAAACGGGTTATCCCTAATGTTTCAGAAACCCGAAAAGTGACCTTAACCCGACCATAACCCGAAAATTGGCTGCATGTAAACGTAGTCAGTGTTTTTGTCCCGATTAAATAGAGAGCTGTGGATAAATGTAAAAATGCAGTTTTCACTTTATAGTGTAAACTGTAAAATCTGGAAAAGGATAGCACATGTTTAGTTATGTGACACATATTATTCTGTACCTATGTTTTTACCAGTATGTGCCTGCTTTGTGCTATTCACTTTCAATGCTACTTTGTACAATCTTCATATTACATTCCTGCAAAAACGACACAAAATTACTCGCAATTGCTGTCCTACAGCAAAACATGACGGTCAGTTGTGTTTTAGTCAGTATGTGGAATGGAAATGCCACAATGAAAATGCTTTTTTGAAAATGCTTGTGTGGACCGTGAGCATTTTGAAATGAAAAAGTTTTAATGTAGACATAGCCTAGATGGTTCCAAAACATAGCAACTAGCTTAAGCTGGATTTTCCAGCAGGGCTTTGGTGCTTATTTAGTTTGGACAGTGACTGAGCTCTCTCTATTCATCCCCCTGATGTTCAGCAGTGCCTCAGTTCACTGGCAGGCTTGACCCTTTGCAGCGCTCCAGGCTCATGTTCCTTCTGTTAGTTCCACCACATACCTGCACCTCAGAGGTTCAGTGTTTGGTGTCGTGGACAATATGCCCAAACCGGGCAATGCTCCCCTCTGCTCATGGAGGATAATAACAAATGGTAGCCCTTCTGGCAGCATGTTTCTTTATAATTTTTTTCTTAATTATTTTTTGTACGATAAAATCTACCTCTGGTTTGTGCTTGTGCAGGGAGCCGAGGGAGCCAGTTTAGACAGGATGAGGTCCAACATGTAAATGCTCCTTAGATAACGTTTATTTGGACTGATCTGGTTCAGAGGAGATTGACTCACCAGCTGTTCAGAATGAGCTGTGAGATTTTTCATTGCTCTTGTTGGTTTCATGTTAAGCATATTTGCTAGACTCTCAGACATAATTCATGTAAGAATGCATGTTCGTTATTCTCTTATATAACATAATCTGCTATGATTGACTTCCCTTCAGTTTATGAGTTTGTTGAAGTAAAAAAGTAGGGAGTAATTGTCCAGTATTAGTTGTGCCAGGAAATAGACTTTTGTCTGTAAGTGTAAGTGGCATAACTGTTTAATGTATTTGTAATGTACAAAAAACAAGCCGTTGAATTTGATCTCCCTTATCTTGTAGCATTCAGTAAATGCTCTTTTTGGACTGCAGGAAGTTTTGAGTTATTTTATCTCAAAATGTCAAGGTAAATTTGATTCCACATTTGAATTTCCTTTAACTGCCTGTTCATTATTTTATGCCATTTGTTTCCCCCTTTTTAATGAACAGTTGCCCACCTGGCCACAGTTACTGCCCAACTTTGAGCTTCTCTAGGGTTTCTCCTCAGTTAATTTCTGACAGCCACTCATCTGATATGTATCGTAGTGTTCATAGATCTCCTGTGCTTGGTGCCTTCATGTTTCACTGCTGTGGATATACCAACCCTGGCGCTGATCCACCAGGACCGAGCACTTCTGTAAATTGTACATGGCTTGCACTATTTATGCATGAGAGTCTTTGTCTCTATGTGGACTTTAAGTCATCAGTGAGTGAATGTCTGTAGTTTTCTTTTGATGAAACTGTTCTTGATGTTTATGAAGTCACCGTGAATCTGTTCACAGCCCTTTTGTTTTTCTGTCATATAATATATTTTTGAGACCAGTTTATAGTGGGACCTTTGAGAATTGATTGGATTGTGATAAATAGGCATTTCTACAATAGATCCTGTTTGTTTTACAATGAACCGTGCACAATAACATCATGGTACATGAGTTAAGAAAGTGTATTTCATTGTGATTTTATGTTGACTGTTTGTTGGACTGGAAAGGCATGTTTTTGACAAGTTGCTCAGGAAAGATTTTACAAGTAAATCTGCCAAACCTCTCCCAACCACAGCCTTTACGCTTTGACAAAGCTGACTGAAAATCTGAAATATTTCTCGGCATGGTTTGACCAACTAATTTTGACTCTAATGATGGAGTCTGAGGGGCCCTTCAATATTTACAATATTTAGTCTGAAAGGGGCCTAGGCTGATCCATACAAATCAGTAAAACATGACATAAAAATGTAAGTTACATTAAAAAGACATATATCACCTTGTGTTTATATGGACAAGCCTGCTATTTTGGACAGGTCGTATATAATTCATATAAAATGTCAGACACTGTGTCTAACGTCATGCCATGAGTTTTCATTTATATCAACAAATTTTGGGTGTGTCAGCAAAGGAAAGACGTAAAATCGAATTAATACACATCTGTTATAGAAAAAAAGAATTGCATATGTATTAAAAAGTACTTTGATATGGGAAAATGTAAATACTAGTTTTGTATTGTATATTATATTGTTTTGAACCAATTGTATAGAAAAAAAATACTGGAGAATTACTTAACAAAAAAAAAAGCTAACATGTTCATGTCTTCCTAATGTTGAAGCATAACTTTCCATTACCTTTAATACTTCTGTTGGGATATATTTCAAAATATCTGGCTCATTGCTGCAACAGAGACAAATGTGTTTTATTATATGTACTAATATACCTTGAAATGGAGAATATGTATATATAACAATTTAGCAGGTATTTCTTCTGCTGTTTGTTTAGTACTGTTATGTTGAACTCAATATATCAAGAGAGAGTTTTATACCATTTATATATCAAATATATATTTATCCCCAAAATGTCTGGATGTGAGCTGTATTCTGCAAAGATATATTGTTTTCTTCTTCTACACAGAATGCCAACAGAAATAAAATGTTTTGTTGTTTCTCTGGAAATGATGATCAGATTAGTTTTTTTTTTCCCTGCACATACTCAGACAGTGCTAAAATAAAAACGGTCTATTTTCTGGGCATGTGGGTTAGGTTAACAAACATGGGTTCATAATTTTGGTAAATCTCAACAGGCAAATTCAAGGTCCAGCTCACACACTCTCCAGAAGTCATTCTCTCCCATAAGACATTAAGCAGCATTACTTGCTTGAGAAGAAGTCATATATTCTTATTTGAGAGGAAATGGTATTGCCCTTGATGTGACAGACGAGTGTTCTATGCCAGAGATGGAGGATTAGAGTTATGACTTTGGCAACCAAAGGCTGCTTTTGGTTCTTCGGTTTTATAGAGCATTTGCATTGGGTCTGTTCTTCCTCCAGGATATTAGTGCAGAAGAACAGATTCACCTGTTGATATGAAAGCCTTGTGATTTTCAAATGGGAAAACACTTTATAATAAAGTTAAGTAATAAGGCACTTATAAGTTATTAGTTAATGAGCTAATCCTTTAAAAAACATGACTGTTCAACCATGAATTGTGATGTGATGTTAACATTTTATGAATGATTTGTTGATTCAGTTTTAAGTCATTTACTGTGTAAATGATTAGTTAATGATGAACTAATCATAACTGATTCATACATAGAATGCTAACATTTTATAAATGTTTTGTTAATTCAGTTATAAATTACTTGTACTTTTTTAATTGTTTATCACCTACAATTCATTGTAGGTATGTCAAAATTGGGCAACAATGAGTAAAACTGATTTTCTCCTTGAAGATTGTTTGGAAACATCCATGATCCAACAATTGAAATCACACAGTAAATGTTTCCCAGACCGCAACATATGTCGGCCCAGTACACAATCCATAAGTACCAGATGTGAGCCAGATCTGGGCCGACACTGTTGCTGTCTGGGTTGGTTTCTCTTAGAATCATTTTAAGATTAATTCTAACAGCTTTAATGAGAAACAGTGTCACACATCCATTACAAAATTTAAACATGTTGCATTTAAAGCTGCCGTAAGCGATTTCTGAGAAACACTATAATTTGGAAGTAACCCAAACACACCCTTCTCTTTGTTGCTCCGCCCCCAAAATGCATGAACACGCAATGGATGTGGATGTCTCTTTATCATAGCTGAACCCAAGCAAAATAATGTTTCCTGAAAAATAAAGTAAAGACGGCGAACAAATGACAAGAAAGAACAAAAGATGAACAGATGGAAAAAAACACCCAATTTGGCAACACCAGCCACCAGTGTCGCACCAAAAAAAAGCAGCGAGCGAGGAGGTGTCGTATGATCATTTAAACTGGTTATGACAAGGCCGGTGAGGATGGGAAAAATCTTACAATTCAATGCAAACTTTGCCTGTGGTTGTATATTGGCTGTGGCAATAATAATAATAAAAAAGAATCTTATATGGAAAAAAATAACTATGAACTAGTATGAAGTATACTACAATAGTTCATGAAGTATGAACTATGGTCTGAACTAGTTCATTTTAAAATGTGTGAACTGATCTTTGAACTACAGTAGTTCATGAAAGTGAACTTTCCCAACTCTGATTATGAGTGTATACTCCCCCTACTGTTGATTGGCAACAAGTGTGTTGTGGTGCTCGGTCTTATCCCCTTTCAACAGTGTTTTAAAGAAATCACTTACTGCGCCTTTAAAAAAAGAAAAACAGTATAGTTAGTTCACTGCAAACTTTGTTATGGAGTGGGGAGAACGTTCTGTTTTGATGAGGAGTGTGTGAGGAGGAAATGTTCAGGCAACTAATTAAAAAAAATCATGTTTGCAATAGGTGGTTTGCAGTCACGTGATTGTGTTGACGCGCGGAATGCAGATGGAGGGCAAGGAGTGAAGACCTCAATGGACGAGATGGAGGAAAAACCGTACTATACTACTTTAGACGCTATTACAAGAGAAATACATAAACAGAAAATCGAAACATATGTTGGACGTGATCCTTACGTTATGAAGAGGACCGATTTTCAACTGAATTGAGAGATTTGCCTGCCATCGAGGCTGTAGATATCAGCAACTAACTCGTCTTACAGACATACTTTGACTTTACAAAGTTCGGAAACTGGTACATTACAAAAACAGCAAAAGAGTATATTTAAACACCTGAATAATGTAATTATAAGCCACATAAATAATGTATTAACTCACATTTGACGAAGTGATCACTGCACACACACACACACAGGCCTTTTCCCATTCGGCCAACCCTGTATCACACGAAATACGTTCTGAGGAAACTATTTTGTAAATCGCAATTACGTTACATGCCAACATATAAGCAGTGCTATTACGTTGGTCCTTAACGTAATATGTCTCATTGTTAATACGTAGATACTAATACGTAATTTTCAAATATGTAAAACGTACGTATTGTACGTTTGGATAGATGCAAAAACGTATAATATGGACGTATTTGTAACATTTAAACGTAACATTATTCACCGGCAAAACACGTTCTGAGGAAACTATTTTGTAAATCGCAATTACGTTACATGCCAACATATAAGCAGTGCTATTACGTTGGTCCTTAACGTAATATGTCTCATTGTTAATACGTAGATACTAATACGTAATTTTCAAATATGTAAAACGTACGTATTGTACGTTTGGATAGATGCAAAAACGTATAATATGGACGTATTTGTAACATTTAAACGTAACATTATTACGTTTTTACAGCTATAAAACGTTAACTATTTACGTCTATTTCATATCATAACGATATCTGTATACTTTCACTTTTAAAGATAAATGTAACAAGATCCCTTAATCCTACTCCCAAAACCTAAACATATTCATTTTATACAGAATATAAAAAGGATAAAACATAATGGACATAGATGAGTTTTAGCATTACAATATATTTTGAGCCACTTATCCTACTCCCAGACCTAAACATAACCATTCCTAAAACTATTATACAGAAAAAACATAACAGACAGAAGTATACGTTTTACCATAATTTATTTATTGGGAAAATGTCAAAACCGGTAACATTACCAAAAGTCGTTCACATCGCAGTCCTCTGGCAGTATTATAGTAGTTGTGTATGAGGTACAGTGCAGAATTAAAGTTATTAATATTAATCCATGAAAATGTTAATCTGATTTCGGTTCACTCTCTGAAGGCGCGCACTCTTCTCCATTTCAAATGTACTACACCGACTGAAACACGGCATGTCGCAATCTGTGACGAAGCAGGCGAGAGCCAATGAGCGTTTGATATCACTGCCGTAAAACATGTCGTAACGCTTCTTGAAGGCGCATTTTTTGAATTTGAATTCATCACCAACGCGGATTTGACGTTTGCGGTCGCTGCTGAGAAATGAAGATGAGATCACTGGATAAAATACTGAATTTGGATCTGTTTCTTGCAACCAACGTATGGATTCTTGAATTTGGTTTACATCAAGTTAATAAAATGTATGTCTTTTGTGAATGTATCAGTAGGCCTATGTTGCGTTTTATTGGAGAAAATGCTTTTTGTGTAAATACACTAAATACTACAAAATGGTTAAACAAGGTCTTTTTAAGGTTAAAAGTGTATCAAAGTAAAAAATTTAATGCCACGATTATGCATAAATTGTAAAGAAACCTGCTTTGGATGTATTATGTTCAGGACAAACGTAATAGCACTGCAATAGTATTAGGTTAAGGACGAACGTAATAGCACTGCTTATATGTTGGCATGTAACGTAATTGCGATTTGCAAAATAGTTTCCTCAGAACGTATTTCGTGTGATACATAGTTACATTCGGCTCCTCCCGACCGCAGACGTAGGTTTGCAAGGCATTTTTCCCAGTGTTTTCCTGTCAATTTCTTGTATTTCCCCCACTTTATGAACAACAACTTTTGTCACACGAAAAAAAACTCCTCGTGGTTTGATCGATTTGAGCAACTATAAACGATGCAAAACATAGACATAGGCCCTTCGTTTCGCGCCATGGCAACGCAGTGGCGTGACATCACGTGAAAACAAGCTATTCTGTTTTGTGATGCTAGTAGGGCACAAATTACACACTTCACCTTTACATTCACAGATGTTTATTTGTGTTGTTGCTGCAAAATCTCTAAGGAAAAACAGATATCATGGTCATTTACAGAAAGGTTACTCAAAACCCTAGAGTCATATTGTTTTGGACACTGATAAAAGACAACAAACTAAGCAGCTACAGTATAATTAATTCAAGGCCAGTGTGAGTTTTTCCATGTATTTACTTATATTCCTTATAGCAGTAAACACGCAGGTCAGGGTCAGCAGATGAGAGAGAGTTATTGAAATACAGTTGATTTCACATTTAAAGAGAAAACGTCATCCTCTTTGTCAACCAAGGGGAAAATTAAAATCAGCTTTGCATTCTGGACTTTTAAAAACAAAAAGAGGAATGAAATAGAAGGACTAAACCAGGCAGAGGCTGAAAGAGTTGTTGTTGTCATCATATATGCTAAATAGATCAGATGTTGTTATACAGTCTTGTAAGATTGCTTTAAATTAAGTGACAATCATTTTGAAACTATCGAGAAATGTTCTTTTAAAAATATTCCAGTTTCTGACAGGAACACGGATAGATGAGCCAATGGGCAATGAAGTGCACTGCATTTTTTTTTCTTTTTCGTTCTTGTTGTTTTTCAGTATAAATGATCTGAAATCAAATTTTTGCCTGAATAAACAAAACCTTTATGACGGAATTTGTTAAGATCAAACTCATTGAGGAGGAACAAATGATGACAATATTTTCATTTTTGGGTGAAATATCTCTTTAAAAATACACAGGGTTACAATACTGACCAATTGACGTTTTCATAATTTTGGGGTTGCACTTTATTCTGATTCCACTTTAGACATTCTACTAACTATAAGTAACTTTGCAACTACATATCAACTAACTCTCAATAGAGAATTAGTAGACTGTCTACTTAAAGGGTTAGTTCACCCAAAAATGAAAATGCTGTCAGTATTTACTCACCCTCATGTTTTTCCAAACCTCTATGTGTTTATTTGTTCAGCTCAACACAAAGGAAGATATTTGGAAGAATGTTTTAATCAAACAGATCTCATTCCCCATTGACTACCATAGTATGTATTTTTTCCTACTATGACTGATCATCAAAAGCAAATATTCTCTGTAAATGCAATATGCAAATGATCCACATGGAGGAACTATTACCGCCCCATCACCTCTAAACAAAGAATCAGTGACTTCAGCAGTCCTGCTTCGCTTTTCGTCACGAAAATTGTGTTTGTGCTGTTTACCTTGGATTTACCTCAGAAGAATTGGAAGAACATTATTTGATTTTGAGAACAATTTTTAAGGTAAGACACCAATAGTAGCATGGTTTTGTTGCATAAACTTTACATTGTAGCTACTAGTTAAGGTGCATGACTAAAATATACATTATTAAATGAGATTGGAGTAAAAACATGCCTAATACTAAATGTACATGTACTACACAAGAATGTTTTTTTTTTAATTTATGTTCGATAATTAATAAACACAGCACGATACAACAGTAGGAGTATACAACGAGTATGAATGTTTATTCTAATATGGTGAATATTAGAATATTTAAATACTGTGGTTGTGGATATCTACTCACGTGTAGATATGTATACTATGGTAAAAAAAAAATAATGTTTCACAGATTGGAGCGGCTCGATCGCTTCAGTAAATGATCTCTGCACAAGCTGTGAGTTTAAGTCAATTACGCTATGGGTTTGAAAAGCAAAACGCGCCAAATATTAGGCTTCATGTTTTTAAGTCAAGTCACCTTTATGTATTAGTGGTGCGAATCTCTAGGCACCTCACGATTCGATTCGATTACGATTCATGGGGCTTGCGATTCGATACTAAATCGATTATCTAAATCTTTTTGTGTGTGTGCGTGTGTGACTATAAATACTTTGTTTTAAAAGTACCCATAAAGAATTAATGTACAATATATTTTATTAAAATTGCAAAGAACCAACAGGAAAATAAATGTGTGCCTGAACTAGCAGCATACTTACATATATAACAACGACGAGTGTTTTCCTCTGGCTGGAATCGTGTCATATGGCTTCTCATATTTGTCGTGTTTCCGAAATATTTTAGTTTTATTCTACAAAGCTTACAGCTAGTGTGGCTCTTGTCCAGCTCCTATCCCCATTCAACTTCAGAAGCCAAAATATTTCCACACATAAGATTTTAACAAGGAGAGTGTTTGGATTTGGTGCTCAGTCATCGCGTCCGCGTCTCTGTTATGTGCAAGCCATAGAAGGCCCGGCCACTGCACTTCTGCGCTTCATAGTTCTGTCTTTCGCGTTCCGTCAATATTACATTATTATAAATATATATATTAAAAACATTTTTTTAAAACTAAATTTTTTACATTTGTGAATCGATTCAGAACCATCCACATCCGCATTGCGATGCATCTAAGAATCGATTTTTCCCCCACCCCTATTATTTATATAGCGCTTTTTACAATGCAGAATTATCAAAGCTGCTTCATAGTGATAACATGAAAATAAAACAACACAGATCAATATTATTGTTGAAAATGAAATGTCCCCAACTAAGCAAGCCAAAAGCCAAGGCAACGGTGGGAACCAAAATGTTGTATGCACTCCATGTGGCTAGGTGGCAATGTGGAGCACTGCCACACAACAACACCAAGTCCGCACGACTGCGTACAACCTTCACTGACAAGCAGACTTTTGCGTTTTTACCGTTTACACAGGAACGTGACGGTGGAGCGTTTTTAAGATTTCCACTCTGGAGGGTGGTTTCACTTTTTTGCGTTTTTAAGCCCCCAAAACACCATCGCCATGTAAAGAAAGGCACATCCGACAAAATATTTTTCAGTTTTCACCCGCGAGCATTCTCGTGTAAACAGGGCCTAAGAGTATTTGTCCATTTCCATCTGTTTGGAAGTCGAAGTAATCACACCAGTATGGAGACGAGTTGTTGAGGATCAGTGCCGGTGGCTGTCGTGTCGGTGGCTTTACCTGTCGAGAAAAACATGGCGGAGCATCCGGTGCTAGGCCTTTATCCGCTGAATCCTTGAGAGACGGATGTCTGTTGGGTTCCATGTGTGACCTTACAGGGATACCATATGTGTATATTTTCCATGCCTGCTCCTAAGATGGAAGCCCTTGTCTTTCCTTGGGCTAAGTCACCCATTATTTCATGCAGTACAACCTTTGGGTTAGTCCATACTTCTACATAACTCTTTGAAGAACTGGCTTCCGCAGTGTTCTCGTTCCTAAATGGAAAGAGCACGCTTTCCCAGTGTTATCCAATATCTAACTGTATATATATATATATATATATATATATATATATATTTCAATTTATTTTAGAATTTTTCATTTTATATATATGCATTACATTCATTTAAAAACAAATGACAATGATTATTTGCTGCGCAACTCTGCACATTTGCATTTATGTCGTCTTCAAATCCAGTGATCTCACCTCAATATGTAATTTTCACATGGTTTTTAATGTGGCCAATTGTGATCCGATTACACTCAGTACACAGTGTGAATGAGAACCTAACAGAGGGAAAAGTCATTCTCAAACTCAATTATTCACGCTTCTGATTGTTACATGGCAGTTTAATTGTGAACATGATCCTTTCAATCTCCATGGCACATTTAATGTATTATTTAAACACTCAGGCTGTGGAGCTTTTATAAGACAGGATGAACTCAACACAGTCTTCATGACATTTCTCTTTCATTTCTGGCTGGATTTAGTGTCTGCAAATATTATTGTTTGACTGCATTTGGGTCTCTCTTTTCAAGAGCCAACCTTGTTGGCTTTGGCTAATGGTTTTCAACCTCAAAGACTAGCACTGAATGTATGGTGTCTGTTGTAGGATGTAATGTCTAGTGTACACTGAATCTAAATATGTGCTGTTGCAATAAGCTTTGTTGTCAGATATATTTAGCGATGGTCTGTAGAGCTCTTGAAGTGACATGGTGAATGGAAAAAAATATGAAATGGGAGGGTCCATGCTTTTGCATTTTCGAGCATTTTGCCTTCCCCTGAGAAACTTTGCGTTCTCTGGCAAAATGTTTGCGTTCCCCCCAGGAAAATTGCATTCACTTGCAAAACCTTTAATCCTTTAACCGAATTTTTCAAAGTTTCTCAGGGGAAAGCAAAACTTTTGTGTGAGAAATTAAAAGCACTGAATTATTTATTTTCGTCCCTTCTTCCATTTTTTTTTTCAATCACCGTGTCCCTTTAGGAGCTCTGTAAGGGTATAATTTAAAGCTACAGCATGTTGTTTGGTGACCTAAGGAAGATGTTGTTTTCTTTAGTTTCAAAAATAACCGTTCAGCCACACACCAAGACTGAAACACATTGCACAAAATGTTCATCTTAACTGGTGTAAAATGGTATAATAATATAAATATCGGCCAACATTTTTTTTAAATAAATAAAACATGAACTACTAATATCCAAAACCATCAAATAATTACTTGAAAGCTGACCAAAACTATCCGTGTTCAGAACTTATTCAAGCCGATGTGTTTCATAAATGCCCAAACAAATCAACTGAGATCAAAGAGTAGAAGAAAAAGTCCAGAAGTTTTAATTATTTAATCCATCATAGCCAAGTGTCCTCAAGTGCTTCATTTATGAGAAGGAAACATTTTGGTTTGGCCTATTTGCTATGTGAGGAATGCCAATGGCAGCAAACAATGGCAGTCAGTGATGTTCAGACCTCCCAAACTGCAACAGAATTCCTACATAGAATAAACGTTCAGAACCTATTTTCATCCCATTCCTTTCAACATCTAAGTTATCCACTCTTTTTCAACCCCATCAATAGTTTATCAGAGCAGCACAGTATTGAAGTAAGAGAGAACTGAAGAGCTGGGCAGGAGATCAATAATAGATTTGAATTTGTATATGACTCTATTCTTGCTTTCACTAAACCCATCAAATATAATATGGACAAAAGTATGTGGACACCCAAACAGCACACATATGCGATTTTAAACATTTAATATAATAACATGGCTATATGAATATATAGAGTCAGTACTCCCTAACAGCTTGTTTTCACTGGAATTGAAGGAGCACTTCATCCATTTCAACATTAATCTTTATTGAAAGTGGGTCATAGTAATGGGCGGTATACCGGTTCGTACCGAAAACCGTATATTTTTGTTATGATATTCATTTTAATATACCGCCATACCGATGTCTTTCATTTGCTGCGACACAGACGGACCCTTTACAGTGTTGCACTTCTAAGCAGTGACTGCGAGGCGAGGCATAGCATGCTCTGGTGTTGCGTTACGGGAAGATGGATGCTGCAGAACCATGGCTTTATTTTCCTGTCAAATGTCTAGAGCGCACTATTGTAGCCCAAAGTACATTAATATAATGAGCAAACGCAAATCTCTCTGCTCGCACGCGGGATATAATCTGCCAAACGCGCTCTCAGATACACGCTACTCTTTCTCTGGGCTCGCTCAGAGCATGCACATAAAACGTGTTCAGCGCAATCGCAAATCTCTCCTCTTCCTCAGATAACAATTTTAGGTTATAAGAACGTTTTCATAACATTCTAATTAAGTTATAAAAAACATTATTTCTGAATGTTCTAGGAACATTCAAAACGTCCAGTTTTTAAGATGTTTTATTAACGTTATTTCTTGTTTATAAGAACATTCAGTTCTCCCGTTTATATAAACGTTGTATTATCCCTCTGATTGTTACGAAGTAGCAGGAAAGGAGGAAGCAGCATCCAAAAGCAAGTACAGTTTAATTCAACAAAACAGGTAATCCGAAACAAACAGGTAATTCTCAAAAACTCAGGACAGGGACAAGGCTAGGGCTGGGCGTTAAAACGATAACGATATGTATCGCGATAGACACATGATCGATATCAATAAAAAATGTGTTCGATATAGACGAATCCGGCGAAACTACCGGAAGTAAGCGGGCGCCATTACTGAGCTGTTGCTGGGTAGCGTTGCTCCATTGCCTTTGTTTTATTTGCAACTTGCGTCCACAGGAATAAACAGCCCGCGATTTACGACTGTCACTAACGTTACAACGTTAGCCCTTGTATAATGTCGAGTGGGTAAACAGTTTCCGTTATAAATTGTTTCAATGGTGGCAGTAAAATTTCAATTTTGAAGAGAAAACATTGTGAATACCCCGGGTCGACTGCCCCTGTCAGGTGCCGTATGGTTTACACAGATTTCCTGGGCGAGTACAAGATGCGGACATTCGCGTATAATAACGATTATTTAATGACATAAGTAAAAAAATATAATAAATGTGTGATATAGTGATCAGCAAAATCTCCTCTCTTGCTATTTTTTTCTATTTAATTAACATGCTATGGTCATTAAATGGCTTTCCTGAGCTAAATGTAACGTTATGTGACATCATTGTTCTCCTGCTGTTATATTGACCTCTTTCCATGGTTTAAAAACACTAGTTGGTCGATATTGTGTATACTTTCTAGCTGTAACGTTACCTTACCCATGCCCGTTGCAATGTAAATATGAGATAAATAATGGACACAAATGAA
Source organism: Cyprinella venusta (assembly GCA_038021265.1). Taxonomy (NCBI): domain Eukaryota; kingdom Metazoa; phylum Chordata; class Actinopteri; order Cypriniformes; family Leuciscidae; genus Cyprinella; species Cyprinella venusta. The sequence goes on along the minus strand of CM075869.1, from coordinate 14,745,528 downwards.
AAACATGAATTTGTTTATTTGATTTCATTCATTTATTTATTTATTTATTGTTGCCAAATGGACAGATCTTTTTTTAGTTTATTCGGTAGCAAACGTTAGCCTAGCTAGCTTGCCAAGCTATTTTCATAAAAAGATCGTTTGTACCTTCATCTGTGACTGGAGGCCAATGTCCAACATCATCAACCCAACAAGTCTGCCTGGCTGTAGCTGTCATCGAGGGTGCGTTATCACCTTATCTCCGAGGTTTGTTTACATACCGATGCATATGTCTATGCCGGTGTAACAGCTCAGTAATGGCGTCGCCACAAGATGGCAGCCTACACAAGAACGCTCGTCGGATTCGTCTATAACGGTCGATATTTTTTTTCTTCGACGGAACAGTTGCGAAGCAAGTTTGGTTGCATTAACAAAGGCACGCACTCTCTGGTAACCTAGCAACGTAGGGAGTGACACACTAACAGGCAATCATGTAACGGCGTCCGTTTGATTGCGCCATTTCGTTGTCTCGTGCTGCTGGATTCCTCTACTAACCGGCGATTGATAAACAGAAAATGAGTGCCCTTCATCGGCATGCCGTGCAGGCTAGAATTGCGAAACATTATTGGATAATTCGCTCAATTCGCGTTTGATGTGAACACAGCATAATGGACAAACAGGCTGCGATGTCAAGATTGTAATGCTGGAGACGGCTGGAGTATGTGTGTGCACGCGAGAGAGAGTAAGCACGTGCGCGATCTAACTTTGTGTATGTGTGTAGAGAGAGAGAGAGAAAGAGAGAGACAGACACGCGACGCGAGTGCGATCAAACAGTGGAGACATAAAAACATATGATACACTGTCATTTTGTTAATAGGACATCATTCAGTCTGCAAAGTGTTTACTTATAATTGTGTAGGCCTATAGACCCCTTTTGCGCCGACGTCACAGTTACGTCACGGCGCTAGCTGGAGGCAAAACAAAGTGAAAACTGGAGGCGGCCAATGCAAAACAGCAGAGATTCAGCTACATAATAAGGAGCTTAAATAATTGTTACTATTATTAAATGTCATCTTGTTGTGTTGTTTGGTGCAAGAATTGATGAAAAATGAATATGCTGTATCTGGAACTTTTATTTCTAGAAAATATTCACATCATTAAAATCGCACTGTAATGTCACTCTTTACATTGTCGTGGTCTCGGCGCTGGCTCGGCAGAACTGCGGATCGTACACACAAGTTTTGTTAGAAGTCAGGCCACTCAACCGAGGTAACGTACGTTAATCCTGTCAGATCATCCATGCATTGAGTGAGCATGTAGGCAGCTACAGGTCGGCCAATCTGGTTCCGTCCGTTAAAAATAACTTTTGAAAATAACAATCGCGGTCCTGGACACTGGGTGATCTTACACATTAAGATAATATCAGATTTTCTCCAGTCATTGTTAAAAAACAAGCTAACAATCCTTGCTAACTAGCGTTAGTGAAGCGGCCAGAGGGATCTTTCTGCCTCCACCTAAGCTCCGCCCACAAAAAAACGTCACCATGTTTACCAACTGTAAAAGGGTCTATAAACACAACATTGTGCTTTTGCCACACTGTATTACTTGTCAAACAGTAACCTACAACTGTCACACATGCACACACACACACACACACACACACTGTTTTAAAAGAAAATTATATCCAACCCTTTTTTAAAACAATCTGTGTGTTCCATCTTTTGGACAGTCACAAAATATACTATATATACTCTGACAGTCATCATCAAACCGCATTGGTTTTCATTTCTTGTCCTCAAAACAGAGCACTAATCTATTTATTTTTTAAGTTACACATTAAAAAATAAAATAAAATGTGTTGGTAGTATTTTTTTATACGGAAATCTATACTTCTGATGAGAATAAGGGGTTAATTCAAATTAAGGAAAACAAATATATTGATCTGAAATATAATTAATTTTAAATTAATTCAGGTACAATTACAAAACATATCTCAGGGTCTTTTTATTAATTTAATAAACTAATTACATAAAACTATTATTAGTGCACTATAGATAAACTGGTTCTATGTGTTTATTAATAAAACTTTTTTTAAAAAAATACAAGGCTTAAGACATTTATAAAAATGCCTTCTATATTTCTGTTTTGCTTTTCACTCCATTGTACCAAAATTGTACCGAACCGTGATGTCTGAACCGAACCATAACTTCTGTGTACATTACGAGGCTGAATCCAGCTTCTTATTCGCAGCTTCTTATCGACACTATCCGTTACACCAATAAGGCCTCGTTTACACTGCATGGTTCAAGTGACCCAAATTCGATTTTTTCCTCTCATGTGGCACAGATCGGATATGACCGGTGAACGTGTAAGCAGGAAAAAAACGCATGGGTTCCGATTTTCTCAGATCGGATTCAGGCCTCATTCATATGTGGTAATAAATCGGATATGAATCAGATACGTGCATTTGCGTGTGCCATGTAAGCAGACAAATCGGATATTCCCCAGTAAACGTGAGTCATCATTAAAAACTGCACGATTATAGGCGCGAGCCGCGCGATGGAAAGGATACACACAGTGGAGCAATGCGGAGGTTTCATGTCTTTTGAGTGTTTGGGGTGAAGAGTGCGGGTTGTTACAGAAATAAATCCGTTTTTTAAGACATTTCACGAGATATGAGGCATCGTTTTAAGTGCTCATGGCCAGAGCCTCTCTTTTTTTTTCTCCGCCGTACGAGACCAATGTTTTAATGACTTATTGAAATATTGTGGAAAGAAAACACTGGATAATTTTATTCGCATCTGCATCCATTGAATTTCGTGCTGTTTTGCTTAATTTCCTGGTTTAGAACCTTCAGAATGTCTGCATTTGGTAGTTTCAGCAGTGTATAGTGTGAATGCAAAAATCGGATATGGGTCACTTTTAAAAGATGATGTAAGCAGGTCGTCAAAAAAATCGGATATAGTCAGAAAATCGGATTTGGGCATCAAGACCTGCAGTGTAAATGAAGCTGCGAATAAGAAGCTGGATTCAGCCTCGTTTTTAATTATTTGAGTTTTCCATGGTTGGGTTGACATTTCTGTCTTGGGATTATAATCAGAGGAAGGTTAAGTGTAAAATAAAAATGTTTAATTGTAATAGATTTTATTTCTCCTAGTTCTTATTTTAAATGGGTCATAAAAAGAAATCAATAATTATTGACATCGACCGATATGAAACACTGATATCGTGATAAAGTTTTCAGACATATCGCCCAGCCCTAGCTACAAGCAACATAACATGTACAAGAACTCTCAAAGACTGAACTGAAACACAGGGCTTAAATACAGGGACAAACGATCTAGATGGGCGTGGTTAATGGGAAACACCTGTGAAGACTAATAGACAGAGATGGAACCACTAAACATGATAAGACAAACCAACGCATTCTCATCCTTTAGCGTCTCATAGAACGTTATGTGACAAAACGGCGCTATACTACGCACATGGCACCCGTTATCGTTAATATAACACGCGCTGTGAGGGCTAAGTTTAGGTGTGGGGTAGGGTCTGCGTGTCATATTCACGCTAAAGGATTTATTACGTCTTGGGTTCGCGTGTTATATTAACGATTAAGGGTGCCATGTGCGTAGTATAGCGCCGTTTTGTCATATAGCGTTTTATGAGACGCTAAAGGATGAGAACGGGCTGGACAAACCCACACCGTGACACTGATGGTCTTCCTTTATGAGTCACGTCCTGGGCCTTCCCGGTCAGAAGTGACCGGAGGCCTAAAAATGAAACTGCTTCCATCCCAATAAAATCAATGCAATTTATTTTTGTTCTATAATATTTATTCTTTTAAATTTAGAATTTTGAGACAATTTGATTTGAATTTATTAATATTTATGCAATATTTATGGTCTATTTTTTTCAATGGAAATATATATCTATATTGTTTCTATATATATATATATTTTTTTTTTTTTAATTATTATTAAGAGAAAAAGGAATAACGGCAGAGAAAATAATTAAAATAATTTGCCTGTTTAAAAGGGCAGATGCAGTATTTTAGTTTAACGTTCTTGCTTGGCTATAAGAACATCATTCACATGTCATTAGAACGTTCAATTTTCCCGTTAAATAAACGTTGTATTTTAACGTTATTTCCTGGTTATAAGAATTTTATAGAATGTTAAGAAATAACAATTTTATTAAATGCTTTGAACACCTGATTATGCATGAAAAAAACGTCATAAACCGGAAAACTGGCTTAATTTTGAAAAAAAAAAATGTGATATAAATTTTTGGTCAAACCGCCCAACACTAGTGGGTCATATAAAATTTCTAGTTTGTTGGCTGTGGCGAGCAGGACGAGAGCGAGGGACGTGAGAGGACGGCGTGAGTCGTGAGAGATAATGAATGGTGGCGAGAGAGATAATGAATGACACTGAGACGCACCAGTCTGACATCTCTCACCAAGGAGCGGAAGCAAAAAGCAGGAGCGAAGACAGGGCAGATCGAGAGAGATTCTGTTATTATTGTTTCTGTTGTGTGTGGCCAGAAGTCGTCCGTGAGGGGCTGCTGGCTTATAGACCCCTTTTGCGCCGACGTCACAGTTACGTCACGGCGCTAGCTGGAGGCAAAACAAAGTGAAAACTGGAGGCGGCCAATGCAAAACAGCAGAGATTCAGCTACTTAATAAGGAGCTTAAATAATTGTTACTATTATTAAATGTCATCTTGCTGTGTTGTTTGGTGCAAGAATTGATGAAAAATTAATATGCTGTATCTGGAACTTTTATTTCAAGAAAATATTCACATTAAAATCGCACTGTAATGTCACTCTTTACATTGTCGTGGTCTCTGCACTGGCTTGGCAGAACTGCGGATCGTACACACAAGTCTTGTACAGGACCATATAGGCATCTAAAGATTTATATGCCCTCAGTTTCTATTTACGATCGGTTTCTCTATAAGGTATGTGTAGAAGTCAGGCCACTCAACCGAGGTAACGTAACGTTAATCCTGTCAGATCATCCATGCATTGAGTGAGCGTGTAGGCGGCTACAGGTCGGCCAATCTGGTTCCGTCCGTTAAAAATAAATTTTGGAAATAACAATCGCGGTCCTGGACACTGGGTGACCTTACACATTAAGATAATATCGGATTTTGTCCAGTCATTGTTAAAAAAACAAGCTAACAATCCTTGCTAACTAGCGTTAGTGAAGCGGCCAGAGGGATCTTTCTGCCTCCACCTAAGCTCCGCCCACAAAAAAACGTCATCGTGTTTACCAACTGTAAAAGGGTCTATACTTTTGTTTTGTATTTGTTTATTTTACTATTAAAATGTTTAAATGTTCGCCGGTTCCCGCCTCATTCGTCCCACAACAACGAACCCAGTTACGTTCGTAAACTCATTAGTGAATTAGTCCTCGTTTGTATTTCTTTCTATGTGGTGAATTACTGCATGATACCCGGGATGTTCAATCAGGTGAAACTAGGATGGTCATCACAACACATACTCTGTGTGCTTGTCTGATTCAAAGATTCCAGGAGAAATTGCCATCACTGAAATTCTCTGCAGCAGACCAGACACTGTCTGTGCCCGTAGCGCACAGCGAGAGCAAAGGCCCCAGCAGTCCGCCTCACCTCGAGCCAGTCCGGGCTTCTCGTCCACGACAGGCAGCCACCTCCTGTTCCTCCATCAGCCTCAGCTGCTCGTCACTATACTGCAGGTTGTATATTTATGTATTTATGACGCAAAATGGGAATAAGGGAATAAACCATGATCATTCAAAAATATGACTGAGTTTCTAAAGATACAAAGCTTAATGCAAAAAGTGTCCCTTTAAAGGGCCATATACCCATTCAGTTGAAGATGACTCGCTTTCACTAAATCATACTTTTCACTACTGGCTCAAAACCAGGTCTCCAAATGTGAAAAAGAGAGAGGTATTCATGGTAAAGGTCATTCCTCAAAAATAAACATGATGATATGGCTACAACATTTGTGCTGCAAGTGCCCATCATACCCTTCACCCGTTTAAACCCAGACCCAGCCTTTGGAATCTAATGTTGCATTCAGAGACAATAAACACAGTGATCTCGACAGACGACTGTTTGCTTTCCTTTCCCGAGATTAGATCTCGCTCCAGTTTTCAGTTTTTTAAATTATATTTCTTTATCTACAGTATTTATCTCTTGGGCTAACTTGGGAGTCTGAAAATCTCAAATATGTCCTGAAAACATGAGCGAGCTCCTACAACAAAGAGAGCTGTAACAGCCTCGAGTAATCCAACATGCCCAGCGCTGTCTGAGACACAGACCTGCTCTCTTCAATGTGACCCCTCCAGACACCTGCTGAAGTTAGTGTTTGCTTTGGAGATGATGAGCCACTAAATAAACATACAAACCACTCGGTTCATGAATGCATTTGTTTTGTTTAAAATGGATGGTTTTGTAAGAAACATTACCAATATAGCTTCAACCAGGCATCCCTAAAGGCGGGCATACACTGTGCGATGTCTGTGCGATTTCAGCAAGGTACCTACTCACACTCAACGAGTAAATCGCATGCAATGCAAAGCCAAAGTTCAGGATTTATGTGCTCACACTGTACGGTCCGATCGTCGAGCTGCGACTTCACTGCTCACACTATACGTGTAATATCTGCGATAACCCCCTGGATTGCGCATATTTACGTGTATGTATCCAGGGATATTGTCAAAACAAGCATCTGCTATCAGTATCTAGATGATTTAACATTTTCAATTTATGCATTTAATTATTATTAGCATTATTGTATTATCATTATTAGTGGAGGCCTATTGGCTAATTTTATTATTAAATTGATCCGCTATTATAATTAATTTGCCACGCAATATTTTCACAGCACATAACCAACGTGCTGTGAGGATAATAAAATATTACATAATCTTACTCATTAAAAATTGTCTAAAACATTTAGGTCGATTACAATGAATTATAGGCATATAAAATAACTATTAACAGTCTATAATATGTCCGAACATTGCCATAATTAATCATCAATGAAAATTAAAAACAGGTTTATTTCAAAAACATTGTTTGACAAATTAATAAAAGAGGTGTTACATCGCAGGTGGCTTGGAAGCCGGTGGGTAATATATTATCTATTTTGCATCACGAACTGGAGGTAAGCAACAGTAATTTGTAGCTAGTTTGAACTACAGAACTTAAAGATCTCCCTCTTTTCGTTTTTATTTTATTTTTGCCGTAGATGAAATGGTTAAACTTCTGTTTTCGCGCAGGTGCAGTGAGGGAAAAAAACACTGAGTTTAGGGCAATCGGTTCGTAGCTTTGCTTCAACAGTGCGATATAGTCACGAGGAGCGACCAAAATTTCTGACATGCCAGAAATTCATCCGACCATCCGATTGTCGATCGTGAGAGGTTAATCGCCTCTCGTTTCTCCCTGTACACTGCACGAACACTGTACGACAAACGACGCACGACAAAGCTGAAAATCGGTCCGACACGAAAAAGAGTCGTACGAGTAAGAATTCGGCTCAAAATCGGACGAAAATCACACAGTGTATGCCCGCCTTAAAGTCACTTCATCATTAGGATTCATACCAACATTGTCTATTTACACTAAGTGCAAATAGCCTGACTTGTTGGCTGAGGTTATTTACACTACCTCCACCCACCAATATGTCTGGTTGGGCCAGACAAAAGTACAAAAAAAAACCCTTATAACCTATCAGCATCAGTGGCATAGGGAATAGGGCATATTGTAGATATTTTTGACCCGATCGACCATAGTTTGAATCGGCCTTTTGACAAACTCATTCTTCTCCCTTTTCACATCGCATGTCAGATTGGAAACGCATTTATTTTCATTAAATATGAAGAAAGTACGTGAAGAGTGGAATAAAACTGTCAAACGGTTATTTAATAATAGGATAGGTGTAGGGAGGGCTTTATTGTCCAAATAAGGCAGCGTATATGTAATATCAGAATGGGAAAGAAATGTGATTTAAGCAATTTTGAGCGTGGCATGGTTGTTGGTGCCAGACGGCCAGTCTGAGTATTTCACAATCTGCTCAGTTACTGGGATGTTCACGCACAACCATTTTTAGGCACAACCATTCACGCACACCCCTTCAGCTCGATTCAAAACGGTAAGCTTGTAATAATGTTTTTAATTTCAGTAGTAAGCTATCTTTGTGACATTACGTCACATATGTACACGTAAAGAAAACGTTTCAGCTAGTAGGCTATATTCCGTGTGAGGATGCTGGAGGTGGAGATTTATAGCCTTTTCTCTCAGTACTTGATATAATTAAACGTATCAATCTGGCGAATCCAGACCGATTCAAATGACAGTCACCAGTAACAACTGGAGATTCACCCGTTGTAAAATGCAAAAGACTTCGGTCTTCGGAGTGGCTATAGAAAAAAAAGAGACTGCAACCAGGCCCATATACTTACGCAATGCTGTTAATGTTGTTAACATTAACAATTTGAGAACAAAGTATAATTTGCATGGTTTGACGTGATATAAGCGATCATTACATTTTATCAGTGTGATTTGCTGCAATGCTTTATTTCCCTTAGTTGGTCAGAACAAAAGTGGATGTAACTTAACCCTCAGGTGCTCTTCCTGAACATTTCTGAAGTCGTAAAAAAATAGTTACACTTGTGCTCTTCGGTCAAAAATGGCCGACCATAGGAAATGAATGGGAAATTGACAAAAACACAAAAACTTTGAGAATTTTTGTTTGCACAATCTACAAATCAGCCACGATGGAGAAAAAAAAAGTGCTCAGCATTGAAGGGGTGACACTCTAAAACATCAAGAGTGCAAAACAGACATACCCACCCCTACACACACACACACACACACAAACTTTTATACACAAAAACACCAATAAATTGTGATTATAGAAATCTGATTTGAATATTTAAAAATCACAGCTTCTTCAGACAATTACAAACTTGGTGAATTTTATGGGACTGGGTATGTGAACACAAAAAAAAAAATTGAGGTCATGATTCGAGCAATTTAAGTGGTGGCAAAAAAATGAGTCACACTTTTGCTCTTCTGTCAAAAATGACCGACCCATAGGAAATGAACGGGAAATTGAAAAAAAAAAAAAAAAATCTCTGAATTTTTGTATGTACATTCTACAAATCGGCCACAATAGAACAAAAATAAATTGCATTGGTTTTACTGGGATGGAGAAAGTTTCATTTTTAGGTGTCCGGTCACTTTTGACCGGGAATATAACAAGTGTGACTCTGAAACGAAGAGCACCTGGGGGTTAATTGTTCAGATGACATTTTCCAGTGAAACTAGATATATTATATTTCCAAAAACTAGAATCTGTAAATCCGAAAATGCCAGTGTCCACACCTGCTAAATCGAAAATTCTCTTCAAAATATTGGATCCAACCGCTCTGTGCCATGGCGAGGCACAACCCACGTATAGTTGATAATTCCGCAAATAACTGCAATTTCAGATTTCAAACATAGATGGCGACAAAGAGGGAAAACTACAGACTGCAGACATATGTTCGATTAATCAATTTGCCTACATAAAATGTTTGTTTCATTTTTAACTGAAAGTAATTTTGAACTTTCTAACTAATAAGCCGCTAAGTGTTTAATGTAATGTCATTTCTGCAAGTCAGAGAAATCTAGCTTTGTATTTTTTTTTTACTTTAAGGTGGAAACAGGCTTCTAAAGTCAGTCTGGGAGGCTCATGGACATTGCTGCGACAAAAACCAAGACAAACACCAAGACAGAAAAAGATCTCAACTTTATTTTACACATGGATCCCAAATTATGGTGAATTCTGCAAAAGAATGGAGCCACTATGCCTTGGATTTACTGGATCAAACCTGTTTTTAAGTCAACATTGCCATCTTTTAATTGAAAGTAATAGACTTGTGCTATTTCCAAATAAACCATTTTCACATAAAAGTAGAGATCACCATCAGGTGCAGCTCTTCATACATTCTGATCGATCATTCGGTACTTTGCCAAATCTGTTGAAAACAAATGTGTTTGCATGCTGTTCTGCCCACCAGGCTTAACCAGTCTTTTTTGTTTGTTTTTGTTTTTTTACAAGAAACCCATGCTGGTTAAACGGCTCTAACCAGACAGGACTAGCATAGGAATTCATGCTGGTATTTTCAACAGAAATTTCTATGGCAGAAAATATGAAGACTGATCAGTTTCACATATCCCGTTAACATGCATTTCTTGAGAATCTACACTGTGCCATTCCTTGACACTGAGGTGAGCCTGATTTAATGTGCTCTGTAACTACATATCATTATCATTTCAACAATAATTATAGGTGGCATCTGTCAGCTCATGTGAGATCTGACATTTCGCGTGAGACTCGACATGGAACATTAGAACAGTGTAATAAAATAAAAAAAAAATCTATTCTCCTCCAGAGGCTGAAGGGTCTTTAGCCAATGCACACATTATGATTCAATTCAGAAGTTATTTAACACCTCCAGAACACAGTGGATTCATATAAAATGTTTCTGAGGCAGCTGAGTTATGACAGCACACAATGTTTAGAAAATGCAACAAATGTTGATTCTGAACTCTGTAACCACAGGGATGAACTGAAATCCTGTCTAAGCAGACTCATTTCAGTAAAGGACATTCTGTATGAAATAACATTTACATCCAAAGCGACTATGCAAACAGATCTTTTAAAATGCCTTTTCATTGAACCACACACGGCTCATTAACCTTTGGTGAATTTGCTGCATAGCAAATGGTAATATTCCCAATAACTAGGGTTGAAAGGCAAAATTAAATTAAAAAAAAAATAAATGTCTATAGTACTGAGTGGTGAATTTACTTCTGAGCCTACAAGGGGGGGGGGGGGGGGGTTGTTTAAAACCATTAAACCAATGGTTTTGTTTAAAACCATTACCAGTAAACAAAGATCTAAAGCATTAATTCAGCATTAGAATACATTCTGTGATATTTACTCCAAAACAAAACACCATAAAGGTGGTCCATGTGACAATATATCTTTGCAGACTTCTTAAGCCACGTATAAGCTCTTTGTGAGATACAGACATATTTTCATTGAATAATGACCTAAACTTTGATATGTTCTTTAAATAAAACTATCGCATGGCCTAGGAAGACTGTATGGACTACAAGGAGACTATTTCATGGTGCTTTGTGCGTTTTTGGGATCCTTTTTCGAGCAAACAAGGTTTGAAGATTTTTTACCATGTACAGAAAAAAGGTTTGAAACAATGAAGATAAGTAACGACAATGACAATGACAATGACAATTTCCACCTATTTCCCACAGAAAACTACTATTTGGCTTGTAACATTGCACAGTGTTTTTACATGTTATATATTTTGGACATTGGCTATAGGTTAGTTTTACTTTAGTAGAAAAAAAATGTCTTTACAGAGCTTTAAAATATTATGACTTTAAAACATAAAAAAATGTTTAATCATGGTAATGGCCATAAATAAAAAAATAATAAATAAATAATAAATAAATAAATTGTATGTATGTATGTGTATATATATATATATATATATATATATATATATATATGTGTGTGTGTGTGTGTACACTGTATATATATACTGTACATATATATATATATATATATATATATATATATATATATACGGTATATATATATAAATAAAACAACAACAAAGACTCAAATGAAACCTTGACATAATCTTAAAAATAAAGATTCTTTCTTGGCATCGAAGTCTCCATTAAGAACCTTTAAAATCCATGGAATCTTTCCATTCCAAAAAAAAAAAAAATAGGTTCTTTAATGTAGAAAAGGGTTATTTAAATAATTATAATTTTCTTAAAATAAAATGATTTTTTTAAGAACCATTCACTTAAAAGTTCACTAAAAATGTTTCTTTTGTGGCAATGCAAAAAAAAAAAAAAACTTCTATCACAGTATGCTTAAATCAAAAATAATAAAAGTTTTACCTCATGACAAGATCTGGGTCTATATTTCTGCAGCTAGATTGCTGTAAAATCTCATATGTAAATCTGAACAACATTTTGCTAAATGAAACGAGTTTTGCGACACTCATCCATTCCAAAAACATGCACCAATCCCGTGAGTTCAGGTGAGGGTCAAAAGTGTAAGGTGCAAATCTCACGTGAATGTATTATTCAGAGAACAAGGAATGTAACCTTGCGTGAAACAGATGGCCGGGCATATGCTCTCCTGAAAAACCTGCAAACACGCTGCTGCCCATATGAGACTTAACGCACTAGAAGTCATCGCCTGTTTATGTGCCTGTAACACGCTGGGACACGGCCTTTTATAAAGATCACTACAATTACAATCTTATCCCACATCATAGTTGACGGACATGAAGGTCACTGAGTTTCCCTCAATCTAGATGGAGTCAGAATGTTTGTTCTGTCCTAAAAACAGGGATTTTTTTTTTGTGGTTCCCAACTAGAAAGCGAAGCGTTATTTATACAGGTCTGTTAGTGACAACAATGCAGGAGCGACAGATCCATGAAGAGTTCAGTTTACAGCTGACGTCCAAACACCTCAATGCGAAAACGAAAGGAAAGCAGAGAATCAGAGGCCAAGCAGGGTGGAAGAGATGTCAGGAGAGGGGAGGAAAAGCCCTTTATAACCCAAAGCAAGCAGTAAAGATAGCGGAGAGAGTTAGTAGAGGCCAAAGACAAGATTCGAAGAGTTTGGAGACTGAGGACCTGTTTTCTCCGAAATAGGCCACCTGAGCTGCAGAGAAGAGGGAAGAGTATAAAATTACACAAATAATTGTATAAATTACACAAACTACACTGTTTAAAATGATTTTTTGAAGTACATTTTGTCAAGAAAATACTCTCACTCTTTCTATACTTCAAAATGTCACGTGTTATTCACCATTTCTTTGTAATTGTTTGTAAAATGGAATAGTGAAAACTGTTTCAAATACATCCTATACCTAGGTGTAATTACTATTTTCAACTTAAATTTTATTGCAATGAAAACTAGGAAAATATAGTAGTAAAGTAAGAATATATAGTTATAAAATTTATTTGCCTCATTTGGTCTTTGAAATGTTGTGAGTTCATATTGAAATAATGCAGATTTTGATATCTTTGCAAATCTGAGCACAGTTTTGAAATATTATTGAGATCTCGTGGTCATGGCTAACAAACTAACTAACTAAAGTAACTAATGAAATAAACACAAACAACAAAATTAACACAACCAACCAGAGCAACAACCAAAACCTTGACATAAATTCATTGTAATGCATTGTTGCTTGCTGTTTCTTTGTAAAAATTATATATATATATATATATATATATATATATATATATATATATATATATATATATATATACACACACACACACACACACACACATATATATATATATATATATATATATATATATATATATATATATATATATATATAATCAAAATATAAATGAAAGTCAAAACCCATTTCTAGTCATACCTGGAAACAAATCCTGGTCAAATAAGTTATATGGGCCATTGTGTATAATTGGTTCAAAGTTAGAGTTGGAAACATCTTGAAAATAAAATTCTTTTTCCAAATAAACTATTATTTTTAAAGTAGGTCATTTACATTTTATCAAACATATTTCAAAGTTATTCAATATTTTGATATGTGCATTGCATTAGCTTGCATTGTATAACAGTTGATTAGTTTATTTTTGACAAAACATACTATATATTTAACATATGAGCAGAAACTGTCTAACTACTGCTTATTTGATGTCTATTTTATAGTAAAAACTTTATAATCTATTTTATCTGTAACAGTAGGCTATGCATCTGTGCGTTCGTTCGTTCGTTCACACACCCGATTTATATTTAAACAGTCTTTTTGGTTTTACAGATCAGTATAGAACAAATCTCAGTAGTCTATATAGTCTTATTAATGTAGGAGCAAAAATGAATGAACACAGCGTGCAAGCTGTCTGTGCACACATTTAATATGTAAACAGTCTTTGTGCAGTTTACAGACACTATTCAATAACGCGATTAGAACAAAGCACTTAAGAATAAATGATTTACATCAGCTGCATCCGTGTGCTCCTCCTCTAAATGAAACAGGAAACTGAGGTAATTTTCCCAGGACTATTATGCCAGTATTATTCCTCACAGTGCAGCAAGTCGAGGTAGGGTTCGATTTGAGATAAACTGGATATTTTTTCAAGCAGGAGTTTTCATGGCTTGCCTCAACATTAGCATTTGAATAGTGCGCGCTCTCAGTGGGTGGGGTCACATTAACACGTCATACGCTATAATTAGGTGACAGGAAAAAGACTGAAATCTCTCTCTTTTCATAAAGATTACATCAACTGGAAATAGTTGCTTTTTTGTATGAATTACTTCATTTAAAAAAAAAGAGAATTTCAGCTTCATTAAAGAGAAATCTTCAGTGTCTCTTTGACAAGTATTTAATGAGTTACAGTTCATTTTTCGGACGCGTTTCAGAAAGATTTTTTTTTCAGAGACAGAGTGAGCTCAAAGCGCATCCTGTTTATTTTATTTATTTTACGAAAACAGGTTTTGATGTTAATAAGAGTGTACACACAAAAAAAAACCCTCTATAGTTTATGATCATGTATTGATTTTATTTATATGACCATTAATGACGGAGTATTTTAAGTCTATGTTCCAGCTATGTGAAAAAAGAAAAAGAAAAAAAAAAAAAAAAAAAAAAAAAAAACGATCAAAACGTGGGGGCGGGTTTTTGGTCCACAGGGGGTTAAGACATGCTTTTTTTTCTGGGTGGTAAATAATGGTGCAAATACCAGTAAATTGACTAGCGCGAACCTTAGTAAATCGCCTTGCGTGATTCGTTTAAAGCAGCACTATTCAGGATATTCAGGATTGGGGGGGGGGGGGGGGGGGGCGAGACTCCCAACATTCAACCCGAAAATAGTCATATAACCATTGCAATAACTCCGAAGCTATTCGGTTAAGGTAAAAAACTACACATTGCTGCTTTAAATACTCTCCTCCTATAAATTTTGCATCTGACATGGAAATTCATACAAATGCATAAATACAGTCAGCCTCAAAAATAACTGTGTCCAAGCCTTTTATAGCACCAATTTTCACTGTGTGTCTTCCGTAAATCCTGACAGTAGGGTTTTTTTTTTTTGTTTTTTTTTTTACGTCAAAAGACGGTTTCCACTGGCGCAAGCTGTTAGTAAATCCATTTTTTAACTACATACCCAGTCCCAAATCAGGAGCGAAAGTCTACCTTTGTTAAATGTGAAAACAGCTTTTCTACAGGGCTTTTTATTGCATAAACTCACCCTGATCACATGGTTTTAGTCTCAACTCACCAACACATGCTGTCCCTTCATCATTTGGCTCGTATCCCTGGTTACACCTCTTGTTTGCACGGCATTTGAAACTCCCGTACGTGTTCGTGCAGACGGGGCGCTCAGAGGGACAGACAGACGGGAACTGTGTGCACTCGTCTCGGTCTAAGGAGTGGAATAAATATGAGGTCTGATACATGATGCTATGGTGACAGCTGCATTTACTTGTGAAAGTGGATACTTCAAGTTATCATTACTGTATTTGTGTCAGTGTAGTTATCAGTATAGTAGTCGCTTCTACAAGTTTAGTTTCTACTATCAAACAATAGTGATGGCTGACATAGCTTCTGTGCCAACACCGACTGAGCTGTCTTCCTGTATGTTGCTTACATTGGTAGCTTCCCATTAAGACAACATCCTAACTGAAATGGAAATTCATAACTCAAGTTATTGACTTGGACTACTCTGCACCACATTATGCAAACAGGTATTTCATTGTGAACCACATGGAGAACTGACTCACAATTTCATTAACGTTTTCCATTGGTATGTTGCTAAGCTACAGACACAATAACTTGACTTTATGTTAGGGCTTTTTTTTGCCTTTAATCTAAATTATTCAACTTCAAATCAAAAGTCAAAGTTTGCAATAATTCTATAACTTTGTTCACGAAGGCTGCATTTATTTGATTAAAATTTAGAAATACGGTAACAATTTAAAATAACTATTTGAATATATTTTAAATATCATGTATTCCTTTGGAAAATCTGAATATTCAGCAGCCATTCATCCAGCCATTGTCACATGCTGCTCTATAAACCATTCTAACATGCTGATTTATATTTATATTTGCTTTGTCCACCACCTTTCATTTTGTCACCTTGTTGCAATCCATTAAGGGATTTAGCCTTTACGGAAGGTTAGAAGTCACAGAGCTCAAATACTTACCAGTGCAACGGCTGTTTTCATTGACCTCAAATCCTGGTCCACACTGTGAAAATAAAGAACATTTGTTGAATACAACAATTACACTTTTCAAAGAAAGAAAGAACACATCATTGTTTTCTCCAGAGCTGCTTTATAACTGAATTGAACTAGTTCCATTTGGATGAACAATGCACAGCTATTGAACCAAACCGAATCAACACAGAATGAACTGATCTCAACTGAATAATGATTGTTTGGGGTTGTCTTTTTAGAGCTGCTTTACAGTGAATCGAATTATGTTTGCATCATTGAATTATTTCCCTGTTTATCACTGTAAAGCTGCTTTGAAACAATCTGTATTGTATAAAGTGCTATATAAATAGAGGTGACTTGACTTGAGTATGACAGGTATGTACCTCGATCTCCAGCACTGGGGTCACCTCCTCCTCATTCTCAGGGTAATAGATCTCCATTACTTTGTTCATATCACTGGGCTCCAGAGGTCTAGCCACTGAACGTCCATCTGGCCAGAAGACTTCCACACTGGTGGCCACATCTTTCCCTGTCAGGGAGGAAAAGAAGCAATCCTTTTGATACTTTGCGAACAGTCTGCGTTTATAACTTCCCCTCAGGCTTAGGAGACATAATGAATGATTTATTTTCTTAATGTACAGGTCTCCATGGAAAAATACCATTCTGGAGAAAAGGGCCCTCCCAAGAAGTTTCTCGGCAAAAGCCAGGTTGGAATAGGCTCTGGTTTGGCACATACCATGTAGACTCTTAAACAAATGCACAAGAATGTGTTCAGTCTCAGCTGTGGGCAGCATCGTGAGCAGCGAGGCCTGAACACGTCTCATTTGATGTCGGCAAAACCGGTTTCTCATGACTGCCGGTGTGTGGGGTTCACAGGCCAGAGAGTTTCTGGCATAGCAGACACTGAGGCATTACAGCAATGAGGCTCTCATATGCCAGACCGATGAAATCTGTCTGTTGTTCAGTGGATGAAATAAGGAGCCATATAAATGGCACGGTGGTTGGAAAGCACTTCATTTAAAAAGGTTTACAGCAGCATCCATTTACTGACTTCAATCTGATTGTCAAAGACACTTTCTCACAGACAGCGGGGCAGCAATTAACATGGCAGTTAGAGGAGACAGTCATAGTGATCATGAATGGAGAGATCATCCATTAAGAATGAATGTGGTGGAGGAGGAAGGCAGAAGTTCAAAGGAGCAGAGATGATGAGGGACAGGGTGGGCTCTAGACTTTCCTTCCATTATAGCCTTTAGTCAAGCAGGAGAGAAGCTGACCGCCTTCCCAGTTCTTAATTAAAGTGACATTTCTTAGGTAAACAGATCCACTGGGCTCCTGGCATGGCCCGGACTGGCACAGGTGTCTCTTCAAGACAAAAAGCGTGACATTTCAACAGCGCTTACTGAAAGACAAAGTTTAGTTGGGGAAGACACTTTGGGGATCTGTTGGGTTTTTATTTAATAAAGGGGTAATACTTTGCGATAAGATTTATTAACATTATTTAATGCATTAACTAACATGAACTAACACTGAGCAACACTCTTACAGCATGTTTCACCTTTCTTAATGTTAAAGGTCCAGTAAGCGTTTTCTCAAAACTGTTCTTGAACATCAATTTTTTAAATCAACCCAAACATGATTAGGGAACAGAGACGTTCGTTGAATGACGACGATATAGGGATCGCTTAGAAGCCTATCACCTTCAAAAGAAATAAAACGAGCCAATGGCAAGGAAATGCCATGGGTCTGCAGAATTTGCTTGGCTTAACCCTGCCCCTCCACGTGTGTATAAAAGAAAGGACGCCGCAACATGCAGATATGTTTCTTCACTGAGGAGCCAAGACTGAACTCAGCTGTTCCATTGGTACAGCGGAAGTGGCAGGGAGACATCCGTAACCATCTGAAGGTTAAATCCGTACCCGAGACATTCCCTTTCGTATTCACTTTGAGTTACGTCAAATGATGACGAAATGGGGTTCCCAGTCCAATCGCGCCACCTCGACTGTCTTCCAGTCTCCTGTGTAAGTAGACAATACACATATGACCCAGAGGGGCTGCATATGGAGAAACACGGGGATGTCCAGCCCCGGGTGGAATATTTCAACCCCAGGGGTGGCAGAGTGGCTTGTCAAGGGAAAGACACATGCTCAGATAGGATTACAGTGGAAATATATGTGGCTCACCCAGAGGGGGAACCATGCGCATGGTGGCACCTAGCCAATCCCGAAAGCTGGCGGAGGCATAACTCTGCCGTTGACGTCAACAGCACTGGAGGAACTCAGGGATTGTGAAGCTCACTTGAGGAGGATATCGCACGTATCCAGTCCATGGAGTGGAATGGCGAGCAAGCGAAGAAAACTGAGGGGCACCTACTACCGGCTGGTTGAAGCGAGTATATGGGTGGACAATGGCTACACTTGGAGATTGTAGAATCTGCAAATGTGTTGGGTGTCACCCAACGGTGTCAAAACTCCAGCCAAGAGACGTAGATAAAATGTCACGCACTGTGCAAATCAACATTTGACACCTGCTAATTTACTGGCTTGTCATGTTGCTGAAATAATATTGTGGCGAGCAGGACGAGGCAGAGGGACATTGAGTTCCATTGCATTACACAGCGTGATCGAAGCCCAAACACGTCATAACAGCGCTCATGCCATCAGCTGAATCTTTCAGAATACCGCACTCAGAAATACACATGCAGATCGTCTTTAGAAAGAAGTGCCGCGTTCATGCTTTTTTGTGAAAGAAAAGCTCACAGCAGTTCAGTGAATGTGAAACTCGCTGGAACTCGCCATCACACCGATTGGAAGCTTCTAGTCTAGAAGATTCTGAAAGATAGTCAGAAAATAGGCTGCAGGAGTGAAGAGAACTTCTTGGCTCCGAAGCGAAAACATATCTCCATGTTGCGGCGTCCTTCCTTTTATGCCCACATGGTGGGGTGGAGTTACACCATGCAAATTCTGCAGACCCATGGCATGTCCTTGACATAAACGGATGGTAAATAGACTGCATTTATATATAGCTTTTTCATAGACCCAATGGTCACCAAAGCGCTTTACATTTGTCTCACATTCACTCACTCATTCATACACCGATGGTGGTGTCAGCCATGCAAGGCGCCATTCAGCTCGTCGGGAGCAGCTGGGGTTAGGTGTCTTGCTCATGGACACCTCGACTCTTGGTCAAGTGGAACCGGGGGAACATAGGCTTGTTTTATTTCTTTCGAAGATGATAGGCAACTAAGTGAACCCCATTTCGTCATTATGCAACGTAACTCGAAGTGACTACGAAAGGGACTTCGTATTTCATGTTAACCAATGTAGTTAACTAATGAAAGCTTATTGTAAAGGTTCACTAAGAAAAAGTACCATGGTATTTAATGAATGAATGTACATTTAAAATTTAAGGATTTCTTAGACATGCATTTGTGACATCATAGTGTAAAGTATGAATAATCCAAAACATAACTGGGACCTTAATTAACAACCAAAATCCCATTGTAAGATATGATGTCTTCAATGTGACATACAGTCGCAATCGTGATAAATAAAGATGCAATTGTAAGATATAAAGTCATATTTTAAGGCAGAAAAGGCAGAAAACGGATTTCTATAATCTGATAACATAAACTGTATAATGGATTTACTTTATAATGTAGACATTTTATATCAATTTACAAACACTCTTACTGATAGAAACATTGATGAGAGGCCTGAACACGTACCCACATATTTACGAGCCCTCAGGGTGATGCTGAGACCACTGATGGCTATCGTTTTGTTTTTCACAGCACATTCAGTACAATTCGAGCTTCCAGCTGGCAGCCTATTCCTGCCACAAATCCACCCGAGAGCTCCCAGATGAAGCCATGTGCCTCGAAGCATCTGTAACATGGCCAAGCCGTGGGGAAAAGATCCCGGTCCACTGCCACTGGCTGCTGCACCTGCAGGCTTCTCTCCGGGCCTCCAGTCTATGAGGATATTTAAGGAGCCGGCCTCCATGAGGAGGATAATGTTACTGAAACCCGAAGCCCCCCACTGAACATGACCTGGAGTTACATCATAACTGTTTCTCTGTAATGAGTCAGCAGAGCGAATTTTTGTTTTCCCGCTGCTCAGCGACCCTGAACATTTCCGAGACGGTGGATGCTTGTGAAATAGATATATTACAGGTCTGGTCATTTTCATATCTGTTTCTTTCCTGCAAGAGATTGTTTAGGTAGACTTTTTAGGGTAAGAGAGTGGAAAATAAATACATACCTAGTCCAAAGTGAGCCACTGGCTCCATCTCACACAGGTACCCTGATCCACCGTCTATAATGCGTGTGTGAGGGCCGTTTCTCTTGGTGTAGACGATCACCTTTGCCCCGCGAGCAAAAGCCCCAAACTGTGTGCGTGGAATCACACGGAGCCATTTATTAGTTGAGCCCTGCAATGAAGAACAAGTTAACTCTTTACGATAAACTCAGTGTCAGAAGAACAAAGTTAAATATTTCAGATGTTAAAATGAACCAAAAATGCAAAACAATTTCAACCAACTAACAAGCTACTGTAACATGATGCATGCCTATGTGAAACAAATAGACCTAAGGAAAAAAGTACAAATTACATCTCTTAAAGTCACTATGAAGTCAAAATTGACAATTCTCGTTTTATGAAGTATTGCAATATTTAGTATAAATGATGTATCTGAATAAAGATGAGGGCATTGCTCTTGTACAACATCTCACATCACATCTACTGACGTGAGGGAGGGACAACCTGTCACTCGCAGGAGATCAACTAACTATCACCAATCCAATCAATTCCCAATGGATAAAAAAATCAAGTCCTGCCCTACATTTTTCCTTATTTAAAGGACAAGTTCGGTATTTTACAATTAAAGCCCTGTTTTAAGATCGTCCCTGATGAAATAGAATAGTTAAGATTGTTTTTGAGACAAATGCTCCTGTCACGAGAATTTTTGGATTGTGTGTTAGTACCCCCCCCACCTTTATAATGAAAGCATAGGTGCACTCGAACAATCATTCATCAAAACGCATAAAACTTTAGTTTACAAAGACGTGAAACTCACCGAGTGGTCTAGGGTGTTCACTGATATGCTCACACAAAAATCGCTGCAAAAGATGCTTTCCAACAGGTTTTATCATAGTTTTTGTCCAAGTCCATGTTTCTTCCTGTTTTCGTTTGAAGTCCACAGTAGTCAATTGTCGAGTTCACTTGCGCGATCATTGGTAACTTTATAACTAAGGATCGCGCAAGTGAACTCGACAGTTGACTACTGTGGACTTCAAACGAAAACAGGAAGAAACATGGACTTGGACAAAAACTATGATAAAACCTGTTGAAAAGCATCTTTTGCAGCGATTTTTGTGTGAGCATATCAGTGAACACCCTAGACCACTCGGTGAGTTTCACGTCTTTGTAAACTAAAGTTTTATGCGTTTTGATGAATGATTGTTCGAGTGCACCTATGCTTTCATTATAAAGGTGGGGGGGTACTAACACACAATCCAAAAATTCTCGTGACAGGAGCATTTGTCTCAAAAACAATCTTAACTATTCTATTTCATCAGGGACGATCTTAAAACAGGGCTTTAATTGTAAAATACCGAACTTGTCCTTTAAGAAGCCATATTACTCTGACATTCAAAAGTCATAAAAAGGAAGACAAATGCAAATTCCATTTCATGTCGACTTTAAATACCTAATTGTTTTAGATATTTTGTCTGAGAAATAATCCCAAGATAATTTGCCAAAAGTCAATGATTTCAAAATGAACTCAAATAGTTCCATCACATTCTTTCTAGACCATATTACCTGATCCATGCTATCATCATTCATGTTATATTGCATCTCTGTACTCTTTTATACAGTTTAGAAGAGTGGTGTCCGACATCATTGTGAATGTTATTGAGTGCATTCGTTCTATCCCACATTGCACCACAATGATGAGTGTACAACCGATGTATGCTCGATAGGTGTCCGAATTCATTCGAATGTCTCGTTTTCATTCACCTTCAAGTGAACTGTATTAGACAAACGTAGTGTATAGTGAATGAGGGTATAGGGGGCAATTTCGGATTCAGCCATGTTCTCACCTGAGTGACTCGATACAATGAAATGGGTTGAGCTGCACTTTCCCCGTGTGTCACCAGAAGATCCAGCTGTCCATCTCCATCAAAATCAGTCACAGCTGCTCCTGAAATAACAGATCATTATGCTCAGACAGAGCTGTAACAAAAGTTGTTCCAACTTCTCACTGTGGTTTTCTAATAATGACGATTCAGCTGTGAGTGGTGACTGCAAATGTCAGTAAATGACCAGGGTGCAACTCATGACTACAGTCAAATAGAAGCCTGGATTTATTATGCCATCTAGTGGTAGAGAGAGGATATATTCAAGATTAAGGTTTGAAGAGACACTGAGCCGTTCCATAACTCCATATTTTAGTTTTTTTGTTCATCTAACACATGTAAAACTCATCATCTCTACATTACCTGAACTGAGTGTGCCTAATTAATATATACTACCATTCAAAAGCTTGGGGTCGGCATTTAATTGATTGAAATGCAGTAAAACACTGATAATCTTTGTCTAATTTTTGTCTAAAAAATGCATTTTTGTCTTAAAGGGGTCATGAACTGGCTTTTTAAATTGTTTTTTTATTGTTGTCTGAGGTCAACTTATGACGTTCCATTGTTTTTTACATGAAAAGACAACAAAATAAATAAGTTATAGGCTATTTTCTACCCCGTTTTGAGACCAGCTCAAAAACGCTCTGTTTTTATGGGCATCTCACATTGAAGACTTGGAAGTAAATGGCTACTGCTGTGAGTGGATAACAGTTTTGCATATTATAATGAGTTTCACTCTCGATCCGGTTTGTCATCACGAGGTAGGCCAATGTAATTTAGCTATGCATGTAGTGTATCTAGTAATGCGCGAATCGGTGGGCGGGGCTAAACCGGCCGTGTTGAAGTAGGCGTTGATCTTCTTCATAGTTCCCCACTTTGAAAAACGACTCGTTTTCTGAGCCTGGTGTCAATAAAAGCTTTTATCGGACTAACAAGGACGTTTTAATTTCTGAAACTTACATGATATTCGTATGATATGATGACCTCTTAGATGTCAAAAGCTCAAGGAAAATTTGATTTCTCAGTTCATCACGCCTTTAACTAATTTTTGTCTTGTTGATGGGCTAACCAATTAAGGTTAAACTACCTCAACTGAATAATAATAAACCTTAGCATGAACTGTTTTTTCAGCTTTAAATGGTGACTAATCTCACATCTCCCATGTCCAAATGGATGATATGTGCAGTTTTATGGTCCATGATGGAAAATAAGAAGCTGGATACTGGTGACTTTCAGAGTATTGAACTAAAGGCTGAAGAGATTGTTTTAAGCTTTTGATTCACAGGGGGATGATTCACAGTGGATGATTTA
This sequence comes from Cyprinella venusta, assembly GCA_038021265.1. NCBI lineage: Eukaryota > Metazoa > Chordata > Actinopteri > Cypriniformes > Leuciscidae > Cyprinella > Cyprinella venusta. Next base: position 14,721,812 of record CM075869.1, on the reverse strand, counting down.
CAAGCGAGTAGGTGGTCCTTTGATAATGTCCAAAATGGATCAGGATGGATTAGAGTTTACACAAGCAATATGATGTGGTCATATCCACTAAAACAACATAAATGTGAATACATTTTTGACAGACCACGCTCCACAATTTTTATTAAGAAGTGAGTATTTTCAAACAAGCTTTGGGTAAATTCCTAAGTTATTTTAAGGGGAAAATCCAAAATGTACGATTTGTACAACCCAATGGAATGGATTTACAAAATAAACAGTCTTCAATTTTGATGAAATGAAAGCGCCAAACCCTTCATACCGGTTCCCCGTCCCTCTGGTTCCGAAGCCTCCCCGATGTTCAGCTCCTCGATCTGTGGATCTCCGTGTTCTCTCCGAGAAACTCTGCCATGGTGGAGATTAATTACTTACTCACTTTGCCTTTTGGCTTGAGAGAGCTCCACACAATGGAACAGTCAAAGACAAATGTACCTTGTCAGCTGCATGTTATACAACATGTCTCAAAGGAGATATTCATTTACAGGCTCATGAAACCCTGGCAATATTGATTCAGTTAAAACATGTCTGGGGCTGGTAGTTCCTACATTGTATTTTGATGACTAATAATGCTAACGAAGAGGGTTCTTTATACAAAAAGGTTAAGTCATTGCTTTCTGAGAACTAATGTTCAGATTGTTTGAGTTTGGGATTAGGAACAAATTTCAAACAATGTTCTGTTTAATGCTACATCCAGTCTTCTCATTAGAAAGCAATTGCATAAAGAGGTCGGATGTAGGGGGAATTTCCCATCAGGTAAAGTTGTGGTTGGACTGAGTTGTATTTGTGGTCTGGTGGTTGTAGAGTACTTTCTGGCTTGCCCTGCCGCCTGGGCTTACCAGCAAATCCCCAAAATAGAGAACGAGTTTCCATAATTATTTCCTACCTTGCAATGCAAATGTTAACGAAATAACCTAAATAATGAAAATACTGTTTTGTGAGGTCATGTTGATCTAGCAGGCAATTGCATGAATAAATAAATTATTCCAGAAACACAAATGATCCCTGGGAGGTTATACTTATTATTATTATTTATTTTTTTTAAATGAAATCTTACTGATATCTTTTATGAACAAAAAAAAATAATAAATAAAAGACATAAATAATAATAATGTTTTATCTTTTTTTGAACAACAGTATTGTTAATGTTAACTAAAAATCATTTTTATTAATTGGAATTAAGGCTGAAATAAAATAGAATATAAATTAAGAGAAAATAACCAATTTTGCCCGGACAACTAATTAAAATAAAACAAATAAGTTAAAACATAATAAGTAGAACAAATAATAAAACTAGAACTGAAATAAAAATAGCTAAATAAAATATATATTTTTTTGTAAGTACAAAACAAAATCTCAAAAATTTAAAATTAAAATACCACATTAATAGTCAATTCAAAACATTAATAAATACTAAGGCTGTCAAACGATTAATCGCGATTAATCGTGTCCAAAATAAAAATTTGTCTTTTCATAATATGTGGGTGCACTGTGTATAATTATTTTGTAAATATATAAATACATAGACATGCATGTATATTTAAGAAAAAAACATGTTTTATATATAAAATATATGGAAGCCCGTTTCCGCCACAGTTGAGTAAAAAAATATAATTCTGTAAGTCATAATAATGAGAAACTTTCTCATAATTATGACTTAGTTTCTCATTATATTGAGAAAGTTTCTCATAATAATGACTTAACATCTCGTAATAATGAGAAACTTTCTCATAATTATGACTTAGTTTCTCATTATATTGAGAAAGTTTCTCATTATAATGAGATATTAAGTCATAATAATGAGAAAGTTTCTCATAATTATGACTTAACATCTCGTAATAATGACATAACTTCTCGTAATAATGAGAAACTTTATTTATTTATTTATTTAAAACTTTTCTCATTATTACGAGAAGTTAAGTCATTATTACGAGATGTTAAGTCATAATTATGAGAAAGTTTCTCATTATTACGAGATGTTAAGTCATAATTATGAGAAAGTTTCTCATTATTACGAGATGTTAAGTCATAATTATGAGAAAGTTTCTCATTATTACGAGATGTTAAGTCATAATTATGAGAAAGTTTCTCATTATTACGAGATATTAAGTCATAATTATGACAAAGTTTCTCATTATTACGAGAAGTTAAGTCATTATTACGAGATGTTAAGTCATAATTATGAGAAAGTTTCTCATTATTACGAGATGTTAAGTCATAATTATGAGAAAGTTTCTCATTATTACGAGATATTAAGTCATAATTATGACAAAGTTTCTCATTATTACGAGAAGTTAAGTCATTATTACGAGATGTTAAGTCATAATTATGAGAAACTTTCTCATTATTATGACTTAATATCTCATTATAATGAGAAACTTTCTCAATATAATGAGAAACTAAGTCATAATTATGAGAAACTTTCTCATTATTATGACTTAATATCTCATTATAATGAGAAACTTTCTCAATATAATGAGAAACTAAGTCATAATTATGAGAAACTTTCTCAATATAATGAGAAACTAAGTCATAATTATGAGAAAGTTTCTCATTATTATGACTTACAGAATTATATTTTTTTACTCAACTGTGGCGGAAACGGGCTTCCATAATAATATGTATATTTATATATAATATAAATAATATATAAAACTATATACAGTATATACATGAAAATATTTCTTAAGTATATACAAGCATGTGTGTGTGTGTGTATTTTATTTATATAAAATAATTATACACAGTGCACCCACATATATTATGTAAACACAAACTTTTATTTTGGATGTGATTAATCGTGATTAATCATTTGATAGCCCTAATAAATACTATAACAATTTATAATTAATTCTAAAATTGATGACAAGATGTAAATTTCCAAAAACAACAAAAACTTATATTGCGTGCTTATATTTTTAAATTCCTTATTAGATTTCAGAACTATTAAGGAGGGATGTTTGTAGTGAATAACAACCAAAACTTTCTGTCTGTCCCTCAGACAGAGCTATTTAAAGACTTCTGAAGACTTGAAATATACCACAAGAAATGTATTTTTTAAGGCACTTTATTGGCATTTTTGGAGCTTGACAGTATTAATCAACTTACACTGTATAGAAACACTCTTAATCTATATTCTGCTAAACATCTCCTTATGAGTTCTGTCCTCTAAAATCTAGCCCATGCATGCCAGTATAGTATTTTTGAACATACCTAAAGAGTCTGTTGGCTGATGGTCCTCTGTAGGCAATGTTGTTGAAAAAAACCTCCAGTTCATTGTCATTATCAAAGTCAGCTACGATGACGGTGCGGACAGGAGATGGCATGGAAAACTTCTGTGTGGCAATGTCCTGTTACAAAGATCAAAAAAAAGATTGAAATCACACTGTTTATATTCTTTACACTTATAATCAATCAACCAAATAATGTCTTATAATGTACAGTATCTGTCTCTGCAGATTAAACTGGGACAAGAGTGTGTTTTTTCCCCCCTTCTCTGACAGGAGAATGTCAGCTTTAATATTTGGAGAGTCAGATGTATGATGATGACATAAAGATCTAAGCTGCAGGTAAATCACAGTCTAAAAACTTCCGGGAGTCGGAGCAGAAAAAAAAAGTAACTGCTATCGTCGCGCTTCAATAGTGCAGCAACGAGTCATGGAAGAGTTATTGAGCATGCCGGCACTCTCTCAAGTATTAACCCCAATTTTAATTATAGGGCTCATAAAACCTGCAGGTGAAAGCCCATGAAGTGACCTTCTGCTGTCTGGTTGAAGGAGAGGTGATGGCCATCTCTGGACAGGACCCAGAAGAGGAGGTACAGGTATAAGCATGAGAAAATACTGATCATCCCATGGATGGATAGATGGGCTGGTGGGTGGACGGACAGGTCATTTTTTTTCATGGAGAGATAGAATGACAGACAGAACGACATAGATAGATAGATAGATAGATAGATAGATAGATAGATAGATAGATAGATAGATAGATAGATAGATAGATAGATAGATAGATAGATAGATAGATAGATAGATAGATAGATAGATAGATAGATAGATAGATAGATAGATAGATAGATAGATAGATAGATAGATAGATAGATAGATAGATATGTTCACCCTTATTGTAAATAAAACATGCACTTACACTAGCTGGTGGCCTTGTTCAGCCAAAGTTTAATTACCACATGGAATAACAGAGAATCTTAATCACAATGCAATTATACATGGCAAAGGTCACAATACCCTACGCTGATGCAAAATCCTTCTGTAAGCTCTCTCATGAGACGTTAACCCAACAATTGACCCCCATAAAACAGCTTCCTGCTGACATTTATCCCTGTGCTAAAGAAGCCAATCACTGGCACTAACTCTGGGATCAAACTAAAGCCAAGGAAGGCTTACACACACAACAGTCCAGTCAAACACAATTGTCTGACACACTCTGGTGAAACAGAGCTCCATGACTTACTATTGCGGGAAAATAGATTTTTACGTTCATTCCTCTTTGCGTGTTATTTTTTTCTAAGGAAAAGCTTGCTTACATAGTCTAATTAAACCATTAGTACAAGATTAGCAGACTTCCAAATGGATTGGCCTCACAGGACAAATGTTTCTCTGAGAAAAAAATAAGATTAAGGAGAGCGGATTGAAATTCTAAAGTCAAAAGTCTTTTCTGGTCACCAAGGCTGCATTTATTTGAAAAATAAAATGAACATTATGAAATATATCATTAAAACTTAAAATGATATCTTTATTTTATATATATTTTAATGTCACTTATTGCTGAATTTTCAACATAATCATTTTCAATCAACACTTCATTATTATCAGTGTTGTGCTTCTTAATTATTATTATTATTTAGGATTATTTGATGAATAAAAGGTCTAAAACAAATAAAAAGTAATAAAAAAATGTCTTGGTTACTGATCTAACCCTCATTCTCTGAAGGAGGGAACGGGTCGGAGACGTTATGTCGACTGACAAATAGAAATCCCCAATCACATCTGAGTCCTAGAAAAAAAAAAGGCCAAAAGAATTGGAGAGTGGAATTGATTTGCCAAGCTCCCGTTGAGTCGTGCCCAGAATGATAGTCCTCTATGCCTACGGGATGGAAGGGACACTGTGCCAACATTTCTTCCAAGAAGGAAAGCACAGAACCGATCAGGCATCTTCGGGGTCTTCCTGATGAGAAATTGGGAATAGCACCTCTCAGCGAACAAACTCCACTTCAAAACGTAAGCTCGTCTGATAGAGAGAGCTCTGGCTTGAGTGTTTTCTACCACTGCTGGTGGTAGGCCACTTACTGTAACTCTTCCGTGTCCTGCCCAGAAGCCACATGTGGATGTAAATTCTTCGCCTGGAATGTAAATGTTGCGGAGTGACCTGAGCCGTTGCTGACTCCAGAGGAGGAGATGACTGGTAAGTTGGGACATGTGGCGTGAGAGTACGCCACCATTTGAATTAATTTAATGCATCCTTTCTGAGTAAAAGTATTCCTTTCTTTCAAAAATAATACTGACTCCAAACTTTTGAACAGAATAGTATTTAAAAAAATGAATAAATGAACAGACATCACAACATTCAGCACATTATAAAACTTCCTGTGTGAGTCTCAGGGGGGAAAAAGGGTCTTCGATCTTACTGCGACTAATTACAATCACTGTGCTTTCCCAGCTGAAGTGAAGGCCAGGTTGCTGCGCAAACAATAGAACATTGATTAGAGAATAACTGAATACTCTATTCAGGCAGCAGATGTTATTATTTTATCCTCTGTATTCCGTCATAAGGATTCAATTATGCAGCTTAAAATGTAGGGATCATGTTTTGTTCTGCATTACAAAGATGAAGCCTACCATTCAGATATATTCACATCTAATAAAAACAAAACTAGATTTGCATTTCCTGAAGGAAATACCAGTGCTTGAAGAGCAGCTAAAAAACAACATTATCGTCTCAGGCCTCGGAAGCACTGTAATAAACTTTTAGTGTCCTCCATTATAGCTAAAGGCATAAGAAATTTGAGATTTTTAAATCTGCACCTTAAACCTCTGCTTGCGATTGTTGCTGAGCTGTAGAAACAGACGATGAGGCCCATTCCAGTTTCCATAGACGATGTCTGTCTTCCCATCTCGATTAAAATCGGCTAACGCCACTCCACGGCCATGCTGCATTGGGTCATCCACCCCTGCGACAACAAAAAAGCTAATATTTCATTTCATATTTGCTGTAAAGGGTCAACAAATTCACCATCAAAAACAAAATCATCGAGAAAAAGAAAAGTGACAGCTTTTGCTTACCCGATTGTGCCGCAACTTCTGTGAAAGTACCGTCTCCGTTGTTGCGAAACAGGAAGTTTGGACTGTACTCATTGTCACAGAATATGTCAGGTAGGGTCTGACTGAGGATCGGACCGACCACGACCCCCCGTCCCCCTATAACACAAAGCAGAGACGGCCATCATCACCAAAAGCAGAGCAGAAATCATTAGTGGCTTTCCAGCTCATTTCCCCGGCCCCTTGCTCACTGCTGCTTTTGCTGACACAGACTCTGGCTGCCCATAATCACATTACAAGGAGTGTGAACATGTGCATTTAAAAAGCTTTCCTTCAACACATCTTACCCGGCGATCACTATTCTACAGCTTTGACCTCTAGTTGAATTACAGCAGCGAGTCAATTTTCTTTGTATAGCCCTTTTCACAATGCATAATGTCTCAAAACAGCTTTAAAGAAAATCATGCCTAAATGTCAGCTCTACCAAGCTTTTCTTTATGCTAAATATGAGCATAATATTTACAGATTTAATGTCTCTTACTTTCAAATCTTTTGAATAACATTGGAGCAGAAATTTGGGAGTTCATTTAATCTTTTAGCAAAAATTTCATATAAAATTATTTTACCATTTGGTACTGATTAAGTACTTTGTTGTAGATGGTTAGAAAATAAAATATGAAATAAAATATATTGCGGTTGAAACCATACCATGTTTTGTGTCAATTAAACGTGATATGTGAATAGTGTAAATAAGTAAAAAAATGAAATATGTGAATAAAATAAAATGCATTTAAAAAGTAATTTAGTTAACTTAATGAATAATTTAGAACATACAGTACTATGTTTAAAACCATTGAATTTTTGTTTGTGATAATATGTGAATAGGCCTTGGAATAAAATATGTAAAAAAAATAAAATATATTAACATATTAAATATGTTAAATATGTAAATAAAATAAAACAAATAAAATGCATTTATAATATAAATGAAATAAAACATATTATAATTTGTGACATATGATAACATAATATGTGAAGCTTGCCGAAGTTTTGACAGAATCCTCCATGCTGAGGTGAGAATATCTTCATTTTGTTGCTACAGTGACATTTCACTCTTGCTCATACAAGAGTGCTTCCCCCGAAACAGCTCTGAACAGTCGTCCGAAGCCCTGCTCTCCCCATAGAGATTAATGGAATGGTTGCTTCATTGAGTAAGTCAGAGCTGAAATACGGCTCACTTGTCCTTGTGCCTTCACATGACTTTCAGTGCAGTAAACAGCTGAGTGGGCCAAAACTTCCATCTCTTTATTCAGCGCTGCCTTCCAGGGCCCTGTTCTCTCTATTACTGGCTGCTTTAGCTGATAAACACTGTCTATAACTCAGTGATTCAAAGCTGATATGAGCACTGAGGTCTACTGTAAATCAGCCACAAGGCAAAAAACCTGGATCCTACAGCTCATGGCCTTTATAAAGAGTCCTGGGTAATATATTCACTGTCTGACATCATCTTACACTTACACACTCCTGCTCATGCATTCATAAATAAGCGGACATGCACCTGTGAACTTGTTGACTCCGGCCTGTTCGGCTACGTTTGATAGCGCAATGATTCCCTTGGACAGGTCACTTGAACTTTCATCCATTTCAATCAGAGCATGAGGACCTACAGTCCCGCTGGCATAATTGGCAATGTAGATGGAATAACGACCTGTTCCCTTAAAAAAAAAGAAGAAGACAAAAGCATTATGTGTTCAGAGATAACTGGGGGGGGGATAACTAAGGAGTTCCCTTTCGAGGGAACTCGAACTGCATTGATATGACACTTTGGGGAATGCCCCCAGCATAGTGTATGAAGCATGAATGAAACTATTCCAGTCCTGATTGGCGTTACGTCATGACGTCACATGTACATTACGCCAGCATACAACAGAGTTAGCTTTTTGCTCTTCAGCAAGTGCACTGTATCAAACTGTCTGTCCTATTTGGTGTTGTTTGAACCGTGAAAACTTTAAATAAAGATTCTGTGGCTGGGACCTCGTGTTTGCCGAGGCAGCGCATAGATTTAAGGTCTGCATTGCAATACAGAATCTAGTTGCTCGGATTTCGTTTGCCCCACAGCTCCTGAGGGGGTTGGCAGTGTTCATTGAGAAATTTCTTGACGCGCACAGCCATCCATTCTCGGGTGTTTCAGCCTCATTCCTGTTGACTCTCTTCTCGAGAGGTGAAAGCCAAATATTGTCAACGATTTCAATCTCGCGTTTGCCGAGGCAGCGCGTAGATTACGGGTCTGCAATAAAAAGGACACACGAAATCTGGGAAATAATACTGTTTGGGTGCAAGGCATTCACAGTCAGCTCCTCAGGGTGCTGGCTGTGTTCATTGAGAAATATCTTGACACGCACAAATCTTGTCGGGCGCTGTCAGGTGTTTCAGCCTCACACCTGTTGACTTTTTTCTCGAGGGATGAAAGCCAAATATTGTAACGGCTTGAGTCGCATTTGCCAAGGCAGTGTGTAGATTATGAGACCGTATAAATTAATATTTAAACAGTATTGTCTGATGATTATGGCTGCATTTAATCCTAAGGAATTTAAATTATGGAATAATATTATCTGACTTTGAGATATGTTCTGACCTACCATTAAGACCATGTTTCACTTATCCAGTGTTTATGGCGTCACTGGAGAAAACCCTTTCAACAGACGCATCCCTCACTGGCTGGGGCACGGTCATGGACGGCCGCTTTATGAGAGGTCTGTGGCAGGACCGGCACCATTCTTGGCATATAAATTGCCTGGAAATGCTGGTGGTCTTCAAGGCTCTGAGGAGCTTCCTCCCAGACCTCAGGGCTCACCACATTCTGATACGGTCAGAAAATGTGTCGGTGGTCTATTACTTGAATCATCAGGGGGGTCTTGAGATTGCGCCCTCTATCCAGATTGGCGCATCAGATCCTCCTGTGGTCCCAGGGGAAACTATTATCTCTCAGAGCAATGCACGTCCCAGGGGACCAGAATCAGAGACCAGACATCTGGTCGAGGTAGGGGCTGAGGCCCAGGGAATGGAGACTTCACACCGAGGTGGTAAAGTCGATTTGCAAGAGGTTCGGCCCAGTGGAAGTGGATTTGTTTGCGTCTCGAGAGACGTTCCAGCCCCACTGGAGTTTGGATGCCATGGTACAGACATGGCAGAGGCTCCTAGGAGTTCAGGAGAGGGTCCGTCGAGACGGAAACAGCATTTCTAGTAACCCCATACTGGCCTGCCTGAGTATGGTTTCAGACATTATAGCACTGCTGGCAGGCCAGCCTTGGCAGATCCCTCTGAGGAGGGACCCTGCTTCCGTGGGACGGGGCTCAATATTCACCCTCGACCAGACCTGTGGAAACTTTGGGTCTGGCCTCTGAGGGGGCTCAGTACCTAGAGGCTGGCCTGTCGGCTGGAGTGGTTGAGACAATACTCAGTTCAGTTCGGGAGCTCCTTCCATGAGGAGATTGTACGGCCTAAAATGGAAAGTGGAATGTGATGTGGAATGTGATCCAGTTAACTGCCTGATTGGCTTCATTGCGGAAGCTCCTCCAAGATCAATTCTCAGCTGGTCTTACCCTGTCCACACTCGAGAAGAATGGAGAATGAGACCTGCGGCTCGTACCAGAGTTCACTCATGGGACCTGGCAGTGGTTCTCGGAGGGCTGGTCGAGGCCCCCTTCGAACCTCTGGAGTTGGCTGAGGCCAAGAATCTTTCCCTCAAGGTAGCTTTTTTATAAGCCATTACTTCTCTGGGGAGAGTAGGAGATCGTCAGGCGCCCTCTTTATCTCATGGGTTCCTGGAGTTTGCTCCAGGCGACATTAAGTTTATCTAGCATCCCTGGCTCGGCTATGTGCCTAAAGTGCCATCTAATGTGTCATGGCCTATGGTTCTGAAGGCTTTTCATCCTCCACCTCACTTGACAGCGGATGAAGAAAGACTTTATTTGCTCCGCCCTGTCAGAGCTCTCAAGATTTATGTTCAGAGGTCTTCTTTATGGTGGAAGTCAGACCAGATGCTGGTCGCCCAAGAAGGGGCTTCCCGCATCCAAACAGACAATTAGTAAGGCTATCTCGCTATCAGGTGAGCAGCTTGCCTTCACCTTTGGCCATGAGGGCTCATTCAGCCAGAGGCATGGATTTCTCTCGAGCCCTCTTTTCAGGGGCCCTGATACAAGAAGTGTGTGATCCAGCAGAATGGGCCACCCCTCACACTTTTATCAGATTCTATAGGAATAGTGGGTACTCATTCCCCAAAGTGCCATATCGACGCAGTTCGAGTTCCCGTGGAAGTAAACATCTTGGGTAACCTTAACTGTAACCCTTGTTCCCTGAAAAGGGAACAAGAAGACACTGTGTGTAGACCATCGAAGGTCATCAGGTCAGGTCGTCTATGAGTCATTTAGCACCGGGTTCTCCACAAACTTGAGGTGCGATAAGGGGGGAAGGGGTGACGCCCCTTTTGGCCGCCCTCTGTATGTGGTCACTGGCAGCCTTCCTCGTCGGAACCCGGAGGGGCCGGCTATCCGGGGCGAAACAAAGTCCCACGGCGCTGCGGTATCGTTCCTTCTAGGCGGGATTCTTACTTAGAGGTGTTTAGTCATAATTCCGCGGATGGTAGCTTCGCACAAGTGGCCAAGAACTCACACCAAATGTCTGAACCTGCGGTTCCTCTCGTAATGAGGAGGATTACTGTTGCAACGACACGGACATCAGTAGGGTAAAACTAACCTGTCTCACAATGGTTTAACGCCTTCGTGAGAAGGGAACGCTACACCTTCCCCTGCCTGGGAGCGACTTGCTTCATCGCAAAAGCTAACTCTGTTGTGTGCCGGCGCCCCTTTGTAGCTGCCATGTATGCCGTCACATGTTACATCATGACATAACGCCAATCAGGATTTGAATAGTTAAATTCATGCTTCAGACACGCTACGCTGGGGGCATTCCCCAAAGTATCGACGCAGTGTCTCATTCCTTTCTCAGGGAACAAGTGTCACAGTTGTAACCGAGACGATTTCATGAAAAATGCAATACATTAAACTCTTTGAAAATTTCTCACAATTGTACATTATGCTAACACAATATACAAATGTTTCTGTGGTGAGTTCTGGCATTGTGGACTTAACTCTTTCCCGCCATTGATGGACATTTCCATCATGTGTAAGAAAACGCCTTTGAAGGAATCGTTATTGTTATTGTTATATGGTAGGGGGTGCTATTATGTAACTTCAGAAAGAATACTGAATTGCCTTATCAAAACACATGCGAAGAAGCAGAAACGAGCGAAATCATGTGTAATCATATGCATAAAAGAACTTGATCATCAACATTAAACAGCTTATGAATCAAAACTGCCTAATGTTACTGAATGAAATGTCGAACCCATGAAGAGGAAACAACTCTGACAATTTAGGGGTGTTAAATCCGTGTATCATTCGTTTAGTCGTTTTATGATTTAATATTGAAAGTAGAAAAATTAAAAAAAAAAAAAAACATAATTTTTTTTCCCAAAAAAAACTAAAGAAGATTTCAGCTTGATTTTTCTTTTTTAGTTCTGAGGTAAAAATGAATAAACAGCTTGAATATTAGATTTAAACACGTGGGCGGGAATGAAATGCCCCTTTCCTCTGATTTGTCAGCCGAAGATCAAATTGTTCCGTCATCAGTTCTTCCTCAGTTCTGCTCACTAGAATAACTGTCCTCTGCTGCAGTTGAACAGATTCTGAACTCATTTATTGCAACTACATTTAATCTGTCAATATATATTTTACTGCTTCGAATTTTTGCACATTTGCACAAAAGCGTCATTTCCACCACTTCTCAAATGTCAGACTGATCTCATGAAGTAGCGTGTGTATGACACGCCAATACCTATTTCCATTTTTGGCGTGCTATCAAGACGCATAATCGCTTTTCAGCGTGTTTATGAACGCCGTTGACTTAACGTTATATAAATACCTCAACCCCATCCCTAAACTTAACCGTCACTGGGGTTAATGGCATTTATGACTGTTCCCTTACCATCCTAGGTAAAAAAAAGATATGACTTACCTCAACCCCATCCCTAAACTTAACCGTCACTGGGGTTAATGGCATTTATGACTGGACATTTGACGCCGTGTGCGGACACGCGGAATGACGCGAACGTTAATGGTGTAGACAAACACGCACACACGCGGATACACGCGGATAGCTCAAAATGCGTAGAGAGAACACGCCACTTGACTCGAAAGTGGCGTGTATGTTTACGCAAAAGTCATGATGTCATGTTGATGTTATTCAATAGTGATTCATTCTGTACTGTTATGGTGAAAGTGACATTTAATTAAATAAAATCTGATTTATTGAATGAAATGGTGATATACTGTATAACTTTTTTACTTTAAATACTGAAATATTTATTTTCATGTATTGATTGATATTTTCATGTATATATAATGAAAGTCCATCTGTCTGGGTCTGAAACAAGGTTGATAAGCAAAAGAGTTTCCAATTCATTTTTGATGTGATCTTCACAGAACATATAAGAAACAAGTTGGAGCACTCATTCATATGGCATACACACGGACACATACTCACACACCACACACATATTTCAACTGCCTCCCCTTGGATATTAATTTCACACCCCATTATCAGAAAGATTCCCTGTGGACATGAAGTCAGTGAAGTAGCCAAGCAAATGAACTTACGCACACAGTTTCAATAAAGACACCTACAATCCAACAGCATGGAAATGGTGAAATAAAGTAATATATACATAAGTGTATAAATATCAGCAGCTCGTGACCAGAATCCTAATGAGGCACAACAATGAAAATGTCAAACGCTCTCTGGTTTCTACATAACCGCCACTTCAGGTCAGAAAATACAGATTAAAGCATAATGGAGAAACGCATGCTGCCCCAGTATGTATTAGCAGTTTGAGGTTTTAATGTCATGATTTCCATGTTTTTGCTTTGGTTTAAAGTTCTTGCTCTGTTTATCAAAGAGAGAGAGAGAGAGAGAGAGAGAGAGAGAGAGAGAGAGAGAGAGAGAGAGAGAGAGAGAGAGAGAGAGAGAGAGAGACTCTGCCAGTAACAAGAGCCAGCAGAGAATTTGAAATTAATATCAATATTTTGAATTAATATTTTGTTCCAACTCATTTTGTACTATTGACTTTTCACTCCATGAACTGAGAATAATTATTTAGGTTAAACCACATTATTTTACCAATATTGAGTTTTAGTCTATATTTTATAGACTAATTTGTGCATAGATAAATACACACATGCATAAAAGCAGGTATATATAGGGCACCTCTGTTTTAACAAATCTGAGTCCAATTAAACCACTTTTAACTTTCAAATGGTCTTCGTTTCCTGTTTACACTTCTGGGCTTCGGGGTTTATACGACCCCAACAATTGATTGAGTAATTGTACAAAAAATATACATTTTTAATCATACAAATAATATATCATTTTTTTGGTTTACTTCTCATCTATTCATTAATGCTGTGTTTTTGGAGATATAAAGTACTTTTGTATCCATATACCACACAATTCCTCAACTACACCATTAGCTTGCATATGAAATATTTTTTTTATGATACATTGCATTTATGCTCTAGTTCTAGGCCTTCATTTCTGTGTAAAATTTTCAGATTCATGCCGGATTTTTTGATGTGGTATTGGGGGAGAAAACCTCAATAAGCACATAATGCAAGTAATCACTAACCCATGCAGATAGGCGAATGAGGGGACCAATCCATCTCCCTACAGAAACAGGCCCATGTGTCTTCCAGTCCACTTTGAAGTGACAAATGACTGCTTCAGTTTCAAGCCGAGAAACACTATTTTTTATACTCAGGGGTTATTCTACAACTGTGGTGGCAGATGCTGTCGTTTGCATTTATACAAAAAAAAATCAAACTTAAAAGTACTTCAATGATGTATTCACAGGGGGGAAATATATTTATTCAGTATGCTTTGAGACACTGCCTAACTGTCATTTGGAAAAGTAGGCTATATAGGCTGGTAGGACCAAATTCGCCTATTAGAGTGATTTCTGAAGGATCATGTGACACTGAAGACTGGAGTAATGATGCTGAATGATCGTCTGAATGTGCTCACCTGTTCCTCTTGTTCTCAGCTTCCTTTATATGTGTGCTCTTGCCCTCGTGTTTTGCCAGTTGTCATTGAGTGTGTTGTGCTAACTGTTACTTATTGCTAATGGTTCCAGTTGTGGATAGTGCCTGGATTCCTTGTCTTTTGTTTGTTGTGTTCCCTGTTTGTTCCAATCCTGCAAGCTGTCTGTTTCCTCTCTACCAAGCAGCGAGACCAGTGCAGTGACTGTGAGTCCATCAATGTGTGCTGTATTATCCTGTCTGGCTCTTGCTGCATCCGTTGTCCTTGTGTTGCACATCGACCTCAGAACATGTGTGTGTTCACACCAGTGTATTGGGCTGGTCTCAACTGCCACCCTGTCCGCTTGCCTGTCATTGTGTTTTGTTCCCTGCCAACTGTTTGGACTGTTATCACCTCCTCACCCACCATCTCTCAACTTGTCAACTGTCTTTCAATAAAACCCGTTAACACGCATTCTGAGCCTGAGTTCTCTCTCATAGATCCGTAACAACTAGGGCTGGGTAATAAATATCGATTTCTCGATATTAATTGATTCTCATTTTTACGAACCGATATCGATTCTTAAATCTCAAGAAACGATTAGTCATCCTGTTTCCTTTGAATGAATGGGACATTGTATCGCTGCTGCGCGCATCCAAAAAAAATCGCAATAATCTTTGTCCTTTGTTACTATTGATATGAAACAAAGTCTCAATTTTCAAATTACGGCCATTGTTCAAAATTCAAAAACATAAATAATGTTTTGGCGCTGTGGCATGAGATCGCTCTGGCGCAGCTCAAGAGAAGCAGCAGTGCTGATCTCTCTTCCGGCTTAATAATACTAGTCACAGCGCGAAATAAATATGAATGAGAATCTGAAAGTGTGTTAAAAAATAGAGTACAACTTATCTAAATCCGTATCATGTCACATTAATTCGCTCAATCAGCGTTTCAACCGTGGAAAGACGTCAGTTAAACAGCTTGTAATCAATGTCATGTATCGTCATATTTACCTCAGAAAACCCATAAACTCGTTAGTCAGCTAGAAAAAAATAACTCCAGAGAGGAGCATTTTGCTAAATATATACACCATATGCATTATAATCTTAATGTTCTTCAATATTTAATGCATATTTGAATAAATCTGGCAGGTTTTTTGACAGCCACGATTTAAATGTTTATATTTCATATAATCTTCTTATTATAAAAATAAATAAAAGTGTAATTTAAGTGTTTGTATAGCTACAAAACAGTTCATTACTACCTTCATATTAGGCTAATGAAGCCTAGTAGGCTACAACTTAGTCTCGCGTAGCCAGACCTTCAGACTGACGGCTGAAGGTCTGGAATTCATAGCAGCTTTCTTTGGCCAAGGCCCGCCCATAAGGCCGTTTGACCGACATGTCAAACAACCAATTACAGTTCGTTTCGTTCAGCGTCACGTTTCGGGGCGTGGAAATGTCTCCACAACAACAGGCCGGCGTGCAACAAGTCAGCAGCAGTCACCGGAGCGCCTTATACTGTATATGGATCAATTGGTTAGCGTTATTAATTTCGCCCACGAACTCGCGCTCATGTCCATCTTATGCCCGCTTTGTCACACGGCCAGTTCAACCTCGTATAAATCAGGAAATGTGTGTAAATCACGTACCCGCTCACGAGTGCTCACTCTTAACAGACACACAGCGCTGCTCGCGCGTCACAGAATGTAGCGCTCCCCATTCATCGGGTCGTCTCATTCAAAACAGCCTGCTGTTGCTGTCATTGAGCCGCCGCACATTGAATACTCACATGAGTCAGGCTGCGAATGTAAGTTACGTCCCCGCCCCAGCGCGCTCACGCCTACTAAATAAACGCCTCACCTCCGGCGCCGTGCACTCGCTACATTCCCTGTAGCCTTTAGCACATCTAGTGGATGCATAACGCAAACCCAGTCAGTATGCCCTATATATGAATACTGAATCGGCCAGCTGCGATGTCAGCGTCTTGTTTCATGTTTGCCCACAAACGCGGTTGATATCCCCTTCTTAGTTAGGTACTTCACTTGATCTTCCATAATAGATAGGAGGGGACATACAACTACGTTTAGCTGATCTTGATAAATGCTCATTGTCACTCATATAAACACAACAGTTTTTCTTCCGCAATCACACGCCTGCGCTTTGTTTCCCGGCGGACCGAAAATAAACGCGACACTGACGCCCCCCGGAAATCCGAAAAATTCAACCAATCAGATAACGACTTCGACATTCCTGAAGTGTTTCCAGTTAAGTGCACCATATGCATCAGACGTTTAGCCAACGTTCCGTGGGCGTGACGTCTGAGGCTGAGACTAGCTACAACTAGACTCCCATAGTTTACAGCATTTAATAGATTTGATTCCCTTGAGAAAAATTGCCATTTATTGCAACTGATATCCAAAATAATCGATATTGAATCGAATCGAATCGTAATCGAATTGCAACCTTGTGAATCGAATTGTGAAATTTGTCTCAATACCCAGCCCTAGTAACAACCTTCACTAAAAACAAATTAACAATTATTTTAACATTTTTTCTCCTTATCCAGTCCTATGCAAGGCATGCTGGCAAAGTTATGAAGATAATTTAATTAAGTTACTACAACTAAATGATTTTAAATAGCCAAATATTTTATGGAGATATTTGAGTTTGAATTACAGATGATAATACGTTAATGTAATTATCGCCATTATGTCAACAGAACACAAATATTTGCAACTTAAAACAATAACAATTTACTTGTAACCATGCATTTATTTAAGTTGTGGTAACAGGACTCCTGAATTCATTTTTAGAGTACATTTGACACCTCTGTGACCTCGAATGAATGTAGTTGGGAATAAATTAGGCAAACTCAACCATCTGCATCAGCAGTTCATCTCAACTTTGCAAAGTCACTATAGGCAAAGCCTCACTATAGGCAAAACTTTGCAAAGCCACTATAGGCTCAAGGTTAACAAGAGCTTCTTCTAGAGGGGACTGTTGTGTCATGTTCCGGTCTACGGCGTTTGGACAAAACTGTTTTTCAGTAAAGGCAGCTGGCATGTGGAATTCATTACCATTGAGTGTCAGGGAATGCAGTACATTAAATATTTTTAAAGGTAGTGTGAAAAAAACGTGGTTGAAGAATAATCAGGTTTGTAGTCATTGAGCTATGAGACATTGAATGGGGTCAGTATGCTTTTATTGAGTGTATGGTAGAATTCTTTTAATAACAGTTTGTTTATTTTGTATTTGTATTTTAGGTGGTTATTATGGTTTTATTGTAATATTTTGTACGCTTTTGGCACCTGCCCAGGGACTGCAGATGAGAATTAGCTTTTAGCTAAATCTGGTACAGTACATATATTGCACATTGTCCCTATTAAATAAATAAATACGGTGATCGACTGCTATCATCCAATGACAAGGCGATTTTTTTCCCGGCCAATTCAGTTCCATGAAGAGCAAACACATTTTGTTTTTATTTTTTTCTTTCCAAACCTATTATAAGCCTGATCCTAAATCATTTAAATCATAAAATCATTGGTGAAATACTTTTAAGCAGCATCGGCTCACTATTATCAGCCCAGTCAAATGACTGCGGGTAAAAGAAAATCCATTTCAATCCCTTGCAGCTCTTCCCCAGGATTACTGAGCATCCTTCACTGCTGACTGTTCCACACAACAGCATGGCGTCCAGAAGTAATTGCGAAAATATGCTGTTCAGCTTATTGTGTTTTGGACTAAATACAAATCATTGACATGTTTGGCCATTCATCATGCCGTCTGGGATTAGGTACCAGTGAAGCGCGGTCAGACGGTGGGAGCTCTGATAACATGCGTGCAGAGAGACAAATTAAGGCTGCACTTCCCACCTAATACGTCTCCTTACAAAAAGAAACAAATGAGGCCTTGAGTTTTCTAATTATCACAGCACACGATTTAATGTCAGAGACAAATATTGCAGATCGCTGGAAATGAACATTGGTTGGCTGAGGGGGGCAGGACTCAAAGCTGATGGCGGACAGTAAATGATGGCCGTAGAAGATTTTGAGTCTGTGAGGGTGAAACGATCAGTAATGAGATGTAAACAGACACTCAACACCCTCAAGAACTCACTTTCCCTCAGATTTAACATGCTGCTCTTCTGTTGATGATCAATACATACAGTGTTCCTCAGGCTGCAACTTACCATTCACATTTAATCTCCATAAAATTTAAATTAACCTAGGAGTTTCCATGATTTTTAAGTCATTTATGATTACTGGATTTCTAAAGAGCATTTTAGGAAGAGCAATTTCTAATCTATGAAATGTTTTAGAGCTGAGCATAACCAGGAAAATTTATATTCACTGCAGCAGTGGTTCTCAAATAAAAATGAGACATGTCTGACCATGTATTAACGAAAAATAAATCAGCTTATCAACTTTTAAAAGGGAGTAGAAATCCGCATTTGTATTAATTATTCAAGTCACTTGAAACTAGCCAAATTAGGAAGATGGGCAGGTTGCTTGACCTCCCAAACCAAACTCATTCATAAAAAAATAAATAATAATAATTATAATTGTTTTGACTGCAGACTTTGGTTTTGTAACAGATACACAAGGTTTGTGCAGATCACAATGTGTTTTGTGTCACTACTTGATGTCCCACTTAAACCAGATAACAATGGCACTATCAAATTTCCCATGACTCTTCCATTAGAAATCAATTTAAAAATCCCAGAAAACGATAGAAATCTCGAGATGACCCACAACATTTTGTAGGAAAACATAGAACCGCACTACTAATCATTTGTTAAGCATGAGTAAACAGTTAATTCATCAGTCATAAAGCATTAATAGACATTAATAAGCAGTTTATAAATACAGCTATAATTGCGTTTTCTTGATTTATAAGCATATCTATAATGCGTTTAATAATTGTATTTTCATACTTTGTTAATGATCAATTAATAACTTCTATATGAAGTATAGCATTATTTACAAAGCAGTTATGTAAGAGTTGTCAGTCATTCATAAGATCACTTAGAAAGTGTAAGTAAATGTGGTAAACACAGGTAGTTATAAAGCATTTAGTAGTGGTCTGTTAACTATGTTTGTGAGCTCATCTAAAGTGAGGACTATTCATGCCTTGTAAAGCATTTATAAAGGAGATTTAAAGGCGCATCAATCTTCTAAACAGTCAAATGTAACACAACACAGTGATACAGAACATAGAAATATTTAACAGCCCCTAAATCTCCTTTATAAATACTTTACAAGACATAGTCCTCACTTTAGATGACCTCATACACATAGTTAACTGACCTCTACTGCTTAATAACTACCCAAATTAACCCTGAATTACAGCATAAATACATGTTAATAAAGCATTTATTAACACACTAAGTAGCCATCACTGTATGTCTGAATAATAAGATGTATGAATGTACATTTAAATAGTTTATTAATCATTTACTTACACACTCTATGTAATCTTATGAACCACTGAAAACTCTTAAATAACTGGTTTATAAAACAAGCAATTCTTCATTTAGAAATGATAAATTGATCATTAATAAAGGATGAAAATTCAATTATTAAACGAATTATAGATATGATTTTTAATCAAGAAGAAAGAATTTATAGGTGTATTTTTAAACTGCTCATTAATGTCTATTAAAGCTTTATGACTGATGAATTAACTGTTTACCTTTTATTAGAGTGTAGTTATTATAAAGTGTTACCATGATTTCTTTTTCCACCTGGCAGGTTTTACTTGAGGAAAACATTTTCTCTCAGGATAAAGTGGCAAAAGCTCTTTAGTAGAGGTGTTACCTTTCTGTCAACACATGCGACTGACCGGCCAGCCACACGATTGGCAACGTCTCTGTGTTCATTTATGTCATCGTTGAGGAGATCCTCGAACCGTCCGTTACGAAACTTAAAGAGCTTGTCAGTGTACGTTGCTCTACCTGCATGAAATGACGAGAACAATTACATGAAACTAACATCCATTTACTTTACCATTATCTCCAGTGCCTAATTCATGAAACCGTTTCATACCTGAGAAGGCATTATTAGTGTTGAGGACGTAAATTTCCTCCCTGCCGTCACCATCTATGTCACATGCTGTCACTCCGATGGCATTGCCGTGTCGATCTCTGAGTGCATAATATGGAGAACTGCGGTTGTCAACTGCAATGTTTAAAAGCCTCTTCTTAAACTTGTCGTACTTTAACACCAGATTTGGGCCATTGTAGCTGAAGAGGAAAAAGTAGAGCATACATATGTTAAATATTTAAAACCGACTAACAAAGAAGCCAACAATTCTTAATCAGTAGTTATGTCTTATATGTGTGTTTTTACATATTTAATTCTATATGAATAGTGTATTGTATAAATATTTAAAATGAAAATGTATTACTAAAAAACATTTTATTTCATATACATATCTTCTTTGCTTCAAGTCTGATTGTTGTTAGATTTATGTTTAAAACAAGAAAAATAATGACATTGGCCAAGGAAAAGTAAACTTAATTCAAAATACATTCTCTGAAAACTCAACTCAAAGAAAAACATGCCTTGAAGGATTACTATAAAACCATATTCCATTTATTTAGTCTCCTGTTTCCAACAAGGCACATCCTTGTTGGTGCGTTTCTTTGACCTGCAATCCCACAATTCAACCTCGGCTGTCACTTAATAGAAGGAAAAACAAATTCTAGTTTCCCTAGAGATACAGTTCTGTCAGTTGCACTTCGTTTTAGTCTTGAGCACAATTCAAACAAAACATTGAACTCTCCAATTACATCTATCTTCATCAACACAAATCCGCTGAGATCCAAACCATTTCACAAATGCTTTACAAATAATCCCAATTAATTGCTTTGACATTTCTGTTTCTCTTTGACCCAGCAAATATTACTTTCAAGCCCCAAACTGAGGTAATGTTCTTGGCCAGTATCTCTTCTGTCAATATTCCAAAAATGTAAGTTCACTCAAACGACACAAAAGGACCATATAACTTTCCAGACACTAAGTATTTCCTCTAAAGAAATGTAATGTCATAGACACTTCACATTATCGTGTGATTGGGAATCCAATCACGAGAGGACCAGAACACTCACCCTGAGACAAACATCTCCAGATCTCCGTCTCCATCCACGTCAGTGACAGCCACGCCATAGTTGAGCTGCGTGGGGTTATTCTCATAGTCCGGGGGGAAAACACTCTGAGTTACTGAGGCAAACATGGGTTCAGTCCGCTGACCCCAGGACAGTCCAGACACACCCACAGTGAGTAGTAATATCCACACCGACATTGTCATCTGTGAATTTCATCAAGTTGTATAAAGAATAAATCAGTCTCTAGAATGAAACTATGACAAGATCACCATCATACTTACCTGTCGATCTGTGAAAAACTCTTTCATTGAGGTTATGACTCACTCAAGAGAAAGGAACTGTAAAACATTCTGAACTGAGCCACACAGTCGAGTCGGGATATCCCAATTTCATTGAGTTTTGGGAGACTGAATTGCTTTCTACAGTGTTAAGAGGCAATTACCTTCCCAGCATTACACTCACTGGACAGAGACATAAATACAGAAACTGTGACAGGTCAGAATGGACCGAATTAAGATTTGAGAGTAGAAGCCATTTCACTGCACATGAGACAGACATTTAGGACGGAAAAATCCATATGTGACAGAGAAGGACATGATCTTTCTGTCTATCTATGTTCAGGGGCGTTTTCCTTCAAGGAAGCAAGGGAGTGCCTCCTCAAAAAATAAAACAAGGCAGACAATACAAATTGTGACATTAAAAGGTGAATAAATCACTTGTTTTTCTAAAGTAACAGAGGCTCTCTTGCTTCCCCTGAGCCCATTGACATTTTGGAGGAGGGTAATTGAGAATGAATGGGGGAAAGTCAAGTGAGAGGAGGCAATGCCTCCATCGCATATGATTTGATATGATTGGTTATGATTGGTTCATGCTGTAAATTCCAGCGTCTTGTTTTTGTGCGCGTGTTCGCAAATCGGTCTGGCGAACAAAATCACGCAATTGGAAAGACTAATTAAAAAGCAACTAAACAACTCACCCACTTAGATATCACCGCTTTATCTCACATAAAACAATAAAATGTGAAATGGACTGAAAACATCAGGACTAGGGTTTTTTGTTTTAGAGAGAAATCAGCTTGATGAAATTAAAGGTTTATCTCCGTGTTTGTGACCAGTGTTTACCAAGCTTTGATGATCTGAAAATCATCAAAAAAAGTTGATTATTCAAAAGAACAACTGAACATCAGCTCACAATTAAAACATATTGTTTAAATTGTATTTTCTTTTTCAGTTATTATTTTTGGAATCAACGGGAAAAAAAAACGTGCTTAAAACACTAACTCGATGAGAGGTTTTTCTTGGTTTTCATAAATAGAAAAGTTAATTACATAGCTAATGTAAACATACAAAAAGGAATTTATTATATATTTATGTATTTGGATCTTTTAAAGGGGTGATGAACTGAGAAATCGAATTGACATCTAAGAGGTCATCATATTATAAGAATATCCTGTAAATTTCAGAACTGAAAACATCCTTGTTAGTCCAATAAAAGCTTCTATTGACACCAGGTTCATCAAACGGCTGAAGTGGGGAACGATGACGTCAAAGAGGATAAAACACCACCCCCGCAGAAGATCAACGCCTACTTCAACACGGCCGGTTGAGCCCCGCCCACCGATTCACGCATTACACGCATAGCTAAATAACATAGATGCCTACCTCGTGACGACAAACGGGATCGAGATACCGAGCAATACAAAATATTTTGCAGTGCCTGGTTGTGGAAGAAGACAGGAATGGTGAAACACACAAACTCTGGGTCAAACATGTATGGGTGAATCATTCCGGTTGCCATTTTACGACATTGGATGTTTTCAAAACAATTTCCCCCAAGTGCATTGAAGGGTGAGTTTAAACTCATTATAATATGTAAAACTGTTTACTTCTTAGTCTTCAGTGCAAGACGCCCACAAAAACCGAGAGTTTTTCAGCTATAGGCTCAAAACTAGGGTACAAAATAGCCTATTACTTATTCATTTTGATGTTTTTGAATGCAAAAACCAAGCGAACCTCATAAGTTGACCTCAGACAACAATATAATAAAATTTAAATAGCCAGTTCATGACCCCTTTAAAACAATGTAGAACTGACTTTGTCCATGTGTTGTTCCCAAAACTTCTCATTTGTTCACCCTTTGAGTACATAGCAAATTCCACGTGTGAACATAAGTGAATGCAAACAAAGCCATTGAAATCAAGGTCTTATAAGGGGTGCACATAACTGGTGCACATGCCTGCTAAAAATAAATGATGTGCAGCAGAAAACGTGGAGGAAAACGCTTTTGAGTACCAACATTTTTGGGGACAGGGACTCGTTTACTTACTGGAGTAGGATTTTTCTCCATCTCTGGTAAGACAGCAATCATGATGATATGTGTTCATTAATTATTAGGGGTGCAATGGATCGCAGTGGATCTGTGTTTATCAGGCCCCACGGTTCAGCACGGCACAAGTGTGATTAACTGCTAAGTTTAACCATCATAGAGTGAAAGTTTATCATTTGTCTTGCCAATTTGCACATTCAAATGATTTTAAACGCGGAAAAAGAGACAAAAACCGGGACTCGCACGATGTTATCTTTGATGTTATCAGACACACCCGAGAGACGGAGAGAGAGAGGTGTGCTCAAACACCAAATTGATTTCTCTTTTCCGTTTACTTGTGCTTGAACAGACACATAAACTCGGCAAGTATTCTCTTTATTTCATTATTGTTTATGTCATAATTGAAGAGGTGAGAATATTATTAATATTCCTGCTGTTGTCTGTCATTAAAGGGATAGTTCACCAAAAAAATTTTATTACCCCTTGATTTACCGCAAAACTTCAAATAATAGCCCAGGCTTTTATTTTTCCAAATCGTCGAACTGCACAGGCTTGTATTTGAGACAGGCGTCTATATGAGACCGACCTTTATAATTTAGTGTTGAGATGTTGTTCATGGAGTCTCTAATCTCTAAAAATCTCCAAATGCTCCATTCTATTCTACATCACTTGCCGATCAAAATTTGGCGAGACAAAAAATTGGCTTTGGCAGCCGCCAAAAAACGGACGATCTGGCGGTTTTAGAAGATACAACCCGAAACTAAAAAACAGACACGGCCTCTGTTTGAGACCGGCTTTTATTTACCCAAACCTGCATCCACACCAGGTGTGTAAAATAGACAGGCATCTATTTGGGACTCGGCTATTATTTTAAGTTTTACGGTACTCAGCCTTAAGTCATTCTAAGTGTATACAAAATTCTTCTTTCAGACGAATACAATCAGAGTTATATTATCTGGCTCTTCCAAACTTTATAATGGAAGTGAAGGGCCGTTTCTGTTTTGAAGTCCATAAAAGTGCATCTATGTATTATCATACAAAACGGATCCACGTGGCCCTGGGGGGTTAATAAAAGCGATGCGTTCATGTAAGAAAAATCCATATTTAAAACATTATCGACTAAAATAACTAGCCTCCAGCAGACGGCCTATGCAAGTCAGCTTATGCCAAAAGAGTAACACTTGACAATGTATGACGTAGGATGTAGGAGTAGCGTAAGCTTTCATGCCTCTCGTGGTTCAAACAATTAGGGCTGGACAACAAACTCAAGCTCCTCAGGCATTTCTCTTTAAAATTTTTCATTTTAGACTCCTAACTTGTGACTGGAATTTTGATATTTTTCTTAAACGAAGACTTCAGAAGGCCTTTATTAACCCCCAAGGACCACAGGGAGCACTTTTATCATGAATAAATGCACTTTGATGGCCATTTACTGCTTTTATAAAGCTTGAAAGAGCCAGACCAATTTTTTTTTTTTTTTTTTTTTTTAAGGACTCTGATTGTATTCATCTGAAAGAACAATGTCATATATAAACCTAGGATGGCTTGAGGATGAGTAAATCATGAGGTAATTTTCATTTTTGGGGGAACTATCCCTTTAATATTAATCATTTAAAAAAACATCATCATCATCTCATGTTCGAGAGAAAAGAAAACGATGACAGCATTTGAGTTTGAGCACGTAACAGCTCCAGGTGCTCCCTTGAGAGCCAGACCAAAAAAGTTACAGTATGTGCACTGCTTATAGCCTTAACTGTAAAAGAACAAAAAGTGAAAATTCTGTAATAACTTGTAATAATTTTCCTTTTTTTCCTCAGTGGAACACGATAGTTTTTTTTTTTTTTATTATTATTATTTTATTTATTTATTTTTTTTACAGAATATCCCAGCTGGATTTATCGGTAAAGTGGTGAAGCAACATTTTCAACGTGAGATTTTCAGTGAATAGCAACATTCTTTTTTTTTTTTTTTCTTCACACAAAGCTATAATACAGAAGCACTAAAACACTTCCGGTTTCAGAAGATTTGCATATGGAAAATAAAGGGTTTTTTTGGAGCATGACAGTCCGGTTCTTAATCAAGTTTCATTGTAAGAGAGCAGCTTGAACATTTTACTAACAATCTCTTTCAGTGTTCCACATACAGGAAAGTCAGCCAAACAGGTTGAAATGACACGAGGGTGAGTAAACAATGACAATAATGTTAATTATACACTAATAGAACAACATAAAGGTACCGGGGATTTGCTGCCAAGATGTAATCCATAATTTACAGATTTTTCCTTACACTGCGAAAACACAACACTAATAATATTTCAAAATACAGGGAAAATCGATATGGAAAGTTCATTCATTTTAACACACTACATTTGACCCTATATGTATGTACTTCTCAGAGTATAGGGGAAGACAAAATCTGGATTCAGACAACGGCATTTCTGCAGTATATGGCAAAGCGATATGGCATGCGAGAAACAAAGAGGAGAGAGATGAGTGTATGTGTTTGCAGTAACAATTTCAAAAAATATGCATGCCCCAACTCCTCTAATCAACCCATTGAACTCTAACATCAAAGCCATGTAATTAATTTAGATTACGGTTGTAATCAAAGCAACCAAATAAGTATTGTATTAGTCATATCACTGGAGCAAAGGTTTGAGCGCAGTGATAATTTGTGCGTTGATGACAGAATGTACATAGTCGGACTGATTAAAGGCCTCGCAGAGGTTGTCACTTTGTTCTTTTTTCCTGTCCTATATTATAGCATTATGTACCCCTTTTATACTAATAACTCAGTGCAAAACAGCCAAGGCAGAAACAGTAAAAGCAGAGTAAACATGTCATTTTATTGTAATTTATTTAGTGTTTCACACTACGAATGGCTGGATAAGGGCAGTGGAACACCAACCAGTGCTCTGAGGGTACCTTATATACTGTCATCTCTAATCGTAAACTGATGATGTAAAAGCTTCTCGGGTGAGGTGAGAGCTGGATGTGTTCCAAACTAAAAAAAGTCGTCATATCTACGGGGTCATAAATCCAGAGAAAGACAGGCAGAGGAACCACAAGAAGAGGTGAATGTGTCCTTGCACCAGCTCTGCATCTCGAAGAGGCAGTTTGACTAGAAATGATGCGATCAGCTCCATCTCACTGCAGCTATCACACACAATACAGTTACTGCGGTTACAACTGAGATGTTAGATGATATGCAATGTGATCATATGAAAAACTCCCCCGGTATGTTTCATACAACTATTGAATCAAAGTTTGTATTATCAAAATGGTACAAGAGAAATTCATAATGTGGAACCATAAACTCTCTTTGGATTTTTTTTTTTATTCTGTGACCTATCAATGTGGAACCATATATTCTCTTTCTTTGCATTTTTTTTTTTTTGCCTGTGACCTTCACCTCGTAAATTCTTGCCTATTTTACTCTCATCTTGAGTGTGTATTCATGCATTTCTGGGCTCTGATCGGACTGCGACAAACACCAGCACGGTCAGCCCCTCAAGCATCTTTCATCTTACGACAAGAGCTGCTTTAAAGTAAACTTCGAGAAAATAGACAGCTTCTCATCTCTGATGCTAAAAAAAAAAAAAAAAGAAAAAAAAATATGGGTCTAAATGAAAGTGATGGAGGTGCCCTTAACTACTGAATTGAATAAAGTTTCATTATGTGGTTTTGTAAATAAATAAATAAAATAAATAAATAAATACATTTGAAGTTAAAACTAATAATAGTATTACCAAAGTGCACATGCAAAGCAAAGCAAAAATAAAGGTGATATGATAAACAAATAAAAATCATTCTTTTGATGTTGTTTCTTATTTGTTTAAAAAGTCCGATGAGCAGCACAAGAGAAAATAGTAGTAATTTAAATATAGCAAAAGTTAAAAGCATATTGACCACGAACTGACCCTTCACTTGCGATCTCCCGAACCTTTATCCATACAGTTATCACATCTCATCTGATCGGCTGAGAACGTTTAATTAGATGCGCAGTGCAAGATCAGATCAAAGGAGCCGCTTCTAACTTCAAAGACGCTGCGGTAGATATGAAAGCATCGGTACTTACATGAATGAAAGTCCAGCGCCGCTCATAAACGACTTCCCTCCTCATAGATTAAGAGATTCCCTGTGGACCTTGAGTATGTGTCTTAGTGATTTTACACAACTTCCCAAGAATTTGCTTTCTGAAATCAGCTGTGTAAGAATCTATCCAATTACAAGCTTCTGTGGTGAATATTTAAAAGAGGCAGCCAATGACTGCGTTGGAGGGCGGAGCTATGCGTGCGGAATGACGCTTACCTGAGTCTTCCTACTTAATAATTCAAAAGCACGGGTCTGAACAACACACAGAGGAAGAAGATTTTGAATATGTTTAATATATTTGTATTTGAATAACAATTGCACTTAAATAATCTGTTACTTTCAGAAATGAGACATCTTACATTGTGTGCTTTCATGCATATTATTTCAATGTGATAGCCATTTTCTTAATTGAAGTGCTGATTGCCAGACTTATGATCATATTACCATTTTATGAGAACATTTTATGGATCCACTCCATTTATAGAAAAGTAACGGCTCATCTGCTGTCTTTAGGATGTGGGCAGAAGTCCACCATCTAAATCTTTTCCTTTTTTTAACTGATTAAAATTTGTTTGCCTGCATAACCTTTTAGAAAACTCATTCAAACGTACAATCAATTTCAAAATCAATTTAAGTGGGGTTAAATCAAAATCAAAAGTTCCTTGAAATTTTGCAATACAACAATTTTACAATGTAAGCATACTGCACTTTACAGATCTCAAAACTTAGTCCTTAGTCCAAAAAAAAAGCAAATTATTGACAAAGCTGGAAAACCTCTCACTCTGAAATCCTGAAAATTTCTGATTTTCTGAAATCTGAAAGTTATGACTGCTGCTCATATGTCAGTAATTCCCAATCATCTCATATTCAGACATATTATGTACTGGATAAAGTACAGTCTGTCATTACAGTATAGCCATTATCGCTAAATAAACTTTAAATGCAAAGCAGAATCATAGACAGTATAAGAAGATTGACACTCAATTGAGACAAGTGAAGCCCATTTTTAGCGATTTTTTAGGACTTCGTTCCTGACGCGCAGACTCAAACCGACACAAACAGAGCTTGACGACATAGATGTGACATGTCTTCTAGTGGCTGTGGCATGAAAAATCTGAATCATTCCTTTCCGAAACATGCAGAGGCGGAGAGTGTGATCAGCAGCTGTCCATGAGCTAGAAGCAGGAGAAACTTTTGCTAGGTATTCTGATTAATTATTTTGTCATTTTGCCTCCATGTTTCCCCGATTCCCCGCGAGTCTCTACTCCTGGTCCATACGGTAATCTCTCTACTGTGCGACAGAGAGTCATGTGGTTATGATGCAATTGTTAGCCTACTTTTTACAAAAAACTGCTTCTACGGGGCCATAACATGAGCTACAAGGTAATGGAGCATTTTGTACATTGTCGTGTTTCTTTAGAAATAAATAATGGACAAATGGAGTCTTCAAACGCCTCAGATGTAAAGTTATTCGCTGTCACAGTGATGCCAAATTGAATGGGAGTCAAAGGAAATGCTAACTCAAGTTAAGTTCTGCTACAAGATGACAGCACCCGGGCGGCTTCAACTTCTGATCAGAATGGCCAGTACTTGTTTTACCCTGAAGGGGGCGATATTCTGCGATACGCACTAGCTGACTGTACAATGTCCCTCTTCTAACACAGCTAACAAATTAATAATACACAGACATGAAATATAGATCTCATCTGATGCTTGAAGTTTGTTTTATAGATGGCACAATAATTTCAATTCTATCAGTTTGCGCGTCAAATTTTATACTAGCAAGCAAGTGCTGTTAGCATGCTACAAAAATGCAGCTATTCAACTGGTAGAAAGTGCAAGAAAGAGAAAATGTAATTCCAGTGGCATTTGTAAAGTAATAGACTTTTGCATAAAATAACAAATAATTAACCAAGCAATGACTTACCTTCAGTCTACACACAGGCTCCACTCTTCACCAAAAATGGTAACCTACAAAACTCCAAAGTTTGCAAGTTTTTGTTGTTCACACGGAGATTGTTTTCAAAAACTTGCACTTTGAAACCCGTTTTCAAAAGTTCACGTTTTCAGGCACCCAAAACGCTGTTGCCGTGTAAACGAACGTCCAAAACACTAACAATTTGTTAAATTTTTTTGTTGAAAACGGTGTGGTGTAAACAGCCCCGGCTGATTCAGAAATTCCAATCCCTACTATATGGAAGGCGAAAAAAAAAACTAATTCACAGTACTAATAAAAAAGTAAGCAAAAATGACCTACTACTACCAGCGAGATTCTGAAGTGTGCATAGAATGAATGGACAATTTACTATCCCATGAGACCACAGGAGAGGATTTGTGAATGTCAGTGATGAGACGCAACTGGCGTTGGTAGGTCATGTGATAATAACAACATGGCAAATGTAGTATTTCTAGATTACATTCATACTACAGTGATATATTTCCTGCAGTTGTGTACTTACAATATCCCAAACGTCTCCAAAGATTTTTTAATTCAGAGAAATTCCAATTTTAAACAAGTGGCCGTCACGGAAAAAAATGTTGCCTGTCAATGACGCAATGGGCTATATGCACGCATAAGTTCCGCATTTGACGCAAGGATGCTCATCCATTTCCGGTTGTGTAGATTAAAGCGGAGGAAAACCGAGGAAGACGGGATTATGGCAGAGTCTTCAAAATTTACTGTCCTCCCGTCTTTGAAACGAAACGTACATGCGTTTAGATGTAATTTTATATATAGTTATGTTCATTTAATATAATTTTAAAAAGAAGCATAAACACAACGAGGGGTGTCTGTTGTATCTGTTTTTGTGACTAACGTTTCTTTAGTATAACCATGGAGTATAAAATTCAATATATATTCTCTGTATTGCATTGGACTCAACGATTGGCGGAAGTTATTGAGCATCCTTAAAACTTCATCGGAAATACCGCCGTGCATAGAGCCCATAACCACGCTATCCTCGGTTTCCGATCATACTGCCATAGCCATGATGTAACCATGGCAACTGATATGGACAAAGGCGTAGTGCATAACGAGTAGAGGCACGCATTTCTTGTTTCGTTCAAACATAGACCATGCCAAGCAGACTTTGGGACAAACAAAGAGAACTAAAATGAGGATCAATATCAGCGTGGCGTTTTTGAGATGCCGAGAGCTCCACGTCCACGACTAACTTTGACTTGACAGAGCTTCACGAGTCACGACTTGACAGCTTTATTGGACAGGTGAGCAAATGTACATAAAGCAAATCAATGTTTATAAAGCCTAACGTTAGCCCAACATGATGAAATGTAAGAATATGGTCAGTGTGTTATTCTAATGTTGATCTTGCTTACTGCTAGTTTCGTATAGCAAACGAACTAACACATAGTATAACATTATAACTTTCAACACACATTTAAATGGTTTAGGTGTGGGGTAGGGTAGGGTAGTCTCATATTATGCTAAAGGATTTATGACGCTTTGGGTTTGCGTGTTATATTAACGACAAAGGGTGCCATGTGCGTAGTATAGCGCCGTTTTGTCATATAGCATTCTATGTGATGCTAAAGGATGAGAACGAGCTGGACTCACGTGTGATATCTGTCTCTTTAGCAATTGCGACCTGCTTCATACCACTGTAATGTTAAAAAAAAAAAAAACTTGAATGTTTGCAAATTGGTCATCATTTAAATGCCACAGCCTACCTGAGCATTGCTTCTGACCATGTCCATCCCTTCATGGCCACCATGTACCCATCCTCTGATGGCTACTTCCAGCAGGATAATGCACCATGTCACAAAGCTTGAATCATTTCAAATTGGTTTCTTGAACATGAGAATAAGTTCACTGTACTAAAACGTCCCCCCAGGCACCAGATCTCAACCCAATAGAGCATCCTTGGGATGTGGTGGAACGGGAGCTTCGTGCCCTGGATGTGCATCCCACAAATCTCCATCAACTGCAAGATGGTATCCAATCAATATGGGCCAACATTTCTAAAGAATGCTTTCAAGCAATTTGTTGAATCAATGCCACGTAGAATTAAGGCAGTTCTGAAGGCGAAAGGGGGTCAAACACAGTATTAGTATGGTGTTCCTAATAATCCTTCAGGTGAGTGTAAGTCTTAATGGGTGTTTAACACTAAGAGTCAGAGAGAAAATGTGGAAAATGGAAAATAGTTATGATTTAATAGTACATTAAATATATGGATTTTGTTTTTGGTTCAAATCTGCTAACATAAGTTGGATGACAATATATTTCAGTCTAAAAAGAGCATCACTTAGAAGACTGGCAACAGTAAAACATTCTCAGGTTAAGTATCTTGTTCCCCTGAACAAAGCAAGGCTTTTCAATCCATTAAACTTCAATTAAGGCTCCCAGATGTACTTTCTTTCTTTGCATTTCATTGTTCATTTGTTGGCTCTACACTTCAGTGTACACTTTGTCCAACACAACATCATCTGTCACTACAGGCACTGCATACATGGCGAGACCCATTCTCTCTCATAGAAGAACTTCTCAACCCCTACAAGAAACGATCCACAATGGCTCAGCCATCCTTGAATGAAGCCAATTACCTTTCTGAAGACACCTGATGTGATCCCATCGCCAATGAAATTCAAAGTTAGATCACAGCCATTGGAGGTTGCATGCATTGCCACAACCCTTTCCCCCATGTGCCCCATTTGTCCTTGCTTTTGATAAGCAAGCTCAGGGTTAGTTTGCGGTGTAAAGTGTCCTTTACGGCTGTTCTGATTTTCTGCGGCAGGGTTTATCTGCTCCATTATGATTTGTTCTCTGTAGATTAGCATGAATTTGAGATTTGAAACGAGAAAAGCACCTGCTTGGATGTAGTATTCGGTTTAACCTTTAGCAAATCCATGCATCACCTTCTTTTGACAGCACAATACAATGTCCTTGGCAGATTCTCATGGGCTTTCAGTGTACCAAACAGCTGATGGATGCCACCGTGTGTCTCCTGCTCTCCCACACAATCATCATGGGCTCTCGTAATGCATGACACTTCAGGCCGAATCTACTGTATATAGAAGAATCACTGGCTAAATGAGTAAAACCAGGAAATGTGACAAAGCCTTTTAAGTTAATTAGTGCACTGTAAGCTGCAACTAAACTATGTGCTAAAAAGTAATTAATGCAATTGTTTTGTTTGAATGAGATGCGATTGATTTTCAGAAGATGATTGTAATGATTTAAGTAGTGTTGTTCACAAGCAGTGGTGGACAGTATACAAAGTAGACTGTTTTTCAAGAATCTGCACTATCTGAGGATTTTTATTTTGGGAAACTTTTACTTTTACTTCACTTCATTCCAAAACACAACATCGTGATTTATCATTTACACATTTACTCAAGTAAAATCGAAAAGGAGCACTTTTTTATATAATTTTATTGGATTATTATTTTAATAGTATTTGATTTGTGTATGTCGTCTTCAACAAGCTATTGCATAAATTGAACAAACTAATCATTTAACCCTCAGGTGCTCTTTGGTCATTTCTGACCGAAAAATTTTCTCTTTTGAAATTTTAAAAATCGCAGCTTCATCGGAATGTTACGAAACTTGGTGACTTTTATGGCATTGGGTATGTGACCACACAAAAAAATTGAGGTCATTATCCGAGCAGGCTAAGCGGTCGTAAAAAAAAATAGTCACACTTGTGCTCTTCGGTCAAAAATGACCGACCATAGGAAATGAATGGGAAATTGACAAAAACACAAAAACTTTGAGAATTTTTGTGTGTACAATTTACAAATCGGCCACAATGCTGAAAAAAGTGCTCAGCATTGAAGGGGTGACACTCTAAAACATCAAGAGTGCAAAACAGACATACCCACCCCTACACACACATACACACACTTTTATACACAAAAACACCAATAAATTGTGATCATAGAAATCTGTTTTGAATATTTAAAAATCACAGCTTCTTCAGAAAATTACGAAACTTGGTGACTTTTATGGCATTGGGTATGTGAACACACACAAAAAAACTGAGGTCATGATTCGAGCAATTTAAGTGGTCGTAAAAAAAAGAGTCACACTTTTGCTCTTCTGTCAAAAATGACGACCCATAGGAAATGAATGGGAAATTGAATTCTCTGAATTTTTGTATGTACAATCTAGCCTGA
Organism: Cyprinella venusta; assembly: GCA_038021265.1. NCBI lineage: Eukaryota > Metazoa > Chordata > Actinopteri > Cypriniformes > Leuciscidae > Cyprinella > Cyprinella venusta. Next base: position 14,687,713 of record CM075869.1, on the reverse strand, counting down.
CTTCGTCATATTCATACTCATACATACGTCATACTCCGTTGAAGCATACTATATATATATATATATATATATATATATATTACCTTACTCAATTTTACAAGGAGGACAGAAAGTCATACCAGTTTACAACGACAGGATGGTGTGTGTATATCATGCCAGAATTTACATTTAATGGCGAACTATCCCTTTACGTATTTTGCTAAGCAAGTAAAACACTCTAAAGTGGAATGAGGAATACCCTTTAATTGCCAAATATCACAAAACTCAGTTTTTAATACTCATTCCTTTCTGTTGCACTAATATTTAATCTGCCATTTCTTTCCACTCTCTCTGTCTAAACACCATCATTCACTGTTTTAATTTAAAGTATGAATATGTGATTTATTTTCCGATGGCATGGATCATAAATCTACTTTGCTGTGTGATAACAGAGGTGATGTCCCCTATATTGATCGGGAGCTTAATAGTGTTTGTTCTTTATAGCTTATCCCAGGAAATAAAGGGGAATATACAGTTTTGAATGAGCTCTCTCGTGGTATCCAGCAGAGGGATGGAGCTACAATGGAACACTACACTTCCCCTTTTGTAATATATGACAGCACTGCATCTAAACCTCAGAGAGTTGAATTTGGTTCAAAGTAGCAAACACTGAGGAGTATTTTTCATAAATAAAAGAAGACAATGAAAAGACTTCAGTAATCTCAGAGAGTTTCAAAATCTCAACAATGTCTCAAATTTAAGATTTGCCAAAATACTAAAGGTTGCAATCAAAAGTCAGAGATTTTAATGAGAAGGAAATGCCTTAACACATTTTTCCAAAACCAAATCATGTATTGGATATTCTCGTGCCTTATAAATTGCAGAGAGATATTTTAAAGGAGCATTGCGGAAGTTCTGAAATTTCTTACCATTACTGACACCAGTGGCCATTAGTGAAACTGCGGCCGCACTAGATAAGGCTTTCTTTTTTTTTTCTTTTTTTTTTTTTTACTTATGAGGAGTTTCCGGGGTATCTCGATTGTCCTGGAGGCTGGTCGCTACTTTCCGTCCGCAGAGTTCATTTGAAACACTACTGCTAGAACACGCATGACTTCACATTTTGTGAATTTTCATGCCTATTTGGACCCAACTCCTCCACAGACAATTGAGCCTACAGGCTGTTAGAGGCAACCGTGGTGGACAGTCAAGGTGTCATTCTTTCTATTACGTTATGGTTGGCTCATAAATGTACAAATGAAGACTTTATCTTAAAGATTTTTTTAAGTAAAAAACCTACACATACCCCCTTTAAGATTTGTTGAGATTTCTGTTAAAACAGTTCAAAACATAGGACTAGCTTAAGCCTTGTCTGTAAAACAGAGGGTTAATGTGTCCCAAAAAAATGTTTAAATTGTACTTGAAATGAACTCTTTTTTAAACTTGATACATATCTAAGAATTCCTTTTCTCTCATTAATCACTAGTAAATTCCAAAATTAATTCTAAAGAAACGGCAGGTTGGTATAACAGAATTAAACTTGCAATTTTTAAATATCCTTTTTTTTCTTCATATTTTCCCCTTCAGCCTGACAAGGAGAATGTGTCAGTTGATTTTAAATGCAAATGTCAGAAAACTATTAGTCTAAAATTTGTCACACTATTTGTCTAAAATTTGTAAAATTTGGTAACCTTTTTAACTTAATAAAACCATTTAGAAATCATTCGGATGGTTCAAGAACCTGTTCTGGAGAGAATGGTGACTTTTCCCGCTCACCCAGCATTCGGTGAGGAAAAGCGGAAAACCTTGCAACGTCAGAACTAATGGTGCATTCCCAACGCTATCTCACGACCAATTCGTACCAATACGTACGAGTGATTAAAAAGTGGCTAATCCGTACTAATTCATACGACCTCACTCGTACAAATTCGTACGATTTGTCTAAACCCACGTGATGGGTAGATTTAGGGGCAGGGGTAGGTCATTCGTACGAATTCATACGAATTAGCCAATTCGTAAAATATGTACGATTTAGCACAAATCGTACTAATTTGTATGAGTTAGGTTGTACGAATTGTTACGAATTAGCCACCTCGTAAAATTCGTACGAATTCCCGTGAGATCGCGTTGGCATTCCCGTGCAATGGTAATTATGGAATATACCAAAAGCCGACGTATAGAAAATGCACATTAACACCCCTTCATGTGGTATTTTCCACTGGGCAGCTCAATGAAAATTTTGATGCACAAGTTGCCGAGATGAGATAACCTTTGACTTTTTTTCAAAATGGTGGAGAGCAACACGAGAGTCGTGAATGGTAAAAATATGTAATATATAGTATATTATTTACCGTTTGAGTTTTGATAAATCATTTTCTTGCTGTAGCAGATGACTTAAGCAATTTAAAATAGTTTTAGCTAAATAACAGGTCTGGATCTCCATCTTTTTACCACATTACGACAACAAAAGCACCTGAAAATGCCAGTTCATATCATAAAATATCGTATTTTCCATAGCACTTGAACACACCATAACGTCCCGGTAAGTTGGAAATTGGAAGTCTCGTGAGAAGCGAGAACCACAAACTGCTTTATGGCAATTCAACATAATTGTATGATACTGTGTATGATGAATTACACACCTCAGTAGACATAGTTCCACACGATAGAGTTGGCCGGCTCCGATAATAACAAATGCACATAAGCAGCGGTAGAAAGCAGAAGGAAGGTGCCTCAAGAAAAAAAGCAAAAAAAAAAAAAAAGAGTGCATGACATCCCTAGTCTCCCGAAGCTATAAAACAGCAACCTCTGCTGTGTGTTCGTTAGTTATCTCTAAATCTGAAAAACAGTCTTTGACAAACACTTTATTCCAGGGGAGATACCTGCTCCATTGAACACTGTATCTATCACTGTGGTGTTATACCATCATGCGCTTGATAAATGGATGAAGAAAGATTTCTGCCATTGGCCTACAAGCTTCTTAACTTTCCTAATTATTTTTCTCAGTGTTTGTTGCATTGGCTATATTGCCTGAAATCTTGCTTGTTGAGCAAATAAAACACACAAGGCCATCACTCTGCCTCTGCTCTCCATGGCCTGAGGATCTGTCAAATCAATAAGAGAAATCAAATAGTGATTCCCACAGTCATGGCACAGGCAAGCTGGTGACGAATAGAAATGTTCCAGATGTCTCGGCACATCAGCATCACAGATAAACCATGTGTGAAATACCCTAAAGGTGATGTGTCATTTTTGTTCTATATTAATACAATCAGATGCAGCTCAATATTCAGACACTACAAGTAAGCTATAGGTTAATTGCCCCAAAATGTTTATAGTCCAGTCATTTTATGAAAAAAGGTTGAACAAATTGCAACAGAAGCAAACTCAACTGATTTTGTATCCTCAATATGTCCTGAGTAAGGGAAAAAAAGCCCCGAAGTATCCCATTAGGGGAAAGTTTAGAAAAATTTTAACATTTAGATATCATCATGAAAATCACTGAGTTGATTACTTACATCAAGACAAACAAAAAATGTATTACAAGTTTTTCGAAATTGTTTGTTAACATGGACAAACGGTGCATAATATAATTACGTTTTAGCTAATTTGTAAAATTACCCAAACAGATCCAAACATTGGGTATAGCAGGTGAAAAAATGTTGTTGTTTTTTTTTTTTTTAAATCTTGTTGACATATAACAGTAAAAGACTTAATGTTAAGGTCTGAATGAAACCCTTTTAGGCTACCCATGAACATTAATACAAGAAGAAGTAACAACCTCCAGCACCTTTTTCTCTTTTTGTAATGTCTCTCAGCCATCTCTCTTTCTACAGTCTTTCTTCAAATCTCCCTCCTGCTCACTCTCTCTCCTCTCTCATCATGAGTGGACACGCCCCCTACTGCTGATTGGCGACAAGTGTGTTGTGATGCTCGGTCTATTCTATTCGGTCTATTGTGATGCTCGGTCTATTCCGAAGGGCTCATGGTCTATTTCTAAAGTACTTCTTCTACTCGGAAGAAGTACTTTAGAAACCAGTCTTTTTTAATTATTATGGCAGAGATGGGGTTTGGGCATTGAGTGCATTGTGTACGTAATTCGATTTTTTGATCCAGACACTTTTTATTTCACCTAAGTTTGGTCTTCTGCATTCTCCTTACCTATGTCTCCTGTTCTTCCCTCAGACTCATCCCCCAGAAACAGTCCCACTGACCCAGCCCCAAACCCCATCTCTGCCATTATAATTAATAAAGGCTGGTTTCTAAAGTACCTCTTCCTGCATTAATGTTCATGGGTAGCCTAAATGGGTTCCTTTCAGACCATAATATTAAATAGTTTACTGTTATATGTCAACAAGATTAAAAAAAAAAACATTTTCACCTGCTATACCCAATGTTTGATCTGTTTGGATAATTATGCAAATTCTCACATATGTAATTAGATTATGCACCATTTGTCCATGTTAACAAACAATTGCAAAAAAAACTTGTAATACATTTTTTGTTTGTCTTGATGTAAGTAATCAACTCAGTGATTGTCATGATGATATCTGAAGGTTAAACTTTTTACCCTATTCATGTGAGAAAAAGAATGAATAATGCGTATGAATGGGATATATTTGGGTCTTTTTTCTAAACTTTCCCCTAATGGGATTCTTCTGGGCTTTTTTCCTTACTCAGGACATAATGAGGATACAAAATCAGTTGAGTTTGCTTCAGTTGCAATTTGTTCAAGGTTGACCCCAATTTTGGCTTAAAATGACTGGACTATTAACACTATGGATCTGATGGTTTGAGCATCCTGACCAAAGCCCAACAAAATATATTTTTATATATAATAATAATAATAATAATAAAATAAATATAGCTGCGAGCAGCGATTGCGGGCCCAAGCCGGTGGCACCGCAACCCCGGCGCCAGTTACCTAAAGGCACCGAGATGGCAGTACCACCAGCCATTCCATTGCGTGCATTTAACAAATAAACCTCAATAGCCGACTTCCTGTTTGGCTGGGGTAAAAAATAAAAGCGCGAAGTACAGATGAACTGATGAGATCTACATGTGTACCGAGTTTCATATTATTACATGCAAGCGTGTTTGAGTTATGGACCAAGTGTTCGGACCCCGTTCCAGGGGGCGCTGACGAGCCCCCCTGCCACGCCCGGGTACCAGCTTCAGCCCGGCTCTGATGGCCGTGGGTTCTGACCCGTGTGCAAAGTTTCAAGAGTTTTCGAGCATGTTAAGGGCCCCAAAAATGCCCAAAAGGTAGCAGAAATAATAATAAATAATCCCAATCCCTTTGCCCATTATAGTAAGGATAAACTGTCTGTTTGCTGGTGACCGGAGGAAGAAGGATTGCTAAAGTCACCACAAAATCAAAATTCATTAACACAATTCTTTTTTTTTCTTTTTTTTTGGAGTATTGCAGTATTTATTATAAATCATTTATCCATGCACATCATTATTTTATTTATTTTAAATTTGTGTACCCTTAACTTTCCCTCACTCTGTAATGACATCTCTTTTCTGATGATGTGTTTACTGGCGTGAGGGCGGGGACACCTGTCACTCATGTTAGATCGACCAATAGCAAACCACAACCATCTAATCAATTCCATGGACAAAATAAAGACCTGCCCTACAATATTTCTCATTCGTGAAGCCGTTTCACTTCAAAATGCTTATTATCACCTTGTGTAATGCCGCGCAGAGGCTGGCCGTTAAATACAACCCAGTCACATGTGAAATTTGTTTGCGAAATCAACACCAGAACGTTTCGCAATATTGCTCAGTAAAGGTATGAATACTTTTCAAAGCAAACACGTAGCCTTTCAAAGCCTTTCGCCACATTCTCTGCAAAGTTCCATGACAAAGGGAATCCATGAAAGATTTCTCTTGAAGTTATGATAAGTAAAAATGCCTTTGTATTCCCTTATAAGTTGCAGATATTTCATCATTACATTCAACTAAAGTGAACCTACTATTCTGGTGCCAAAATTTGTGTCACTGTACTCGGACCCTCACATACGAGTAAAACTCGAAGTATACTTTGGCTTTAAAGGCATAGTTCTCCCAAAAATGAAAATTTCCTCAAAACTCACCCTCAAGCCATCCTAGGTGTATATGACTTTTTTTCTTTCAGATGAATACAATCAGAGTTATATTAAAAATGTCCTGGCTCTCCCAAGCTTTATAATGGCAGTGAATGTGCCAAAAAAGTGCATTTATCCATCATGCCAACTTCCGTTTCATGCCATTTTTGTATTGTAGAAATCAAACATGAGTTAGCACAATATGTCCTGCATTAAAAATGGAAGTATGAGCATGACATCTTTTTACATAGCACATGTTGTAAGACGCTCTCACGTGCAGGGCATGAACAGGTGGGCGGGACAGTACAGATAAATCAGTGCAATTACTGATGGGAACTCATACCGAAAGACCCGCCCTCGCCTAAACCAAACATAACTTGTTGTGTTTAGACAAAGCGGGCTGTCAGCGTGAGGTAAAGAACTTTCTAGCATGTCATCTCTCTACTGATGCCTGCAAATTAATTTTCCATCGATTTGCAGAGGTCTCGGAGAGGAAACGAGGGGATGATGTCCATCTCCGGGGAAAGGGGAGTGCGGTGCGGTAGCAGGCTAGATATCCGTACGGATACCACGGGATGTGAAGTCTGGAGGAGGGAATCCATGACAATGATGAATCATTGTAATCTCTGTCTTTCACAGAAGATGAGTAGAAAAGCAAGAGTGTCTACAGAGACCTTTGCTGACCTTTTTATATCAGCTCAAGTTTCTTGTGAGAGGAAATGCACAATTAATACATAACAAGTTTCGTCTAGCAAATCTGTCCTATTCTTTTAGATTCTGGGCAATAAATAAATAAATAAATAAGGTAATAAAAACAGTATTGACAACATACCTATTACAATATTTGATGAATACAAGTAGAATGGAATAGAATAGAATAGAAAAAAGGTGCAAAATATCAGAAACATAAAAAAAACAAGCTATACGTGAAAATAGTACCAGACAGAACCTTGTAATGGATCTGATGATTATTTTCCTCTATGTTTACAACTATGTAATGATGCCTCCAGGTTCCTGCCACCTGCCTGCAGGAAATTATCAGCTTTCCGTGTGTATTTTGCTTCGCTTTGCTCTACGTGAATATTCATGCACCGTAACCGCAGAAGTGTGGCCTGCTGGGGAAATTCACTTTCATTTTTTAATTTCAGGATTATTGATCTCGACTCGCTTTATTGCTGTATGACATCCATAATCAGAACAACAGACCGACAGTGGAGATTAATAAGACAGCAGGAGGAAGGAAGGGGAGCGAGGGAGGGGAACTCGAGTCCATCTCTCATAACCTCGCTTTAATTACACATTTCCCTGATCTTGATGGATTCCACTCCATCAGCCATAAATTTGCCTTTTTTTCCCCCCCTGCGTGATATCTGTTTGTTTAAGAACACATTAGATTGTGGGGATTTGCCGCAGTTTAAATTAATCAGTTGACTGCTTGTTAAAATCATTAATATGATTATTCCTGAAGTTAAAATGTGGGAATCAGTGTGTCACGAACTACAGTCACCTTAAACACTACATTTCCCATCATCCCTCATGTTCCTGACCTGACCTGATCCCCATCTTCTTCAGTTACCTCAGCGTCTGGCCTATTTCTGTGATCTCCAGATCATCCGTGTATGATCTCCTGTGTACTTTCTCCAAATTTGTTGTTCTCCTCAGCGTTACCAGAGACTATTTATATAGAGACATGTCACTTCCTCAATCCTTAATACAAATGTATAGGGAAAACCCATAACACCAAAGATGGCGGTTGTATGCAAATGCCCCGCCCCTCCCGCTGGCCAGCCAATCATCTGCTTTTAACGGTCAAGCTGGGAAACATTTAAATACATTACTGTTTGAAAAGGCGGCAGATTTGATATGCAGTGTATGTGTGCGTTGTGTAAATATCAGACATCCCAAGTCTCCCAGAAGTTCAGAGTGTCTCCCGCAGATTGATAGAGGCTGGCTTATGCCTGCAAATTAGTTCAAATCTCTTGGAATCTAGAGCAACCAAGCAAGAGCGAGCGCACATACTGTGTTTCAAACTGTGCAGCGTGTGCGACAGAGCGAGAGAACCCTTGCGCATGCGCAGTAAAAGTATAACCTGTGGGAAAACGGTGTTTTAAACCTTATTTTGGGGCAAAGTCATTAAACTTTTTCAGTGATTTTTATAACATTTTACTGCTGTTTCTATACATGCAGTTTTTATTTCCCGGTGACCAGTGAAAGTGCAGTTCGGACATTTCATGTCCTATTCATTTAGATAGGAGCCTGGTCTTGTTAAGTCCGAAATAGCTGCCCGGAGGCATTGCCAAGATGGCGGCGAGTGGCATGACTTGCCTGAAAGGACTTTGGCGTCACCAACATACTCCACCATTATATTGAGGTGTGTGCTCCACTGGAATGTCAACCATCACATCTGTGACACAAAGAATTTAATTTACATCATTCAACCATCCATCAACTGTCACAACCAATATCATCACCTGTTTGGTTCCTGCACCCACTGTGCGATCCAATAGTTTGTTTGGAATAATTACCCTCTTGCTTAGTTAGTATATCAAGACAGTGCAAGCTATTGTGCCATGCACTCAAAAGCATCTACAATTCAATAGATAATAAAATGCTCAATAGAAAGATAATGACATGCAATGTTTATATATATATATATATATATATATATATATATATATATATATATATATATATGAAGAGTTCAGATGCAAAAGCCTCTAAATGCCATTTGAAATTTTCTTCTAAAATGACCATTTTTATCAAGCTTGTATATTTCAGTTCAGTAATTTCACTTAAATGGCAATGAAGATTACCTATTAATTGTCATTTAAGTGAAATTACCGAACTTAAATAAACAAGCTTGATAAAAATGGTCATTTTGGAAGAAAATTTCAAATGGCATTTAGAGGCTTTTGCATCTGAACTCTTCATATATATATATATATATATATAAATGCAGTAATTTAAGTTTGTATAGAAAAATAAACATGCTGGGCAAAAGGGAGTGACTGACCTGTAGCCTTTTCTTCTATTCTAGGTTAATATGCAGAGATGACTAATACCCGAAAAGTGTCAGAGGTCATCTTTGCTTGTAAAATGCTAGCTCATAAACTGAATGGCAGTCTTCCAAAGAGTAACCTGCTGGATCTGTTTTCCACTCTCTGCTCACAGTAGCCAGCAGAGGGTTTTTACTCCCTGTTTAGTTGGTATGCAGAAAATACTGGCTGCAGGAAGCCATGTGTCACTAAGCTCAGTGTTTGCATACAGTTACGCTTATCAGTGCTCAAGATGAATTGAGACGCAGGGCAACAGTACTTTATCTTTGGCCAGGAGGGCACGCTTATCCTTGCAGGGTAGAAGACAGCATCATCCCCATCTTAAAAACGTTTAGGTTTCAAGAACAGGTTCCTTTTACACAGTATCTATAAAACAATGTCTGCTTGAGCTATTTTTAGTACGCCACAGTAATTTTAGATATTCAAAAATTAATATGCCCTTTAGCGATTTCTGAGAGTACGTTTACACGGCAATGATATGCTTAAAACGGAAAAGTTTTTCCTCTGAGTTTTCCACGTACAGACAAACTCGTATTGTCAAAACGATCCCCATTCAGACGGATCCGCAAAAACGACTAAAAACCCTATATTCTGCTGCCAGGCCATTAGATGGCGATGAAACACTATAGACGTTGCATACATGCATACATGACGTTATGAAAATGGTGAGGTGTAAACAGCCCCTCAGAAACACTGTTGAAAGTGGAATAGACCGAGCATCACAACACACTTGTCGCCAATCAGCAGTAGGGGGCGTGTCCACTCATGATGAGAGAGGAGAGAGAGTGAGCAGGAGGGAGATTTGAAGAAAGACTGTAGAAAGAGAGATGGCTGAGAGACATTACAAAAAGAGAAAAGGGTGCTGGAGGTTGTTGCTTCTTTTCTATTAACCAATAACATTTTTTTTTCATAGAACCAATATATCGTCGCTGCCCGATGAAAACCACGTATGTCCAAAACGGTTACTTTTCAGGAAGTGAAAAAAAACATGTAATTTCAAAAGCAGCTGAACGTAGCGTTGTCATGCTTGGCACAACATCTTTAAATGTAACCATATTCTTGCCAGTGTCATGATATAATCCATATTTGACCCAAAATCGAGTTTAAATGGACATACGTGCATATTGTATAGTAACGGTGGTCGATACGCGTTCTTCCGATCATTAATTAGAATGACCAAATCGCGTTTCATTGACAGATGAATGGGCTACGATCAGTTTATCAAATACACTCAGTTTATTAAATGTCTCTTGCAAACTATGAAGAGACAATGAATCAATACACTGACATGGCGATGCTAGACTGATACTTTATTTACACAATCCTACCGTAATTTTGTCGGATAGGCTATAAGCTGCATTTTATATGAGCTGCATTTTGTATTCAGCTAATTTCAAAATCAAAGACATACATCAATAAGAGAGTGTGGCAACAGCCTGATGCTCTGGTAAGATCACTTCGTTTCTTTACTTGAAGATGATTGTGTGATTGTGAAGATGATTGCGTCTGTGACTTACTTTCACTTTCGACGCTCCGTCATATCTGACTATAACGTGTCATATAGCCTATAAAATAACACGCTCTCACTCGTTTATTTTTTTAGCATTTTTGGAAGGAGTAAATGTGGTTTCAACAACCAGATTGCGTTACACCAAGTAAAGATCCGAACTTGAATGCGAGCCAGACAGACTAACGTTACCTCCAGATGGTCAGGCAGATCCGATCACAATACGATCACAACGTATTTATACCTTGCATTAACATAGCTTTTTTATTATCTGGATAACTTATCTGGATACAGATCGCATTTTAATACCAGGTGTAGGGGTCTCAGAGACGAGACCGGCGAGAAACTTCACGAGACCGGCAAGATGCCTCCACACGGCGGGGAGATACTATACTGCCTATGGGAGATACGCTGCGTGATTGACAGCTTTGACAGCAAATGGAAATACGTGGAAATACGTGGAAGCATGCACATACGGAAATGAACCTGGACATTCTATCAGTCAAAAAATCTCAAGATCGGCAAAATGGACATACGCGGTTTTCATCGGACAGCGATGATATGCTGTTGTTGTAATTTTAGCTACTGTAATAGGACTGTTTTGAGTGCCATTGTTTGTCTGAAGCTGGTGTGCTGCTGGCCAATAATGACCAACTCTTGCTTGTATATAGCCAACTCTTGACTACAGTATGTTCATTTTTGTTCTTCCTTGTCTTTCATTTAATTTCTGTGAATAATTATTTCTCTTCGTTTCATGTATGATAGAGATATCTAACACTCTAGCGTTGTGTGTTCATGCATTTTGGGGGTGGACCAATGAAGGGAGGGGCATATTTGTTTGGGTTCAAAATCTTCAAAAATGGTTCAAAAATTTCAAATATCAGCAGTGTTTCTCAAAATCGCTTACTGCACCTTTAATTTGAAAGGCTCATATTTGTAGATTATATTAAATTCTTGCATGGGTAATTCTCATGCACAAAATCTTGTAAAGATTTAATGCGACTGGAAAACTTGGGTAAACCCGTTGATTAGTTGCTCTTGCATACATGATATGCACCATACAATCAGTGAACAGATAATGCATGGTCTGTGGACATGCCATTTTGTGACTGAAACTATAATAATAAAGGCCTAAAACTTATTGGGCCTGAGTGACCTTCGGTATAGTGAGTTATAATAATGTTGGTACCCAGTGTAGTTAATGTAATTGTAATATGTTTGGGCTGGTGGGCACATTGCAAAGTTAATTGAAAGAAGAGGAAACAGCAGGAGTAATCTGAGGCAGGTGGGGGCAGTGACAGGATCCCACCAATAAAATATTGATATAAGTCATTTGGCAAGGATGGAGGGTTTTAAAGCTGTGCGGTGATGAGTTTTATTTTAGTGTGGGAGAGGTCAGTCTGGCAGCAAGGCAGAACACAACTGGATCTCACAAAAAACAGAGGAGGGGCTAAGAAGACCCCGCCCTCTCATGGTTACAGCTCCATAATTATCAATCATAAATGCCCAGCTGGAAATTACAAGTCAATAACAGTAAATCATACACTTGAGAAGTCTGATGAATCTGTAAACTGTAGAATTTTCCTGGATTCATTTGCTGGCTTCAGTTGGCATCCTTGTTTGTTTACTTCAAAGCTGCAGTCTTTAGCTTTTCTGGGTTAAACATTATCCAAAATACATTTTTGAGCAAATACATAACCAGCGAGTGTTCAAAACTATCTGCTTGCCTTAGCTCGATTCAAAACGGTAAGCTTGTAATAATATTTTTAATTCCAGTGGTAGTCTTTGCGTCATTATGTCACATCTGTACACATAAAGGAGTCTTGGCTAGTAGACTATATTGCGAGTGAGGTTGTTGGAGATGGAGAATGACAGACTTTTCTCACAGCACTTGATATAATTAAACTTATCAATTTTATGGCGGATCCAGAAATGTTCAAACGACAATCACCAGTGACAACAGATTCACCCGCTGTAAAATGAAAAAAGACTTCAGAGTGGCTAAAGAAAAAGAGACAGGAACCGGGCCCATGCGAAAACAAGGATAAATATTGGAAGGACATTACATGTAGTCACGCAATGCTGATATCGAACATGAACAATTTGAGAACAGGTATAATTTTTTTTTTTTTTTTCAAACAGGATTCTCAAAACCACTCTCTGCTCAAACCTAGGCACATGACTTCACTGGGCTGGTCATGATCTTTATGAATTGCTTCTTTAAAGTTGTCTTTTACATTAAACTGGAATACTAAAGTATTCTAGCATAAAAAAAATACACACTTCACCTTTAACATCAAATGTTAAGTTGAAAAGCCCTTTTCTAAGAAATCTGCCCTTGAAATAATTTACCATCGATATGCCATCTTGGCTGTATCTTCATGCATAGGCACTTTCAATTATGCAGGCCAGTGGAGGGAGACAGAGTGTGACGTTTCCAAAGTTTAAGCCCAGCCTATACAAAACGTGTTCTTACAAGACCCTAGAGGGAACAGTTTCACACTTGAGAGATGGTTAAAGGGGAGATCTTGCCACTGCTGCCACTTCCATTACCTTTCACTGAGTGAGGTTCGGAGATGAACTAGGGTTATGAGACAGGACTTTTGGAAGCCTGCGAGAGAGAATATGTCATTTCATATTGCTATAGTGATGCTTTGTGGGTGACAGACCGTGACTAAAGGAAATACCACCCACTATTCTCTTTACACTTGTGTAGGCTATTTGGGTATTTCTGCGCAAGATTTTTTTTTTTTTTTTTTCAAATAATGTCTCAAAATGTGTGATATTGGTGAAATATGTCATTTTAGGAAAAATTTTGTCACATCAGAATCTAGAACACCCATTTAGCAACAAAGCAGAACATCCATAACATCCACCATAGCAATGCACTGAAAATCACTCTGAACACCTTAGCAACTGCATAGGTTTGTTTTGACAACCACCAAAATACCCTAGAATTGTGGAGGCACATTTCTTCATAACATATACAAATCTAGTAGTTTAATAAGGGGTTATGTGCATGGCATGTGCATCCAGCACAACACATCTCTGCTTGCCCTCAGGTGCTTGAATTGTGAACAATCGACCACTAGGTGGAGACATATTTGTAATAATCATACTTTTAATTTATGCCTCACTGTCAGATAACCAACAATCACATTTGAAGAAGTATAGATTCTCAATATGCAAACCAAGTACTATAGTGACTTAAACCATGGTAAAAGCGAACTAAAAGAGAGAAACCAGAAGTTAAGTGACTTGCTCAGAGGGATAATGATCATTATCTACACTAAAATATTCTAAATCAGTGGATCTCAATCCACACCATACACTCAGATATATTTTGCTTGGTGTAACTTGAAAGATGTATATTCGAACCAAACATTATTCAGATACCAGATATTATTTTTGATATATTTTTACTAGCGGGTGCAGGACACTATTAAAAAAAAATAAAGATAAAATATTTAGAAAAATAAAGTAAACTGTGACATTATACCAACAAATTGTTCATACAGTGGACGACAAGTAAAATTGATAATAACCTGGGACCAAAAATGATTCAGACACTGAACTAACCATTTTGCTTAAACTGGCCGTTTTTTTGTTTGCTTGTTTGTTTGTTTGTTTGTTTGTTTGTTTGTTTGTTTGTTTGTTTGTTTTTTGTGAGAATGTGAGAAATGTTCAAGGTGTCTCAATAACTTTTGGTTTGACTGAACCTAAAAATAACCAAATACTGTCTTGAGTTTTACCAAAAAAAGCAATGTCTTGAGTTTTAGTTGTTTTAGCTAAACTGAATGCTTATTTTGATTTATTTTATACAATTTAAGTAATTTTGAGACTCCCTCGGAAGTGTGTTGTCTCCACCTCCTGGATCCGAACCACTGGTCTAAATAGAACCATATAAGTGGCTAAATAGAACCATATCAGTGGATGCCTCAGATGTAAAGTTATTCACTGTCAAAGTGACGTCAAAATGAATGGGAGTCAATGGAATGCTAACAGCAGGTGAAGGCTTGCTAACCAAAGGCGATCCCCATGGTAGCTTCAATTTCCGGCTGGTGGATTACCCCCTAGGTAGTTACATGGCAGTTTATGGCTCATGTGATTGGCTCAAAAACACCAGCATCCAGATTTCATTGGCTGCATCCAAATATGCATACTTCCCTACTCGCTCTTAAAAATAAAGGTTCTTTATTGGCATTGATCGTCCCATGAATAACGTCTCGGATATGTATTTAACTCTTGTTCCCTGAGTAGGGAATGGAGACGTTCTGTCTGATGGCGACATATGGGGTTTCACTTAGAAAGCCTATCGACTTTGAGTATTACAAAATGAGCCAATGGCAAAGAAATGCCATGGGTCTGCGGATTTTGCATAGCGTATCTCCGCCTTACCTTGTGGGTATAAAAGGAGGACGCCAGCAATATGCAGGTATGTTTTGCTGAGGAGCCAAGACTGAACCCTGCTGTTCCAGCGGTATAGCGGAAGGTGGCAGGAAGACGGAACGTCTTTGTTCCTTACTCAGGGAACGAGGGATAACCAGGGGTAACCAAGACGTTCCCTTTCGTTGTCACTCCGAGTTCCGTCGCATGACGACGAATGGGGTTACCAGTCTAATCATGCCACCTTCACTGCTGTCTTCCAGTGCCCTGCGTAAATCTTAAACCCCTGTCATTAGACGGGCACTAACGAATGACTCCTATTTAGCACAGGAATACCAAGGTACACATGGAGCATATCCCATAATTTAAAAGAAATTTACAGTTACTACCAACCCAGACGGGGGGGGGGGGGGGGGGGGTGGGGGGTGGCAAGGTGGCTTGCCAAGGGAAAGACACATGAAAGAGAGACTTACAGTGGAAATGCACATGTGGGGGTCACTCAGGGGAGGGACCATGCATATGGGAGGCACCTAGCCAACGCGCAGGCAATAGACACTGGCGTCGGCATCACCAGTACAAGAGGAACTCAGGGCTTATAAGACTCACCAGAGGAGAATAATCACACGTATCCAGGCCGTGGAGTGGAATGGCAAGCAAGCGAAGACACCTAGTCCTAGCGGGTCCTAGTACCAGCTGGTTGAAGCGAGTACATGGGCAGACACAGGCTCCACTTGGAATCTGGTGAATGTGTAGGGTGTCATCCAGCCTGCAGCTCTGCAGATGTCTGTTAGCGAGGCACCATGCACTAGAGCCCAAGAGAATGCCACACTCCAGGTGGAGTGGGCAGTCACACCAAGGGGGCATGGACAATCTTGCTGCTGGTATGCCAAAGCGATAGTGTCCACTATCCAGTGGGACAGCCTTGCTTGGAGAGAGCCTTTCCTTTCAGCTTCCCACCATAACAAAAGAGCAGGTCTGAGGTCCTGACACTGTATCCTGTCTACGTAGACATGAAGAGCATGTACTGGACAAAGCAGTGCCAAGGCTGGGTCTGCCTCCTTCAGGGGCAGCGCTTGCAGGTTCACCACCTGGTCCCGGAAGGGAGTGGTAGGAACCTTGGGCCAGAGTAGGCCAGCCCGAATTCCAGGCATGCTTTTGCCAACGGAGAATGCATGCAGGTCCCCTAATCTCTTGATCGAGGCCAATGCAACCAAGAGTGCTGTCTTCTTGACAGGAACTTAAAGGGATACTTCAAAATTTAGCATTAAGCTTTGTATCAGTAGAAAAACAGTAATATTTTCGAATTACCGTGCTTTGGCAGCTGGAGTGAGACCTGAGCCTGGCCAGACTCGAGATGGGGTGGGTGAGAATCTGATGCTCGCGGCTACCTGCACGAGCCGCAATACAGCGATAAACAGTTGCAGGAGATAGAGCAACAATAGGCGGCTGGAGCGAGACCTGAGCCCAGCCAGACTCGAGCTGGGGCGGACTGGCGGTGTGAGTGCTCTCGCTGTGCGCCTATGGAAACAGATATACTGTAGAGTCACTTTTAATTAAAAGTTATAACTCACATTGGTTGTGGTTCTTTTATAAACCTTTAGTTGTTTAGAAGACTTTGGCTGTCTGCATCTCATTTTAATTAAATGAGTGAACCCCTCTGGGTTCCTGTCAGAGCACAGTTTAATATAACGATGAGACAGTTGAGCAGGTTTAGATGATATATTAATATAAGATCAGTCCATAGAGGTACAGGTGTGTTACATGTAGGTGTTACAAGCATTAGAGGAATTAGTCTGGAAAACAAGAAATACCATAAAAGGATAGTGAATAACAAGGTTAACCAGTTAACCTTCAGACCCCCGCCGGCACTCTGAATGATAATGAAAGAACAAAGGTAACTGGGCATATACAATATTTAACATCCATTGGTACATAAAGGCAACCAAAGCAGACTAAATCCTCATCAGTAACACTTCTCTATATAATATACAATTCAATAAAGGAAAATAAGACATTACATTGTGAATTATAGACCATAAGCAACCATTTAAGATGATAAACATAGCTCAATATATGAATAAGAGCGCACGTTCAATTTACATCACTCATCTGGCATAAACATCTCAGAATCTTTAATTATTATTCAAAGGGAATGATAAATTCCCATCAAAACCCAAAAAAGTGATATACATCTGAATAAAGAAGAAAAATCACATATAGAACCACGTCACTGAGCTAAATTAAGAGAATAGCTGAGGACATGTCTGGACATGCATCAGTGAGGCAGTGATAAATAACTAAACATTTCGATCTCTATAAACTATATAAACTCTTTAAACTCAAACATAAGGCAAACATGCTTACTTGTAGGACGATGACTAACACCTCAATGAAACTTAAGCAGCAAACATCACAGGTAACAATGTCCCCTCAGCGATCGGCGCCAGCAGGCAGCAGCTACTTCACTCACGAGCGGTGTCAGAATAAAAGTCCTCTCTTAAAGGAGCCTTTACTACAGTTACTAGAGTATGGATTAGCCAAAATAATGAATTAGCTTAGAGAAATAATGATTTCAATTGGAGGAAAACAGTTCATAAGCAGAGCTACTAAGCTACTCTGTTGACATGGTCCTGCCTTGCGTCATATTTTTAATTAAAATTTCAATTAATTTTAAAGTTTAAGTTGTGTTAACATTAGGCTAGTACATCCAGGAACAATGCAATTTAGCACCATTTCGATGGAAATGTATCAAATAATTCACAATTTATCAAAGCAAGCCTAGTTGTATCCATTTTTTTTGGATTCTACCACCTGTAACCGGTAGGCGTGCTTTGGGAGTGGCCTTATAAGGGCAGCAAAGTAAGTGCATTCTGGGAGTTGTCGTCTTTCAGCCACATAAGTAAAAAATACATTTTCTGCCCTTTCTCAGTCTAGAATTCTTCATTTTCAAAAATAGTCTCCTCGCTCCTCTCAGGAACCTGATGGTGAGGTCGTGCTTCCCCACAGACTTACCTTCGATAGGGTCATGGTGTGCGGCAATGACGGCAACATAGACCTTCAGGGTGGAGGGATACAGCTTTCACTCCAACCATCTTGAAGGAAGGAAAGCACAACACTGATCGAACATCTCCAGGGGTCTTCTCAGTTACCCCTTTTCCACCGAAAAAAGAACTGGTGCTGGTTCAAAGTTGGTTCGGAGTTGGTTCAACTTGCGAACCCGTTCAGAACCTGTTTGTTTTTCCACTGACGAGCGCCCAGGCAACGACGTCGTTACGTCACTGTGCACGTCGCTAGAAACGCTTGCAAGTACATTGCTTTGAGATTATCTCTAACTCGTGTACCAAGAAAACTTTAAAAATAATTGAAATATGTAAGTCTTTTAATCTTTTCGTTTGATATGTAATCTTTTCTGATAAGTTATGTACCCCTGTCTTGTGTCTTTTTTCTTTCCATTTATTTGAACTATATCACGACTGTTTTCTTCTTTGCTTATGTTTCAAATAAAAAAATTAAATAAATAAAAATGCTTGCGTGTTTCTGCAGTTTCTCCTGGCTTTGCGATGGTCAGAAAATATGTTTAGAACACATCTAAAACCGCCCCAGCCCCCGACGTATACATGGCATGCTAAAAGAACGGTTCTAATCCACCAAAGAGTTGGTGCCGCTTTGGAACCAGTTTTCCCGGCCGCGAACCGGTTCTTTGGCTGTCGAAACACAAAGAACTGGTTCGCGTGCAAGCACCGGCTCCGAACCGGCTCTCAAAATGCTTTGGTGGAAAAGGGGCTAGTGAGAAGGCACCAGTTCACAAACAGGTTCCACTTAAACACGGACGTGTCTAGTGGACTCTAGCGGAAGTGATGGTAGCCACCACCGCTGGTGGTAGGGTACTCAAACCTACCTCGTTCCGTCCTGGAGCCACACATGGAGGTTCCAAGATAGGGATGAGGGTGCCATAGGGTGCCCCATCCCTGAGAAAGGAGGTCCTTCCTCAGAGGAAATGGCCAGGGAGGTGCTGTCGTGAGGAGTACAAGTTCGGAGATCCAGGCCCGGTTGGGCCAGTGTTGCGCAAGCAAAATGACCTGCTCCTCGTCCTCCCTGATCTTGCACAGGGTCAGTACGAAAAGGCTGACTGAGGGAAACGCATACTTGTGCAGGCCCTGCGGCCAGCTGTGCGCCTGTGCATCCGTGCCAAGTGTGCCCTCGGACAGGGAGTAAAATCAGTCGCAGTGAGACGAGTCGTGGGAGGCAAACAGATCTGTGCGTCCCCGAACCGATCCCAAATCAACTGAACCGACTGGGGATGGAGTCGCCATTCTCCAGATAGAGACTGAAGCCATGAGAGCTCCTCGGCTGCACAGTTCAGGACTCCCATAACATAAATGGCTCGAAGCGACCTCAGATGCTTCTGACTTCATAAGAGGTGGCGGGCGAGTTGCGACATACGGCGGGAGCATACACCACCTTGTCGGAGATGTATACTACTGTCATGGTATTTTCTGATCGGACTAGTACGTGCTGGTTCTTGACGTATTGCCAGCAAGACGAGGCAATTGACATGCCATAGGCGCTGGGGTCCTGTCTAGGAGCCCGCGGCAACATGTCCATTGCACATGGCGCTCCAGCCCGTGCCTGGAAACTCGTTCTAAGGACACTCCAGCCCGTAGAAACTGAGGTTCAACCACGGGATGAAGGTCTAACAGCAGGTCGGAGTAACTGGTACTCTGGAACGCCGTGTTGCCATGCCCACCTCAGGACTCAGTAACGAAGCCAAAGTTGAAGCAGTCTCATATGAAGTAATCCATTGCCATGGCGTGAAAGAGCAAGGAGACAGGGCTAGCCTGAATGGGAGAACAGCGTACTGATATGCATGCCCCCGACAGCAAACCTTAGGTACGGTCTGAGGCCTGCTTTGCCAGGGGTCTGGTGACAGAGCGGGATGAGAGTGGTACAGCCTGGGGGTAGCACACTCTGTCATCCGAGCTCTGGGACAGAGGGGGGACATATTCATCCACACCCTCTGGGCCTAGAGATGGGATGCAGCTCTTTGGAGAAAAGATTCTCCCCCAGCCCTCTACCGGGGCAACGAGTGGTCCTGCAACCACACCCTGAAAGAACTGCAACCCAGATCTGAGCTGCCCATAACAGGAGAGCCACATAGCCTGGCGGTCAGCGGGGCTGCGGGGCTGGTCACAGGAAGTTACAGAAGGGTGCATTCGGCAGCAAGCAGACTGAGGCGTCTGAGCCGGTGGCTGGTTGGCAGCAGATGGATGCGGGGTCAGACAAAATAGCCACAGTCCACTTCTGGGCGGCCGAGAACGGTTGGACAGAGACCTCGACTGCGCCACTGAAGAGGCCAGCTTGGTTTCACTCAGCCTTACGCACGTCAACCAAGTTAAGCTAGATATGTCTGACCATGCATGTGGATATCACCTGACTCAGGGAGTGTGTGGTCACCTTTGTCGCTTGTAGAGCAAGGTCGGTGATGGCAGGCAGCTCAAGGATGAGCCCTGAATCAGCCCTACCCTTGTGCATGTCATTGAATGCCCAGAAGGTGGCAGCTCTATAGGTCCCCTCCACTGGAGTAGACAAGAACCTACAGGCATTGGAGGGGTGCTTTAGGCTCGACGAGATATTATCTCTGGAGAACTCCAGCTCACCTTGTGATGCGACAATATACAGTACATGATTTCATCAGCCTTTGGCCTGAATGAGGGCGAGCCGGCGAACTCACTCGGAACCACGTGGGCAAGTCAGCATCACTCGAGGCCACGTGGGTTGCAATGTGAAAGACGGGGTGTGGGGTTTTTGTCAGTTTAATTCCAGACCTGCCGTCTTACGTCGCCGTCGGTGTATGAATGTGTGTGTGAATGAGTGAATGTGAGGCAAATTGTAAAGCGCTTTGGTGGCCATTTGGTCTATGAAAGCGCTACATAAATGCAGTCCATTTACCATTTACCATTTACCCTGGCCACCAGCCGAAGTATTATCTCACGTGGAGAAAAATAGATGAGGGGTGTGGATGAGGGGACTCCCACTCTATTGAGCTCATCGAGTCTCGACCGTTACATTGTGGTGGCCATGTTCCCACTGGGAGAACGCCCACGAGCGCTGTCTGAGCACAATCGAAGCCCAAATACGTCAAAAAAGTGCTTGCGCCCATCAGCTGAATTTATTAGAATACCACACTCAGAAATACACGGGCAGATCGTCTTTAGAAAGACGTGTCTTTAAAAAAGCATGCCGTGTGCATGCTCTTTTTGTGAGAGAAAAGTTTGCAGCAGTGCTGAAGCAGGCAGAAAATGAAACTCGCTGGAACTCGCCATCACACCAACACCAACTGTAAGCTGCTCATCTAGAAGATTCTCGAAGATGGTTAGAGAATAGGCTGCAGGAGTGAAGAAAACTCTTGGCTCCAATGCAAAAACATATCTGCATATTGCCGGTGTCCTCCTTTTATACCCACGATGTAAGGCAGAGATAGATACGCTATGCAAAATCCACAGACCCATGGCATTTCTTTGCCATTGACTCGTTTTGTAATACTCAAATTCGATAGGCTTTCTAAGCGAAACCCCATTCATTGTCATCCGACAGAACTCGGAGTGACAACGAAAGGGAACTTTATAATCCATGGAAACTTTCCAGTCCACAAAAGGTTCTTTATAGTAGAAAAAAAGTTTCAGTGATTATTAAAACGTTCTTTACACTAAAAAAAAAAAAAAAGTTCACTGAATAGAATTACTGAAAGATCTCATGAGGCCACAGGAAACAAATTGTAAATGTCAGTGAGGCAACGCAACTGATACGTTGACATATGACATGGCAAATTTATAACGTCTGAATTTAAATTCATACTACTGTACACAATTTTTTTTTTAATCTTTTATCGGCCACAAAGTAATTACTTATTCAAACGAATTCCCTATACTCTCCATGCAGCCATTATGTAACAAAAAATGTGTGTGTGTGTCCAAATTCATTGATATTAATGGGTAATATCTGATACTGGCCCTGTCTCAGAGGTGTAGGGATGATGTCAAAACCTAGAAGACTAATTCGCAACTGGTTCCTTTGAGATTATGGGGATTTGTAATGGAGTGTTTCAATTTATGAGTAAACTGGTCTTTGGTAAATATAACTTGACGATACTTTGACATTTTCTTCGAGTGAGTGTTTAGGGTGCCATTTGGGAAAGGGCCATTCTAGACCTTTTAACAGAGCTTCTCTTCTTTCTCATGCCCCCTGCTGGATCCCTAACAGTGTTGCAAAATCCACCTAGCTATACTAACAATGATAGGTAATGGGCACATCTTTAGAGTCCATTCTGTCCTTGCGCGTACTATCCCGAAATCTCTCTGTGCCGTGTGGGTCTGTGGAGCTCTCAGAGGAAGCCTCCTGGCTCGTCTCTGTGGCATGGGCAGAAAAACGGCTCTGTCCCGATCCCACCCTATAATCAGTGCTTTTAACAGCTCTCATTTTCTGCTGTATATATAACTGTAATTGTCAGGCAATACTCCCATAGCAATGCATATGTTCGGCAGTAAATTTCAGAGCAAAACTGTGAGGAACCAGACAAATTTACTCAAACATACACACACACACACACACACACACACACACAAACACATAGAGTATAACACATACATACAGAATAGCTAAATAATGTTTGCTGAGTATGTTTACGGAGGAAAATCATAAAAAGCCAACATTTGTTGTTTTATAATATAGGAATGAGTATGTGTAATTCACAAAAGAGAATTATGTGTTTTATGTCAAACATTTGAAGTACAAGTGAATAAAGAAGACAGCAACACGACACTTTTCTGCATCAATATTACCTGATGTATTTTTTTTCATGAATATATAATATATAATAATATATATATATTATATAATATATAATATATATTATTATATAATATATATTATTATATTATAATAATAATGTGGTTTGAAGACTGAAAAAAATGGTTTCAGAAGAAGTGAGTGGTTATTTTATGTCTTTTTGATCAAATGAAATGGTAAAGAAATGATTGCCATCTCTGAATATTTCCAAAGTATAAATGTTACTATTTTCAAAAATAGTGGCAGATTTGTGGTCATTTCTTAGCTTTTCCTGACGTACTTTTATAATGATTGAGTTCAGATTTAACAAAATAACTTGGGCTTCATAAACTAGTCTGAAACTGAATGTATAACAGCTCGTAACATATTCTTGACTTCAGCTGCACTGCTTTTATTGCTTTCCTCTTCGATACAACAGTTTCTTCCCAGTGAACATAACAAAGCCATACACAAATGACTGAAGAACTGCCATACACTCTCATAAAAGTGTCACACATCTGTTGATCAAATATAATGTGTCACCATACTTGTGTCAAGTGCAGAATGGACAAATGCATTGATATGAGGGCTGAACTGTGGGATGTCTTGTGAGTGTTCAATGCTTTCAGTTAGACAGACATGAGACATGCTAAATGTGCGCAATGTCCAAAAGTGGCAGTTGCAACTTTGGATAAGCATTTTCCATAACTCTTACAGGAACTAGGCGACCCATAAAGGAAAAATTTAGTGTACGTTTCAATGACAATGATGTACTGAAAAGTTACCATTTTCAGGCCACCAAAACACTGCTGTGAATGGCCAAAATGAATTTTCAGCATCATTACTTCAGTTTTCAGGGTCACAAGATCCTTCAGAAAATCATTCTAATGCTGATTTGATGCTTAAGATAAATGTATTATCAATGTTGAAAACTGTTTCGCTTTTGAAAACTGAAATATTTAAGGATTCTTTAATGAAGAGGAAGTTTGTTTGAAATAGATATCTTTTGTAACATTATGAATGTCTTTAAAAACGATAGTTCTCCCCAAAATGAAAATTAGCCCATGATTTACTCACCCTGAAGCCATCCTAGGTGTATATGACATTCTTCTTTCAGATGAATTCAATAGTTATATTAAACAATGTCTTGGCTCTTCCAATTCACTGCCTGAAGCTAATTATTTTAGTCGATAAAGTTTTAAATACATTTTTCTTATAAACGCATCTCTTCACTTCAGAAGGCCTTTATTAAACCCCCAGAGCCGCATGGAATACTTTTATCATGAATGGATGCACTTTGATGGAATTATTTAAAGCTACACTGTGTTTTTTTTTTTTACCCCCATCTAGCGGTGAAAAGGTATATGACCATCTAGTGAATATTAGTTTCTGTTCCTCTCAATTCCAATTTCGTTTTAACTCCTACGGTGGCCAATGTAGTCCAAGATTAACATGGCTTCCAGTTCGACCTCGTAAACGTGAAAGGCCAAACTTGAATTAACGGGTATGTCCCTCTTTGGCAAACGTACTTTCAAGATGGAGGGGCAACATGGCGACCGACATTAGAACCCCTTACCCGTATGTATATTCAATGGCATATTATACACTCACGAGAATACTTTCATAATAAATAAAAGTTGTTTGTGTTTACTATTATGTAACTGAGATTATATACCAGTTACAGAAATGATATAATGCATTACAACTACAATATACTGTAGTAGAATTATAAAATATGAGTATTTAAAATGCTTCCATGCTGTCTTTTTTGGTACAACTGTTTCAACCTTTTTCATCTGAAGCAGCGTCCGACATTTATTTTGATTTGAAAACAAAAACAGTCTTTCACAAACACACATTTATTAATAATGGATTCCCTGTGCAATGGATCACGGTATACAGTGAGCAGAAACACAGAGTATAGGTAGCTAAATGAGACCTGATACGCCATATTTATTCACATTTGAGATCAGTTGTTTGCATTGACCACTGTAACACTCATCACAGAACAGTAACAAGAGTTTTACATCACGTTTGGAGTTTCTGGAATGATTTTGGTATTACTTTCCCCATTATTTGTGTCATGGCTGTCCAAAGTGATCTTAAATCATTTTGAACACACATATTTCATCCCTGAGGGTATTGCAAATTACAATAAGAGCTTAAACTCTCAACTACTCCATGAAAAACTCCCAGAAAAGTGCACAATTAGCACCAGAAGATAATAATACAAATAAAAAAGGTTTGCTGTGAATTATGGACTGAAATCAATTTATGCACAAATAATATTAAGATCTTATGGTAACATGCAAATCATAAATAAAGGTATAGATGAAATGACAGTTCAAGAGTAACATGGTGAATGTAAAGGTACACAGAATAAGTCATATTTATGATTTTACAAAAACAGTATTTCGTGAAAAAGAAAGTATAAGTTGGCACAGATGATTCACTTAAGAAAAATCACTTTTGTGTTCATGAAATCAACCATTATGGATTACACTTTAAGACAAATAACATTGAGATAAACAGTAGAAACAAATTACATATCAGTTCATTACATGCACAATAACCATTGTTTAACAGCGTCTTGTACTGTGCAAATAATTACAAACATAAAGACTGATACAGTACAGCTAAAAAAAAAAAAAGACTTTTTAGATGTATAGACTAAGACTGTCATATTCTGGCCCATAAAATGATTCAAGCTAGATTTGAACTCATCAATAAATGCTGTAGTGAGCTTGTGGCATTGTGACAACATACACCTTTCTACTCATAGATGTTAAAAAAAGCTTCAAGTACATGCTACACTAAGAAAACGCGTTCCATTCATCCACAAATCAAAGCTTTAAATGACTATTAAAGCAGTCAACCATTTAGCAAGCCTTTATGAATACTATGAATTGTCAAACTAATAAAACTCTCATCCAGAAATTTTGTTTTTAATGTATTAAATAAATTAATCTTTAGCATATACAACACCCTTTATTATCTTTTAGGATTTAGGAAAGTCACTGAAAAATTACGAAAAGAAAATCTATCAAAAAAAATGAAAAGAAGGTATATAATATGTAATTTGTTAATAAAACAACAAACAGACAAACAAACAAAGAGATGTGTGTTGAAATATGGTAGTGAAGGACCCATTTCTTCCAGAATACTGACGGTTCATCAATAAAGTGCTTAACTCAAATAGAATTGAAGTTATAGGCTAAAACTATTAAAGTCATGAAGATATAAAACTCATAAATGAGCAGAAAAAGTGAACACAATGCATTTGGATGTCATATAAAATAGATCATTATGCTAATTAAATGTAATGGGGGGTAAATGGAATGAAAAATCAAAAATTATACAGATGCATTTATTCTATAACAACATATTTATTATTCTATAATTATTCTAAAATGTCAGGAAATAAATATGTGTACATGTAGACGACAATAAAAAAAGTTATTTTCTAATAGTCTTATGGTCCCAAGAACTACAAATTTTGCATGTTTTATTTTAAACTCGCAACAATTGCAACTTAGTGTCTTAAAGCAATGTCCAAGTTCAATGGATAATACCTAAATCATCAGTTCAGCCAAAGATGCAAATTCTGACTTTATTTATTAACGGATTCTACTCTTTTGCGAATAAAGAAAGTGGGAAAAGACAAATACAAAAGACTAAAACAAATTATGACAGAATTTTCATTTTAGGGTGAACTGATCCTAAAGTTCCATTCTTTCGGTTGATTTTTAAACATCTGCTAGACTAAATTCAATTCCATGGAGAAAACCATTTAAAGGGGTCATGATATGAGAAATCAAATTTGCTCTGATCTTTTGAGATATAAGAGGTCTTGTTACCATTAAAATGTCCTGCGAGTTTTATTGTTAAAAAACAAACCATTTATTTAATCAAGCTCCAAAAAAAAAGGCTCATTTGGACATTGTGGGATTTGTTGCATCACACAAGCAAATACATTTCCATATGCCTGACTCCAGAGGAAGACATTGATATAGTTATACATCATCACACCATAGGACCCAGCCACTGGCGTTCAGTCGCTTAGTGGCTATATGTTTGACCGGTGCATTTTGTTTAGTAAACAAGGCACAATGTAATGGAGTATTCGCAAAGAAACTTGTATTGAAAGATGAAGCGGACAACTTTTTTTTTTTAAATTGACAGCAGCTGCACAAACCGTAAGATTTCATAATGTTTTGTTTGTAAATTCCGGTTTTATGTGGATACATTTTTCAAAACACTTCCTCGCGTGTCATAGCGAGTGGACGTTGATACTCTTTCCTATGCAATGACATTAGCCAATCATAATAGTGGCCATTTACTGACAAACCTTAAAGGAGACGCCCTTTAAAAACTGATCACTTCCGACATGGGTCTGAATTAGGGATGCACCGAAATGAAAATTCTTGGCCGAAACCGAAAACCGAAAAAGAGGAAACCAAGGCCGAAAACCGAAAACAAAAACACCGAAAGAAATTATGCCAATTATTAGTTTCATTGCATTTATGGCTATGACTGTGTACAAACGTTACTAAAATCAAGGCATTGCAATTGAATAAATTAATATAAAATTTTCAAAGAATAAATCAATTACAAATTATGCAAATATTTATTTAGCACAATGCACAGTATAAAATAAAAATCAAACTAAAATGTTTTTGACCCCACTCATGTGTACATCAATAATAATCTACTGGCCTGCAGAAAGGTTTTAAAATTAAATGTTCTCTCATGAAAACAAAGCAGAGCGCGAACTTCTCATCACACCAGCACCCAGTTTGCACGTCTAAATTAGTTTCTTACATAGTTACATGTTAAAAATTTAGCATACAATAGCATAAACAGCCTTTTTAAATGAACAAAGGTCCATGTTTAATACAAATGTACATGAAACTTAATGAAACATGTTTAGTGAATGTAGAAAATATTTAAGAGAGCATTCATTTAGTTCTATACATACATGTTCCCATATATATGTCACAAGTAATAATCTCAGGGTTTACTGGGTTTTACCTGATTATTTTTGTATTGGTGGTGGAATACTAAAAAATAAACATTGTCATGTGTTTATCTTTCTTCTTCTCGCCGATTCCTAATGGTTAGAGGACAGTTACTCGAGTCGTCCCCTGTCGTTTCAAGGAATAGTACAACGGCGAGCGGGTCAAGTATAAACCCCTCGACCATTTGGAGCGGTGCGCCGTGCGCGCGCTGTCTGTGGAGACTCGCGGATACTTTCGCCTGCCTCCGCAGCGCGCGTGTCCACAGACAGCGCTCCATCTCCCATCCGGAGTCGTCGTCATGGCAGCGCGCATTGTTTAGAGCAGATATAGGTGGATAAACAAGGCTTCCGTCTCCTCGCGGGTTCAGATTCACTGAAATACGTCCACACCGCAGACATGTTGCTTCAGACAAGCACGTGAGGCTCGCGGTTTCTGTTTGCGTCATCACAACATTTCGGCCGTATTGTTTCGGTGATAAAAGTCTTTCGGCCGAAAACCGAAAATGCACTTTTGGGCCATTTTCGGCCAAAAATTTTCGGTGGCCGAATATTCGGTGCATCCCTAGTCTGAATAAAGGTGGAAAAATAATTGTTTTCTTGTATATATATATGTGTTTTTTGTGTGTGTGTGCAACAAAACTGTATTAACATTATTAGTGAACCTCAAGATAAACAATAAAAATAATTCATGTCATGACCCCTTTAAAAATCTAGCAGATCTCTTCCACTGTGGTGCTACTGGTAGAATGTTCTGAGATCAGCTGACAAGATGTCTTTCTCTTTCACTCAGTTTATTGTCCAGAAAGGCACATCTCCAGGACTAATCCCCTCCTCTCACCTTTAGACTCAGATGAAGTTATTGCTGATCTGACGCTGATGTTCAAATAAATCCTCGATTTCAGCACTGTAGGCATCGCCTGTGAAAGAAGAGTGCATCAGACAGGGAATGTAGATACTAGTGCATGCGTGTTGTGAATCATTCATTGATATGGGGATCATACCTGCATGGCAGCCGTACATAAACACTCTGTGTCCATCATATTTACATCGACAACGCATGACGTTGTTCATAAAGTCTGATTCAGCCATATCCAGGGACGGATTTACCTCAACCTGACAAAACACACACAAGAATGAATAGAACCATTCAGTAATTATGTCAATTTGTAGGCCAACCCAGAAGGACAATTTACCATGGGTTCCCTCTGGAATTTTTTTTTAAAGCAGTTTCTGGTCTTGTACTTCTACACCTTGTACTTATAGACTCCAGGTTCGCAGTTCTGGAAAATGGTGGCACTGGAGACTATATGGTTAATATCTTTCAATTTAATATATTTTCTTCTCAACCTGTTTTTCAATGTAAAAAAATAGCTGAGAAAACTTAAAAGTTTAACGCAACCAGCTGCAGGACATCTTTGAGTTTTCTCAACTTAGGGTCATTAGTTGTACTAACTTTTTCATGTTAAATAGTTGATTAAACTTTAAAACCGGATTTTTCAAACAAAATGTTGGATTTCTTTACAGTGTTGGTGACCCTGCTGCCCCAATGAGGATTTCTTACCAACCATTTATTTACCCTCATGTTGTTCCAAACCTGTGTGAATTTATTTATTCTGTTGAACACAAAATAAGATAATTTAAAGAATGTTGGCAACCAGACAAATGACTTAGTATTGTTTTCCAACAAGTCAATGGCTTTTGTCAAATGTTTAATTGCAAACATGCTTTAAAACATCTTCTTTTGTGTTCAACAGAAAAAAAAGAAACTCATACGGGGTTGGAACAACTTGAGGGTAAGTGATGACAAAATTTTAATTTTTGGATGAACTATTCTTTTAATTTAGCAATTTCTACAGAATCCTTCCCATTTAATGATTTTGACTTTTCAGTTCATTTTCCTTTTTGGAACACTGCAAAATAATTATGCACATCTCAATGTAAGGTGTGTTATACTTACAGCCCTCGCTAACAATTAAAGATCACTTATAAATGATTTTATACAAAAAAAAGTAGTTATTGGGTTTGGAATTGGTAAAATGTGCTTGGGGAAAAAATATGATCAAAATATTGACTTACACTTACCTAATAATTATATAATAAATTAAATATATGTATTAGAACTGTATTAAATATAGATTTATTTATTTATTTATTTATTTATTTTTTACAATGCCAGCCTGAAATAATAGTATTTTTATAATTTCATTATGGCATTGTAAAAGTTTCAAAGTTCCAGACATGCAGAACCAATAAGGACATGGAACTTGTAAGGAAATGTTATGCAAACAGATTGCTCACCAAACCACTTTACAAATTGGCTCCACCAAACCAGACTCACAAATTACAGTTATAAAATCACAATATAATAATTTAATAGTCCAACAAGATGCTGTACGCAGGGTATGAAGTCAAAAGAGCATGTTTGAGCAATAGTACGCTATACATTGAATGTGATCATGCCTACTAGGCTTGAGAATTTTTTAAACGCTGATACAACAGTTCTTCTATTTTCAACACTGTTGAAATACTGTTCCTAGTAGCCAAAGGGCAATTATTCTGTGAACACATTCAAGTCTCAATTATCTTTTTTTTTTTGCACTTTTATTAAAAGAGTGCAACTTTAACTCTGGACTGTAGGGATTTGGGTCTGTACTCTGAGCATATGCTTGAGTGAGAAAGGTGCCTGTAAAACTGACGGGAGTAAATGACTCTGAACTTAATTGACCATGTCTAATAGTGGGGGATATAGCCTGTTTTTCTCCTCCTGCAGGGAAAGCTTAGCAATGGGTTATTTTTGGTGTAGAATTAAAGACAAGTAACTCAAGGAAAGAGCAACAAGTTTGTCTGGTTCATGAAGTATAGATGCTTCATTTACACAGCGTCTTTGCTCAGACAGGGTTGGCATGGGGTAGCTGGCATCATTCTACATGGAGATGGTAACTGACCTTTCGACTATCACCACTGCTCCTTGCTGTGCCATATATAGCAGCGGCCCGAGCCCGGTTTGTAATTAGCATCCGCCAAACGTGCTTAAAATACATGCAAATCTATCATGGCGACATTTCAGGCAAATAAATCTTCAAAAAGGTCAGAGAACCCAAAGGTACACTGTAATTAAAACAAAGCTTCACATCAACCTATGTTTTATAACTGGGATGTATAAAAGGCCTCTTGATTGGCCCCTAAAGCTGCTCTTTGATTGGCTGGTTCTGCGTGTGAAGCTCAGCTGCGGAAGTGCCCACAGTGATTTGGGATGATTAACAGGTTTCCAAAGTTAATGACAGAGGAAAAAGTAGAAAAACTGCATCCTGAAAAGAGAATCTACTCTTAAAAGAATAGTGAAAATGTGTTGCGCGTGACTACCGTCTTCCACCGTTCAGATGTTCTGAATCATTTCACCTGCATGATGTAGTCTCCAGGTCTCACGTCGGTGATGTCTATCCACTGGCAGTCGATGTCGTGGCGGTACGTGTCCCAGCAACCCACTGAAATGCCTTGATCTCCATAATTGTAACATGAAAAGCGTTTGTGAAGTCCTGGAGATAAACACACAAACTGTTTTGTTTGCTCTCTTAAACCAATTTGCATTAGTAAAAGCTTTTAACGTAACTACTCTTTTACCCTCAGGACAGAAGGTGTCTTCCAGACAGAAACTGGCTTTGTGTCCTTCAGCCACTCTGCTTCCATTGAGTGTAAGGAGGTCATAATGTGTGAACACTTCAATGCTGTGATAATGCCTGAAAAAAAAAAATAAAAAATAAAAAAGAATGTAAGTACAAGCAGCATTGTATAATAAGTGATTGCCAAGACAAGAATCACTATTACCATTGCCCATACTGTACATACCTTCACTGCTCATGCTAACCACATAAAAGATCACTGAAATCATGCAACTTGTTCGAGGACGATATTGAGAATGCATCGAACGCAGAATTGAGAGAATCGAACCGTTAGAAATCCCAGAAGACGCTGCAGGAGGAAGCCTGTAAACATTAAACTTCTTGTATTGACTGTACGATTTCATCAATCATATAAGATCATTACAAATCACACTGTACAAAATAGATATAATAAACTTTGTTAACACAGTCTCATCCCAAGACGTCATACAACTGACTCTTTTGACCATACGTCAACATCTGCCATTTTAGGGTACCCTTAAACGTCGGTTAGATGACGATCCTGGGGCGTCATCCAACTGACGCTTTACCTTTAACGTCAGTTACTGTAGGTGATGGGGTAGGTTTAAGTCTGGGGTAGGGTTAGGATTAGATAACATCATCTAACCGATGTTTAAGGGTACCCTAAAACGGCGGATGTTGACGTATGGTCAAAAGCGTCAGTTGTATGACGTCTTGGGATGAGACTGCGCTGACTTTGCACAACAAGTATGTAGATTGTATGATGATTGACCTATTGAATCCTCGGTTGGGATGAAGAGTTGGCAACTTGAGCTTGAGTAGTTTTAAGTTTTAGCGCCCTGTCGCAATGATCAATACACCATTTCATGTTGCAGTTTTTTTTTTTTGGTTAGTCAGTAAATATCCAGCCCGTTCTCATCCTTTAACGTCATATAGAACGCTATATGCAAAAACGGCGCTATACTACGTACATGGCACCCTTTATCGTTAATATAACACGCAAACCCAAGACGTCATAAATCCTTTAGCGTGAATATGACACGCAGACCCTACCCCACACCTAAACTTAGCCCTCACAGCGCGTGTTATATTAACGATAACGGGTGCCATGTGCGTAGTATAGCGCCGTTTTTGCATATAGCGTTCTATATGATGTTAAAGGATGAGAATGCGTTGAAACATCGGTCGTAGCAGCAAACACACTGTGAGATCATAATGCTAAATATCTGACACTGTCAGAAAATGATCGCAGGTCGCAAGACAGTGACAACCTCTCTCACTGTACAACGTTTAGGAGCCACGACCACAGAAATCACAACAATTAGTCCTCTTTCATCTGGGATAGCCCAAAATCGGACAATGTGTACCGGCCAAAAGAGATTATTGCTGAAAGCTTGCAAATATGTGATGGCATAGAAAGCTTGCATCTTCTTCCGTTTATCCGGGGCCGGGTTGTGGGGGCAGTAGTCTAAGCAGAGATGCCCAGAATTCCCTCTCCCTAGACACTTCCTCCAGCTCTTCTGGGGGGACACTAACTGCAAACCATCCCAGTGCATGCTGAAGGTCCTGGTCTAAAGCGGCCAACACGACAACATCATCCGCAAAGAGCAGAGACGAAATCGCGTGGTCCCTAAACCTGACATCTTCCGCCCCCTGGCTGCGCCTAGAAATTCTGTCCATAAAAATTATGAACAGAACCGGCGACAAAGGGCAGCCCTGCTGGAGTCCAACAAGCACCGGGAAAAAGTCTGACTTACTGCCGGCACTGCGAACCAAGCTCTTGCTTCGGTTGTACAGGGACCGGACAGGCCTTAGTAAAGAACCCCGGACCCCATTCTCCCAGAGCACCCTCCACAGGCCGCCGTGAGGGACACAGTCAAATGCCTTCTCCAAATCCACAAAACACATGTGGATTGGTTTGGCAAACTCCCATGAACCCTCCAGCATCCTGTAGAGAGTATAGAGCTGGTCCAGTGTTCCACGGGACGGACGAAAACCGCACTGTTCCTCCTGAATCCGAGGTTCCACTATCGGCCGTATTCTCCTCTCCAGTACCCTAGCATAGACTTTCCCAGTGAGGCAGAGAAGTGTGATCCCCCTGTAGTTGGAACACACCCTCCGGTCCCCCTTCTTAAAAAGAGGGACCACCACCCCGGTCTGCCATCCCAGAGGCACTGTCCCCGACCGCCACACGATGCTGCAGAGTCGTGTCAGCCAAGACAGCCCCACAACATCCAGAGACTTGAGGTACTCAGGATGGATCTTATCCACCCCCCGTGCCTTGCCACCGAGGAGTTTCTTGACTACCTCGGTGACCTCAGCTAGGGTGATGGGCGAGTCCACCTCTGAGCCCTCAGCCTCTTCTTCCTCAATAGAAGACGTGACGGCAGGATTGAGGAGATCCTCAAAGTATTCCTTCCACTGTCCGACGACATCCCCAGTTGAGGTCAACAGCCGCCCAGCTCCACTGTAAACAGCGTTGGTAGGGCATTGTTTCCCTCTCCTGCTTTTATCCTACCTCCTCGTTTTGCCTAATTTTAACAAATTAAAGACCTAAGAAAGACTGCAGTATTTTTTCCCATTAACCGGGAAGTTGCAACCGGCTTTACTTCTGTATTGTGACATATTTTCAAGTGAAACGGAATATTGAAAATAGGGGGCGGGGTTTCATTTTAGCGCACCGCCTCTCCATCCCGCGCTCAATGTAGACTAACGGATTGAGGGTGTGGTTAAAGATATTCAACCCAAGCCGTCAACCCAACGTCATCAGAGACGGAACGGCATTCCAGAGCGGAAGCAAATTTTCAGATTTCAATTTAAGATTACCATGAAAAACCCCTCAAACAATTCTATGCATTAACTTAATAACTTAATTAACACGAATTAATTGTTCACCACAACACTAGTAATGTGCGCTAAGAAAGTAAATAGGGTCAATTGTGATTTCATGACGACTTTAAAAATAATCTGATCATCGACAGCATAGGTGACTTTAAACATACTGATTTTCACATATACGTCGCTAAAAGCACATCTCAATTCTCACAAGGATGCGTTCTATGCCCTTCCGAATTCATTCTTTCAAGGCAACCTGGCAAAACTGGTCTCCATTAGAACGCAAGTCTGTTCTTTGTGTTCTTGGAATTAAGAAACAGCCTAGTATTAAAAGTGTTAAATACCACTCAGAATTCTTTATCAACTGCATAGTAATGTTCTAGCAACACCGTATAATCATGTTAAATAGATATTAGATATAGATATACAATGACATTGCACTCTGTTTTATATTACTTGAAGAAAGTGCAAAGCACAATATGACAGAAGTCCTGCCTTCTAAATAAAACAGCCAAAAGCTAATTGGTAAATTCATTGCGCGCTTAGAACTTTACGTGCATTGGCTGATCAAGCCTGGAAAATAAGCTTTTTTTTACGCCATTTAAGCATAAGAAACAACATTTATGGGACGGTTCATGTCAGATTTTGTTGCTGATTTTAAATGTTACTTAATTGGGAGTTCTGCAAACAGTTTTTGAGATTTCAGGATTCCCCCATTCACAGCCCATTCTCACCCCCAAGGATTCACCTAACTGACGCTTTGGGAGCATTTTGACCATGCTTCAATGTTTGACGCTTTAGGCGCCCTTTAGCGTCAGTAAGATGACGCCCTAGGATCGCGTGTACCCTACACCCCCACCCCACACCTAAACCTAACCGCGTCCTTTAACTGACGCTTTCCTTTAGCGTCAGTTAGATGACGCCGTGGGATCGCGTCATGTAAGTGACGCTAAAGGGCGCCTAAAACGTCAAATATTGAAGCATGGTCAAAGGTGACGCCTTGGGGTGAGAATGTGTTGCCATTCAAGTAGATAGGATTTGCTCTTGGATCCCCGAAATACAGTAGCAGAAATAGGCGTTGCAAATATTGGCGCAGAGTGAACAGACTTTCCTTGAAAGAGACTTTGATACCACTTACCCACAACACCCTAGAAAAATGGTGGGAATTTTCCCAGACTCTCCAGAATATGTAAAAATGTAGTTGACTTATATTTCATGCTGGCTTGTGAACATGGGCAGAACAAAGGTTCACTATGGACCACTGTCTAATGACCTCACTGCTCAATGAAGGTGTTGGCTGCTACGGTAACACCCTTTACAGGAAGTTGTTGTTATGCTGACAGAGTTACGGTTGCGGAGTTGTTTATTCAGCTCGTCTGAATAGACTGCTTTCAAATGCCAACTTCTCTGGTGTTTTTAAAAGATTAATAAAACAGGCTTGGCCTGCAAACACGCAAAGCCCACAACTCCTCCACAACAGAGTGCCTTGTTCCCACAGAATGGGTTTGCAATTATTTTCAGAACACATGTAAAGGGAGTGGAGGTGCTCAAAGCAACTAATTAATCTGAAAGATGATGGCAAGCTTTCTGACCACCCTTGACCGGTTTTATAAACAGGAGTGTATGTTCATTGCACATTGAAATAACTGTGTGAACTCAACTGAAATGAAATGTACCCACAAATACTCTTCTAGAATAAAAGATTGTCATACGTCAGGGTTATTCCTACATTATTTAGTTTAATGTTCTGTCTGCATTATTTTAGCATTTAGTGTTCCAGTTGTGGAGGATGCAGAAGACTACCGTGATGTAATCAGTGTACTTAACACCAAAAACTGTGTCTGACTACACCACATGTCTGGATGGATATATGCTGCACTTATAAGGCGTTACATTGCCATGAAAAAGAGTAAGGAAAATAAATTTCATATAAAACTGAATGTACCAAACGCTGCTGGTATCATGTATCTTTTATGTGGAAAATGAGTATTGGAAGCGTTTCATATATTTCAGTATCGATATGTATAAATTTATATTTTTGAAAACACTACATTGTACTTGGTTTATTATTTCAGATACCTATTTAAAAGACTACAATTAAATATATATATATATATATATATATATATATATATATATATATATATACACTCACCGGCCACTTTATTAGGTACACCTGTCCAACTGCTCGTTAACACTTAATTTCTAAGCAGCCAATCACATGGCGGCAACTCAGTGCATTTAGGCATGTAGACATGGTCAAGACAATCTCCTGCAGTTCAAACCGAGCATCAGTATGGGGAAGAAAGGTGATATGAGTGACTTTGAACGTGGCATGATTGTTGGTGCCAGAAGGGCTGGTCTGAGTATTTCAGAAACTGCTAATCTACTGGGATTTTCACGCACAACCATCTCTAGGGTTTACAGAGAATGGTCCGAAAAAGAAAAAACATCCAGTGAGCGGCAGTTCTGTGGGCAGAAATGCCTTGTTGATGCCAGAGGTCAGAGGAGAATGGCCAGACTGGTTCGAGCTGATAGAAGGGCAACAGTGACTCAAATAACCACCCGTTACAACCAAGGTGGGCAGAAGAGCATCTCTGAACGCACAGTACGTCGAACTTTGAGGCAGATGGGCTACAGCAGCAGAAAACCACACCGGGTGCCACTCCTTTCAGCTAAGAACAGGAAACTGAGGCTACAATTTGCAAAAGCTCATCGAAATTGGACAATAGAAGATTGGAAAAACGTTGCCTGGTCTGATGAGTCTTGATTTCTGCTGCGACATTCGGATGGTAGGGTCAGAATTTGGCGTCTACAACATGAAAGCATGGATCCATCCTGCCTTGTATCAACGGTTCAGGCTGGTGGTGGTGGTGGTGTCATGGTGTGGGGAATATTTTCTTGGCACTCTTTGAGCCCCTTGGTACCAATTGAGCATCGTTGCAACGCCACAGCCTACCTGAGTATTGTTGCTGACCATGTCCATCCCTTTATGACCACAATGTACCCAACTTCTGATGGCTACTTTCAGCAGGATAATGCGCCATGTCATAAAGCTGGAATCATCTCAGACTGGTTTCTTGAACATGACAATGAGTTCGCTGTACTCAAAATGGCCTCCACAGTCACCAGATCTCAATCCAATAGAGCATCTTTGGGATGTGGTGGAACGGGAGATTCGCATCATGGATGTGCAGCCGACAAATCTGCGGCAACTGTGTGATGCCATCATGTCAATATGGACCAAACTCCCTGAGGAATGCTTCCAGCACCTTGTTGAATCTATGCCACGAAGAATTGAGGCAGTTCTGAAGGCAAAAGGGGGTCCAACCCGTTACTAGCATGGGGTACCTAATAAAGTGGCCGGTGAGTGTATATATATATTATATAAATTCAACCCGCCAAAGTGGCTAGTAGAAGTAATGTGTTACACACCGCTGTTGAAATGATAGTCATGATAAGGATGAAATATAAAATGCATATAAAAATCAATTTAAAGGGACACTCCACCCATTTGCATTAAGATTTCCATTGTTAGAAATCCAGTCATACTATGAATGGTCGTGCAACACTCTCTCATTTTCCCCTGAGATGAGAAAAATCTGCAATTTGCTTTTTTTCACTTCCTCCTACAATGATGCAAAAATCGTCATTTTACGTCACTGTAGGAGGAAGTGTTAGTCAGCGGATTTCTGTAAAGACTACAAGCATGAGTGAATATGGACGAAGGTACTAAATACGCAGACGGATGTATTATAGATAGGGTTGGGTTCCGAAATGCGGTACCAATAGGGAACCGTTCCGAAGTAAACGGTAGTAACCAGACTGAATAAGAACGAAAATTTCAGTGCCTGAGTCTCTGTGTCATGAGGCGCACACACGCGAAGCATAGCTGTCAACCCTCCCGTTTTTACCGGATTTCTGACGTATTTTAGCTTTTTTCCCCGCTGTCTTCCCACTTCAGTATTTTCCCGTAAAATATCCCGTATTTTTACGCTCTGATTGTGTGAGATGTACAAGCTCGGACAGAATCAACTTGAAGTCGTTCATCCTCGGACACGCCGCCGCGCACGCTGTCACAAAAAAAAGGTGTACACATCCATGCGAATTGAGGTCTTGCCGATCTTGCGCACCCAACGTCTATTTGCCGCGCTCGTGCGGACGCGTCGAGTATAAAGGCTTTCCGTGTCAGCACGCGCTCTGATCGGTAAAGGTGCACAGAACTCTCCCTCTCCCCAGATGACCAAACTATGTTTTCCCAGCAGCTCTCAGGCTTCTGTTTCATTCTGTCTAGACATTAAAACAGAAGAAAGAAGGAAACCCTCACCTGTGGCACTGGTGCCAGGTCCAGGACTCTCTTGAGGAGCGTGGACGGAAGTCGGCTCTGCCCAAGTTCATGATACGAGAGGAGAAACGCAGAAGCCGGCGGTGTCCGTAGGGCCAGTGCATACGGCTGGCAGAGGAGGACAGACAGTTCTCCTCATGAGCACAGGTGAGCAGGTGCAGAGGCCTGTCTTCCAGGTAAGCGCTCTCCTGCACGAGCTGTGCATCCAAAACCAGGTCAGGTGCCGCTAAAACAAGATGTTGATTCATTCACTGGGATCATTCAGGGCAGATAAAATCAGATTTGGTCATTCCAATCACTTACTTTCAGAACAGGTGACACCTGCTGCTTTAGCCCCGCCTCCTCGAGGGCAGTGGACGTGATTATTCCGACGGCACTGCTGGATGGACATTTCTGTTCCCACACAGTGAGTCCCACTCAATATCACTCCTTCTGCCGAAGGGTCTCCTTGCCAATAATATGTGTCCTATACACAGAAAGGCCTAATCTTATTTGTCTGCATATGGAATACTGTGTTTTAAATGCAAGACATTATGTATAGGTAGGTAGTTGCCATGAAATACTTTTGGGAAGATGATATGCCCTCTAGTTTCACATGTTATAAATAATCTTAACTATTTTAATTCAGCACTTCCTACAGTACTTTTTATACCTAATTATGATTTGTACTTAATTAATATGATTATCCTGTATGTATGCAGCATTGACTTGTTAAGTGAAGTAACAAGGTGAAGCCAACAAGATAACCAAAAGAAAATGAAAGAATGAACAAGACTTAGGATACACACACACACCTATATTAATTCATATTTATCAGAACTTAACATCTATATGATGATGATGTTAAGCTACTTTTTAATGGGTCCAGAACTTAGTCATTATTCCTCATTACCAGAAATAATGCAATGTTACTCTTCTTCTATTTTTTGCAAGAAAAAAAAGCGCATTAATTATCCAATTCTCCTCCAAAATATAGTATAAATTATGCAGAAAACACACATTAATCCTGAATTTATGTAATGCAGATTCTTTGGGGGAAGAAAGATTAGATGATTTCATTACACTTTAGATTTTTAATGAAGTTAATGCTGAAAAATGAATATAAATAACCCTTATTATAAATAAATATTACACAGAAGTTTCCCAGAAGTATCCCAACCCCTAAACATGCACAGGAAGCTCTCAAATGCACACAGACTGACGCAACCAAATCAACATATTAAGAGCGATTCCTGGAAAACACAACATTCTTCAGCAGCCTCACCTGATGGGCACGTGCGGCGAAACCAAAGCCCAGTTGCCTGCACACCACCATAGCTTCATTTATTCCCCAGTTTTCACTGCAAATCGTCCCCCAACGCTTCCTGCCCCCCACCTCCATGAGCACCTCCACACGACCCTCAGCCGAATCCCTGCCGCCTGCCAACCGCACCTGAAACACAAACATGCTCACAGGAGTGAAACCTACATACTGTGGCCTCAAATAATATACAAACACTTTTGCAAACAAACTTTTCTCAGAACTAACTTAACTTTCCAAGGTTATGTTTAGTGGGTTAAGTGTGTATATTTAAAATAAATGCCATAATGCATTTAAATGTACATATTTACATGTAGAATTTGGTAGAAACCTTCATTAAAAGCTTATCTATTTATCAGTTTGTGTATTCCCTGGGAGACGAACCCATGACCTTGGAGTTGCCAGTGCCATGCTCTACTGTTTGAGATACAGGAATGAATAACATATAATACATTATATAAAATAGCAAAATCTGTATGTTTAAAATAAATGTCATTTAATGCACTAAATGCATTTTAAATAACGTGTATTTGTGGATTATATAACGCAAAGACATTTTAACTGTGGCTAAAAGGGGTGCTTCACCACTGGCAAAATCGGCTTTAAATAAAAATGTGTTGCCTATGCAGCAGAAAGGTGATTATTATTATTATTATTGGTTCTTACTGACTATAGAAAACAGATGCTGTTGTCTTCACTTTTGCCATATAGCAAAGGAGGCATGTTGGCGACCAAGGCCACTCCCACCAATCTGCTAAGATTTTGCTTATGAGAGTCAAATACCACTTTACTTTAGTAGGAAATACATTTTAGCAAACTTTTTTTAGTCACTTGACTTGGATTGCTCCTGGATGCAAGAATTCAACGAGCAAACATTTAGTAGGAGTAAGAAATATACAGTTTCCAGTGAAAGATCCAGCGTGTTGTATACCATGGCTAATTTAAGGCTGCAAAGAATCGTAAATATGGAGAGAATGGCACAACGGAAAATTTGTAAAACCTCAATGTTTGTAGTCAACATTTCAAACTTGATGAGCACGAAAGGAGGGGAAAGAACGGGCAACCCATCAAGCCAAAACGCTGTCGCGTACAGGTAATAAAGCTGTTGTCAGTGTTCAATTTTTACCATAATGCAGCATAATGTAAGACAATACAATAAAGAGTAGTTTTGGTTTTGTTGTTGAAGACCGTCTATAGCCAGGTATGCAAAAAAATCCAAAAATCCAATCTGCAGTTTTCACTAAAGCTCTGGATCTGTAAAAAGTCTTTTGCTAATAACAAATAAACGTGAATTACTCTCTCCAGGTAACATGGAGAACAAGTCATCATTATTCATTTACATACTGTATACTACCAACTGACATTGGAACAATACAAAGCAGGTTGAAAATCTACAAAGCTATACTTTAAGTGTCCAATTATTTCAAGGGACTAACTGTGCAGATAACATGACTGTTATGAGCTATCTGAAATATATCAAAGTAACCTGTGATCGTTTTTTGCTCACCGTGGTGTCAACGCCTGTCTTAGGAACATGGCACTTGACAGAAGCATCCTGGGTGTGTTTGAATGTCCAGGGAGGGACTTCTTGGAAGAAACAATCCAAAATGGAGCGCTCTGTGCCAGTGCACTGCACAGAGTTCATGTGGATCGGCCCCGTCCCTGTAGAACAAACAAACAGTAAATGTCACTGGGGAATCGCAAGTTAAAAGTCTCAAATATAAAACAAAATAACAAACACTGGGTCTGTTTGACTTCTTTCCGCCACAGAGAACACAAGACACTTTCTAACCGACCATTTCCAGAAATTGCCTTAAAAAAATGACTGACCAACTGCTGCCATTTGTCACTTTCTCAAACTAATATTTAATCTTTACTGAGCGACTGAACAATTCGTTGTTATAAAAATGGCAGATAAATGAGCTTTACATCGTCATAATTCATCCAGCCCATGTAAGAATATTATCGATTAATTATTACCGAAAACCATGTTGTAAATGGATTCCTTCTTATGAGCAGTGTTGGGGGTAATGCATTACAAGTAATGCGAGTAATCTGATTATGTAATCAGATTACTTTCAAATAGAGGAAAGTAACTTTTTACATCACTTTTTACGAAACAACCCCCCTCAGCCTGACTGAGTGGCAAAAGATCTGCTGAGTGACTGGATTTTATAGGGGAAACTGCGAAAATGCGACTAAAACGAACAATTTTATCAATTTAAACTAAATGTTGGACTCAATATAGTGTTCCTTACAAATTACAAAAGATCCAGTGATCCATGCATATTGACATGCAACCAGGAATCGTGTTGCCTGACATTTATGTTTGCCTGATTTCGACACCGGGAAATAAAAGCAATATAGACCTAAACCTAAAGCAAATTTGCCTGTGAACGCTTTGGTAACACTTTACAATATGGGTGCACTAATATGCATTAATTCATGCTTGACTAATGCACAGATAATCAAGAGTTAATGTATAACTCATGAACAACTAAACCATTAATTCATGATTACTGCATCAGCAACTAATAAAGAGTCTATATGATTGATAGATTAAGTAAAACATGAATTGCTATTGATTCAATGTGTCATTGTGTATTAATTCCTTAACATATTTTTATTAACTAATAGTGTAAATTAATGTGTTAATTACCACAATTAGTCAAAGCTATGCACTTCAACTTCCAGTTATCTGCTTTAATTAATCATTAGCTCATGATTTGCAAAGGTATCATTATGTTATGGTTTACTTGTTGGGGCACATCATTATTAACTAGTCATTTAGTAATTTGCACATGAATTTGCACTAACAATGACATAATTAATCACGTATTAATGCATATTAGTGTCCCTGTCATATTATCTGGAAGTTGAAATACAAGGCTTTGGCTCATTCTGGTAATTAACATATTAATTAACACTATTAGTTAAAAAAAATGAGTTATTATGGAATTAATCCACAATTATTGTAAAGTGTTACCAACGTTTTATATAAACACAATATAGGTCTAAATCTGGGTGATCACTTATATCAGTGTTATATATAGCCTATATATCATCATCATATCACCCAGCCCTAAAACTTTATAGTTTCATTTTTTGGTCAATGTTTGTTAAAAAAACATCCAATAATGCAGAATATGCAATGATAAATATTTAATTGATGAGTTTTTAATATATAAATATATATATAACAATACAAAATATATGGGTATGGTTTTACAGCTAAATTCAGCATATTGACACAAAATGACAACCACAAATCCACCTTTCGCTGACTGGAGTCCAGTTGTTTCTGTGAATTGCAGCGATCCATTTGCTCCTCTTTCTATAGCAGTCTGTAAAAATATACCTCCGATTTTTTTGTCAAATCTAGTTGTACAGTCAATTGCAAAGCTCTTTCCCACTTTATAAGTGTTGTCTTTGTTTTTCGCGGCATTCACGCTGAAAACAAATACAGCCGCTCAATGTTTTTGCCACTCACTGTGAGGAACTGCAGGCACTCCGGCCGATGGTGACATCACGC
The DNA here is from genome assembly GCA_038021265.1 of Cyprinella venusta. Taxonomy (NCBI): domain Eukaryota; kingdom Metazoa; phylum Chordata; class Actinopteri; order Cypriniformes; family Leuciscidae; genus Cyprinella; species Cyprinella venusta. The sequence continues at coordinate 14,644,202 of CM075869.1, read as the reverse complement.
GCATACCCTCTATAACTTGTAAAGTAACACATTACTTTTAAATTTCCAACAAAATATCTGAGTTACTTCCTGTACCCAAGTTGAGAGAAACTCTGCCAACCTGCAATAATGAAATGTTAAATAACAAAAAAATATAGGCTACTTTATGTATTTAATCTCAATTTATCTCAATGTCTCTGCTGCTGACCTTCGATGATTCAATACTAACACTACTAAGTAAAAAATATTTTAGATAAACAGAATGTCAGCACAGCTGAGTGGTTTATTTGAGCCGAGCCTGTACAGACGTGAGATTACATTTCCTTCAACCTGAGGCTTATTCATTTCACTTTTGAAATGAGAAAGATGAGAAAAGATGACGCAAAGTAACTATTAGATACTTTTTTAGGGAGCAACTTCCCCCAAAACGGGACAGTCTGTGTGGTGTTAAAGAAAAACTCCTCACACACCAGAGGGCCACACATGAGTCTGATCAGATACAGAGGAGTGGTTTTGTTCATGTGAAATCATTATCATCACATTCTTGAGGTTCTATGGAGATAAAAAGCATCAGATGTCACAGTTCATTTCAATCTTTGTTTACTGTGACGTCAAAACATCGGAGTCCAACGTGAGCAGTGTGCTAAAACTCCAGATATGAATCTCACAAGGATGTGAAATCCGCAGCATAAATAAACCCGAGCAACATTAGTGTAAGAGTATTTATATCATTTTTCCCCATCTCAGAAATGCATGCTGGGGAAATTCAGGGTAAATGAAGTAGAGAGCTGTATAAACTGCTGTGGAAAAACAGTGATTATGTGCTATTGCGCTGCTCCGGGCTAAGTTTGGTGATCGCACTGATCAAAAAAGACCGATTTCTAACAGAGCAATGAAATAATGACCAGCTGTTTAGTTTCGAAGCAAAAATGATAGAGCACAAAAGCAAACACAGCACCCGATTTGGCCTCGCTTCTGAAGCTAATTGCTAGAGATTGGCTAAAACCATGAGGATTAATATGGAAATGTTCCCAACCCAGAGACTATTATATATAATCATGGATTTAAGCAAAGAGTGGAGACCAAAAGTAAAAGTTAAGAGTCATTGAAAAACCCATTGATCGACTACAGAAAAAAAGAGAAGAAATGTTAGAGACGTCTAATTATTGTTTAATGACATCATAATTTGGACTCAAATGGCCCAATCAAAACTTATAAATATAGATATACATAAAGGAAAGTATTGTTACAAAATAAATATACACTATCATAAAAGTTTGGGGTTACTAAGATTGTTAATGTTTTTGAAGTAAGCCTCTAATGCTCACCAAGGCTGCATTTAATTAATAAATTAAATAAAAAAAACAGTAATGTTGTATTATATTACTGTAATACAGCATATATTTTAATATTATTCTTCAGTGTCATATGATCTTTCAGAAATTGTTCTAATAATCTGATTTGGTGCTCAAAATCCATTTATTGTTATTATTACCAGTGCTAAAAAAACGAAATATTTTTATGGACATTTAAAAAATAAAATAATGTATGAACATTATATAGGCCTATTGTGATTGGGTTTACGGTTACTTTTAATCAATTGAATGCTACCTTGCTGAAATGAAAAAAAATATATATATATATATATTATATATATGCTAAAATATATATTTAAGATATATATATATATATATATATATATCTTAAATATATATTTTAGCATAAATATAAAACCGTGTATTGCACAAAAAGGCAAGTAAATACGCAAGTATTCCAGAAGTGGCTGAAGGAAAGGGAGTGGTTCAGTGAATAGTTTCACAAGAGTGTGGTTTACAGAAAATGGACATTTTCTTCTCCCTAAAATAAAACAACATATATTCCGCATTAATGGGGTTTTCCTTTCATGGAATGTCTATAATCCCTATTTTAAGAGCAGATTAAATTGCTATATAAGAAATATTACTCTTCAAAGCTGGAGGAAAAACTCAGTGTGTACTGCATACTAAAATATACTCTCACCTTATACGTTTTGACAGTACAGCAAGAGATGAACCGGTGAACGTGACTTTAAATTCCTTGTCTATAGTGTCTGACTGAAGTAAAACCCGGTGATACTGCATTCAAACTAATCTCAAAACATGAAGTCATCTAGGGACTTCAGAAACGCTTACTTCATACTGGGAGGTCAGACTTAGAGAATGCCTCAACAAAATCTGTTGCTTCATGCCGCATTGGCCTTAAAAATCTACATTGTCATTCATGTCCATGCAAACTCCCCCATAAAACTATTTTTGAACGAAAAAAAAATAAATAATCCACAGTAAGAATGTGCTCCAATGCAGCCACGATGACATCGAATTTTCAAACTTGTTTCCACCACTGAGCACATTAAAGGGATAGTTCACCCCAAAATGATGTAAATGCACTATCCCTTTATGTTATATTAAATGTCTAGAAAATCTGGCAGTGCAATAAGCACTGTACCGACACCACTATTCAGGATCATTTCTAAATGTGGTAACCACAGTCTGGTACATGTAGCCCATCTCAACAGATTTCCTATTTTTACTGCCTGTCCCAAACAGTCCAGCTCTGTTCTGTCATTGAAACACTAATTTGTGTCTCTTTTCACTCACTATATGTTTTTGTGGCCTCGGCTGCACTGGGAAAATTATACATGACATCTAAATACCTAAAGACCTCAACGTTATAGATGGACAGAAATCATAAGCTTTGATCCTTAGTAGTCTTATAACCAAATGAGTGAATTCAAAAATCAGCAAGTGTTGTCGCTTTCTAAGCTTCTTTTTTTGCCACATCTGCCAATGAAGGGTGATTATGAAAATTTACTAACCAAAAATATTTATTAACCAACATTAAACCATAATTTACATACGTTTTTTGTGTTTTTGTCTCAATGAGAATGAGATTTACCTGTTTTTCTTTGCGCGTTATAGAATTTGATATTTGGCCTCTACTTTTACTCAATCTTTTGATCGAGAAATACACAAAAGTATAATTTAAGTTGTCTAAGTATTAGCTTGTAGTTGTGTTTACTCTTTTGATTGAGTAGCCTAATGCTGTGTTCACACCGTACACGAATAGCGCGTCAAATTCGCACCTGACACGCCTAGTTTGACGCTTGACCACTTTGTGTTAATTCGCACGTCAAGAGCGAAACTGACGCGGGTAAAATAAAAAGTTTTAAGCGAAATTTACGGCGTCTCGGGCATCAAAACCAAAACCCGTTGATGGCCATCTTTGTTTATGTTGATCGAGCATTCATCGAGAGATTCACCGCACTGTATTTGCTCTGAGGTAGAACAGCAGCGTGGGGATCATCGTCGCCGTATTTGTGTCCACCGGACCCTTCGGAGGGCCAAAGTTCAGATTTTTCAACTCGGGCGGCAGACGCGAATTCGCGTCAAAACGCGTGAATGCACAAATGGCACTAACTAAATCATTTGCGTGTAACTGTGCGTTCACACCGGGCGCGAATAGCGTGTCAAATTCACGCCTGACGTGCCTAGTTTGACGCTTGACCACTTTGTCTTAATTCGCGTGTCAAGAGCGAAACTGACACGGGCAAAATAAAAAATTTACGCGCGTCAAAACCGAAACCCGTTGACGGCCATCTTTATTTATGTTGATCGAGCATTCATCGAGAGATTCACTGCTCTGTATTTGCTCTGGTAAGCTAGAACAGCGACGTGGGGATCATCGTCGCCGTATTTGTGTCCACCGGACCCTTCGGAGGCGAACCGTTCGGCTAGTTTCACCATTTGCTCGCTCCAGGGGCTGCGCCTGGATGACGGCCGGTGTCAGCGGTACTTCCGCCTGTCCCGCGCCCAGTCTGATGACCTGTTGTCCCGTATCGGAGCGAGGATCACCCTCGCCCTCATCCACCTAATCTAGCTGTCATTTATTTTTGTTTTGATGATAAATAGAGCCAGCTTCTATAAGTTATTAACCTGTCCTGTGATTTTTTTTCTCTCAAGTCCAGACACGAACTTATGCACATATGTTGATTGTCTTTACATCATAATACTATTTCATATAATCTAGATATGGAATGAGTAACATTCAATACGAAATGAACATGTTTCATATATAGAAATAATGTTTTAAGTGATAAAATATTTGCTTTGTTGTGCATAATCCCACCATGCATTTAAGTTAGTCATTTAACAAAATAATTTATTGAAGCATCCAGACACGTGAGCAAGCAGCCTGGCTCCTGATTGGTTAACGCGGCGTGAATTCACACCAAAGTTCCGATTTTTCAACTAGGGCGGCAGACGCGAATTCGCGTCAAACGCGTGAATGCACAAATGGCACTAACTAAATCATTTACGCGTAACGCGCTTATCACGCCAGACGCTCAATTCGTGCCATTCATGAAGCGTATTCGCGTCTACCGCACTGCGCTCCACGCCTCATTCGCACCGCAGGAATTTTTTACGCACGTAACGCGTCTTTGCATTGACTGACGGTAGAGATCCACTTGTCCGACACGACATTTGTGTGTTGTCGCGACGCCTTCCCAAGTTTGTACTTTGATGGGCGTTCCTCAAGTTTACCACTATGGGCGTGCTTTTGAGCCAGCGGCCAGTCTAGAACAGAGGACCTGCGAGAGACTTCTCCCATCTCCATATGCTCTACTTCTATTGGATAGTCGCGGCGCGTTCAACGGAATTCATTTGTATAAAGATGGGCATCGGCCAGCTTTTTGACGGGCAGCATATTTCCAAATTAAGCGCCGCCTTCCCGGGATGCTTTGCGGGCGTGTTAAAGTCGCGTGATGTCACCCATAGGAATAAAGCGGAGCGCGGCGCGACAGAAGTGCCGCACGGACAAGTGAATCCGCACCGTTAACATTGAAATCATTCGCGCCTGACGCGCTATTTGCGTCCGGTGTGAACGCACCATAACGCGCCAGACGCTCAATTTGCACGAACTTGACGCGCGATTGAGGCGTATTCTCGTATTCCGCGCCGCGCCCCACGCCTCATTCGCGCCGCAGGAATTTTTTACGCAAGTAACGCGTCTTTGCATTGACTTAACATTGAAATCATTCGCGCCTGATGCGCTATTCGCGTCTGGTGTGAACGCACCATAATACTTTGTTCATATATACTGTCTCTTACATTATAAATCAATATTTTCAACAAAAGAAAACATATATGTTCTTAATTCGGAGTTTGTGGATTCTTGTGTAGTCCAGTGTTAGCGTGCATAGAAATTTCCTAAACATTAAGTAAATTTCACGTATAAAAATTAATACGAATGGGAACATAGTAGTATACTCATTCAGTGCCAAAAAATAACATATAAATAGTAAACTATAAGTATAATAAGTTCACTTAAAGTTCACTTAAAGAAAAGTGCACTATAATTACACTTGTAGTATAAAACTACCAAACTAGTTTACTGAGAGTATACCTCAAAGTGTATTTTCATAAACTAAAAAGTGTTACAAGTATTTAAACTATCAGTATTATAAGTTCACAAACGAAAAACGTAGTTGTAAACTATGTGTACTCAACATTTAATACTTAAAAGTATAATTTATACCCTAAAAAGTGGACCAATAGAAATGAAATAGTACACTTACAAGTATACTTCATTGATATTAGTATACTTACTACATAAAATATACTTAAAAATATACTTGAACTTTACTTAAATATATTTAATAAAATGAACTTAAAGTATACATATTTTTTGTAAGGGTGCTGCAAGAAATATTCCATCCATGTGTAAAAATAAGCCTAAAGTGGTAGCACTTAACAGGTACTTAAATGGTTGCTTTGAATTTAATTTTGAAGTTGCCATTCCTAAAATAAAAACATATGTTAAAAATATTACATAGCCTTTTTGTACTTACAGAATTTGGCACTTGGCGAGTGTTAAATTAAAACCTTGATTGGGTTATTTTCATTAGTTGAAAGTAGTCAACCTTAGACAGGTTCATTTCAAGTCTGTACTTTCACATGAGTCACTACTGGTGCATAACAGCTTATATTTTAAAGTAACAGACCCCCTAAAATTATCATAATCCATAAATCAACATCTCCTCATTTTAGCTCTTTGAATGGTAGCACCTGATAAAACATCATTATGAGTCGAACGTCATTTCACTTCCTTCCTTTAAAAAAACAAAAATCTGCACGACGTTAGTGGCTGTGTTTTTCATCAGTGTGATATCTGGAAGTCTTCAACAAATTGCTACTGTCATCGCTTCACTCTGACCGGATGAGATAATTGCTCTGCCAAAGAGAGAAGATGCCGCTCGGAATACAGATCAGCGTTCAGTCTCAGTCAGCTTAAATAAACTCACATGCAGTGTGGATCTGAGGCAGGGAAAGTTCAGGGAAAGTTCCTTTGCTTACAGAATATGGTACATTGAGTGTGATTTTGCATAAGGTAAGACATCATGTCACGTCATAGACTGCTTTCATATTCAGCTGCAGACAGGCGTATCCCACAGATAAGCAGAGCTTTCCAATTAAGCTCAGACTCAGACTTTGTTGGAATCATGTGCCACACTCAGTATAATAACCATCTTTGTAGTTATGAATCACCTTCTTCCCAAAAACACCATATTGGCAGAGTAAAAAGGAATAGTTCATCCAAAAATGAAACATCTGTCATTTACTTATACCCTAAAGTAGTTTCAACTGGGATCAAAATGAGGGTGAGTAAATAATAACAAATCGTTTTTTTGGAGAGGGGGCGATTATTTCTTTAAGCTGAAACTACTGTAATTCTCACCTTGACCCATGTATGCTCCGGAAAGAGCCTCTTTGGCAGAGCCGAAGCCCAGCTCTCTGCACACCACGCTGGCTGAGATACGGTCCCACCGGTGGTCAACCACAGTTCCCCACTTCCCCTCACGCAGAACCTCCACTCTGCCTTCTCCCAGACGTGGCCCTGACTTCAGGCGCACTGACAGCTATGAGAGGAGAAAAGAGATTAACAAGGTTACTTTCAGGAAATCATATTTTACCACCTCAATCCCAAAGTAGCACGGTTATTATAACCACATTTGACATTTGAGGACCACCAGTGGGACTGCCTTCCCAAAGCTTCAGATTAGTGGGCAACAAATGTGTTTTTTTTTTCCCCAATGGTTAATTCTAAGAGCTCCAACCCTAAATATCCTTTTACAACCCATGACGAAATGGTACATTACAACTGTACACGTTTTTAAAACAGGTCACATGATCCTTCAGAAATCATTCTAATATGCTGCTTTTTTCTCAAGTACAATTTCTTATTATCAACATCGAAAACAGTTGTGCTGCTTGATATTATAGCTGGAAACCTTAATATATTTTGTTGCTTAATTTAACCTTAATATAATAATGGCATAATGAGGGTCAAATTAGATTATAGTAATTATTAGTGTTATTGTTTTGTGATTTTTGAGTTATGTATTCAGTATAACCATTCAAATGCAACGATGATGAGTGGGGACAAATTGGTTATTCTGATACAAACATTAAAAAACATATATTTTTTATTGATTATACAAATATAAAACATATATCTTTTTCATTTTAAAACTATTTAATATTATACACTAAACATCCAATAATAGCTCAGCCAGTCAATTAATCTAAAATAACAAAGGGTATGTTCAGACTGCATGCATCTTTTAAGGCAGACTGTCCGCACTATTCATTTTAAGTGATCAAATAAGATGTGTGTGCTCAGACATTACCAACCTATCTGCATAGGTTGCTTTGGTAACGACATAGGCTTTCAAAACGGATGCTGGAAAACATGGAGGTGCATCATCCCACTCTTTAAATAAGTGCCAGGTCGAGTTGTGGTATAGAATGTAATCACAATATATACCAGTTCCCACTATTGCTGAGTTTTCTTGTGCAACAAAGGAAACAATTTGAAATTCGATTTGAGCTGACAGTGTCCAGACTGAGATGCATTCTGTAAAACTCTGATTGAAATCAAATTTCAAAACACCTACAAATGTTGTTTGAATTAGGTTTGAAAAATTCAGATTTCAAGTGGGTTTATTTTCCTGTCAAGATCTGGATGAGAATTCGTACGAATTTTACGAGGTGGCTAATTCGTAACAATTCGTATGACCTCACTCGTACGAATTAGTACGTTTAAGCTAAATCGTACATATTTTACAAATTGGCCAATTCGTATGAATTCATACGAATGACCTACCCCTGACCCCGCCCCTAAACCTACCAATCACGTGGGTTTGGACAAATCGTACGAATTCGTACGAGCGAGGTCGTATTAATTAGTACGAATTAGCCACTTTTTAATCACTCGTACGAATTCGTACGAATTACGTACGTAGTAAAATCTGGATATGCAAAAAAATGAGATTTTTGCTGGCAGTCTGAAAAGTCTAAATGTTTCAAGGATTACCTGCACAGGGTGAGGTGCCTGGGGTCTGCCAGAGGACATACGAGCAAATTGCGGTCCTGGGACACAGCGGGCCACAGCATGGCGACCGTTCTTACAGGGGACAGGGCTTCGCGGGATTGACAGCTGGGCGTGACAATCCACTAGGCTGGGCTCTGTACCCAGACAATGTATTTTCTCAACCCAGAATCCCTTCTTCTTGGTCATCTGACTCAATCTAGGAGACAACATTGTTCACGAGAGCATTAGTACATTAAGTTAAATTAAGAGTAACAAGATGTAAAGAAATACGCTTTAGTGTGCATGTGATATTCGGCAAAGAAGAGTAAAATGAATTCACCTTGTCGTTGAATCCTTGACCTTTGTATCCCATATTTTTCTGTAAATGGAAAAATAAAAAATAAATGTTGAAAAAAATCTGAGTGATGCAATTCATGATGCTGTTAATAATATGAAAATATTATTAAAGTAGTTAACTTTTCAAAAAACTTTTGCTGATAATTTACTCACCCCCATGTTATCCAAGATGTCCATGTCACTCTTTCTTCAGTCGAAAAGAAATTAAGTTTTTTGATGAAAACATTTCAGGATTTTTCTCCATATAATGGACTTCATTGGGAACCAAATGGTTCAAGGTCAAAAAGACAGCTCCAGTGCAAACTGCAAACTGTTCAAAGGGCTTTAAACGATTCCAGACGATGAATAAGGGTCTTTTCAAGTGAAACGATCTCTCATATTAAAAAAAAACAAAGTTTAAGTTTTATAAGCTCAAATGGTCGCCTTACTCTGTACTGCGGTGCACGTTCGTGACTCTCCTGTTCGAACTCGTTCGTCAAAATGAACAAATCTTTTTTCCAATCAATTCGTTCGTTTCGTTCGTTGAATGAACCAAATGACTCGGAAAAAGATTTGTTCCTTTTGATGAACGAGTTCGAACAGGAAAGACACAAACATGCGTCACAGAACAAAGCAAAGCGAGCATTTGAGCTTATAAAACTTAAACTTTGTTATTTATTTATTAAATGAGTGATCGTTTCGCTTGATAAGACCCTTGTTCATCGTCTGGAATCGTTTAAAGCCCTTTGAACAGTTTGCAGTTTGTACTGAAAGTGTCTTTTGGACCTTGAACCATTTGGTTCTATCTGAAGTGCATTATATGGAGAAAATTTTTTCATCAAAAAACTTATTTTCTTTTCGACTGAAGAAAGAAAGACATGGACATCTTGGATGACTTGGGGGTGAGTAAATTATGAGCAAAAACATATTACAATGGAAATAAGGCACAATAAATGTACAGAAAGCCATAAACCACATGAGATTGTGTCGTTAAGAGACCGTTATAGTGAGTTAAACCTCATTCCAGATCTCATTCTAGGCCTATTCCAGGTCTTGACCGGTTCATTACCAATGTGTCTTTATTCAAAACACTTTCAAATAAAGATTCATCTGTTTACATTGCTGTTATAATAATAAAATGTATGGCCCACAGAAACAGACATCAAAGAACATATGTTTTAACTTAATGTACCACTGAACTGGCTTTGAAATATGTACATTCTATAAACAGATATTTCCACTGGCGTGTTGGTATCCCGGAATGGGCACAGTAAGACTTCCCAAAAAACAAACTGAGACAAACTCAAGAGAGCGAGCGAGAGAGAGAGAGAGAGAGAGAGAGAGAGAGAGAGAGAGAGAGAGAGAGAGAGAGAGAGAGAGAGAGAGAGAGAGAGAGAGAGAGAGATCCACCAATGAACACCTGCCCTCTAATGCACCTGTCATCACATAACGTGACATAATCACTGTCATCATCCACCGTCTGTCCAACTAAATGTGGTAGCTATTAAAGATTCGTGCTGGTATAACCCAAAGGATTTCACTCTGATTTAGCTGAATCTGTTTTTCTGACTACACACACAAAATAGTTTATCAAATATGTACTTTAATGCGGACTTTCAAAATATGTAAATTCAATACAGATTTAATAAACTCGATTTTCCTGACGGAAGCGTCTTAACGAATAAAACTCGAGAGATAATATCAGTCAACAGAAAAGAAACACGTCAACTGCTGTGCGGAATCTCCAGTTTAATGACCTCATCAAATATTCTGGATGTTTCTACCACATGACATTCTGTAGCAGAGTAACATTCTAGTAACTCGTAAATCTCAAAAATGATCATTTACAGCTGGAATTCACATAAACAATTTCATATAATTTTTATATTAAGTTGTCCTTTTATATAGGCTATAAGATGTAGTTCTCTGAACATGAAGAGATACTTTACAATAACTAATATACAGTCTTACAGTGGCTGGAAATGCACTGAAATACCCACCTGCTCATGTAATTAGCCCAAGAGTTCCACCCTTGGTTTACTGCTGAACCAAGAAAACTTAATGATAGAGAGAGCTGGTCTGTTTGGAGACAACAATCATGCCACTGTTTTAAGCATTAGTCTATACACATACACACAAAACTCTCTCTCTCTCTCTCTACATATTAGAAATGCTGTTTAAGCATTTATTTAAGCAATAGGGCACTCAAATCGCTGATATATTGAGTACATCTTAAAGACCAATCTCTACAGTCAAGATATAAAACAATACATAGACGCACATTTCCATGAAAAGGTTTCTATAGCACCAGCCACTTTTATGTCTCCAGGGTTGATTTTTTATTAAAAATCCACTTTATTTTTATAAAAATATAAAACTTAATATAAAACTAGCAATTATTTCCAAAGTGCAGGTCATACATTTGGCCATCGCCTTTGATTAGAATAAAAATAATTGTGCCTCATCCTGTGCAATGTTTGTGATATAATACAACATATAAATATTGAAAATAGTAAAAAATCTTTCACACCACAACACTGAATGTTGAATGCGAAAGTGCTTGACCCTCAAAGGTGATTCTCAGTGGACTGAAAATTTGTTTAAAATAAGTTTAAATCCTGAAATTAATTGACACTGAGACAAATATTACAGTACAAACTCCATAAATATAGATGGTGTTTTTTTCTTTCTGAACACAGTCTGACTGGGGCACTTTAGACTGAAAGGACAGAATCCAAACCATTAAAATATTGTATTTCATTTCTTGAGATGCTCGTCTAAAGATATTTGATCCTTATTGTGGTTTAAGTGTTGCAGTTTCCTCGGTGACAGAGTGTGTCCTGCTGACACAGCAGCCTCTGGGGCGCAGCTATAATTGTAATCTGCCTTTCCCTTACTCGCCAAAAACGTGGAAATCTTCTGAGGGACCCAACATTTAATTACAGCATCTTTAGCTGAGGATCCAGAAGAAGCAGTGTCAGGGTGGGGTGGCTCGCGATCTCTGAGACGCTGAGTGGGAACGTGAGGGAGCGCTCTTCAGTACATCTGCCAAGTCTGGTGCTCTTTGGAGACTTAACAAAATGCACGTAATACATGGTGAGGTCAGGTACTGGGCACACTCACAGACGAGGAAGAGCCAAATGGAGATTCTCTAGGATTTAAGCCACGAAAGCCACAGCTAGCTTTATAAGCTCTAATTTAAGTTCAAACAGCATCTTCAAGTTGCTGTTTGTGGCATGTCTTTGAGTCATGCATAAACAAAAGCTTGCTTAGGTGTTCCTGTGACCTCAAGATTAGGATTCTCAGGAAAAAAAAAAGGTACAAAGCCTAAAAAAAAGATAAAAACCTGTCAATGAACTTATCGGCTGGTTGATTTTTTTAGAGCATAAAAAGCTTCAAATTGCTCAACGCTCAAGCATATTTCTCGGGGCATTTTGTAATGCAGCAGCAGATAGACCTTAGAAGAATTCTCAGCAGAAAGCACGTACAACACTTATAACGCCCCAGCACAAACCTAAAAAAAGCTTGGAGGCCGCAGACCCATAAGATTAAGGTGCTGCTTTTTATAATGAGCACATGGCATGGCATGCCAGCACGGCCAAAGTCTATTCACACGATGGGAATAAAATATTTGTGCTGCGAGTGTGGTAACTCAAAAAACAACAAAAAATGCCTCTGAACCACTACAGCATTCTATAAGAGGAGCAAAATAAGCCAACAATGAAAATGAAGTGAGAACACAAGTGGTAAATGTTAGGAAACCTATTTCAAACCAAATTATGAATTTTCAAACCAGCACATTTTTATTTCATGACCATGCTGAAAGAATGAGCATGGTCTGGAAATAAAAATGTGCTTGTCCAACAGACAAATAAGAAGGTTGGTTGGTAGGTAGGAAGGAGGGGAAGAAAATAAAAAGGGAGGTACACTCAAAAAAAATGACATGTTGGCTTTAATTAACTATGTCAACAGGTTCTGATATGTAGGCTTTAAATAACTTTTTTATGTCAACAGGGTCCACATAACTGGGTTGTGTTAAACAAGCATAATTTGTTCATGTAACTTCAACATCATGGAATTCATCAAGTCATTTTAAGCGACCCAATTGTACTCTGAGCAGAGTGTTACTGTATATGAACACTGAAACAATGTTAAAGTTAATGAGATAATTGAGTAGATAATATAGTGAAGATTGAGCATTATTGAAGACACCGTGGTGTTAACAAGCAGAATCACTGAAGGAGAAAAAAATAATAATAAGGTCACCTTTATGGTGATCAGTGTTTGGTATAGTTGGGCTCCTGACCCTCACATTATTAACTTTAGATTATGTTTGGCTGCTGTACTTGAGTTATAACAGCCAGATGATCAAATAGAAGAGGTGATTTGATGGTGTTGGTTGTGTTTTAACATAATCATTATATCACACACATATAGAACCAAATTTGTGACTTACGTTTACCTTATGGACTATAGCAGCACTATCATTGTAGAACATACTCTGTTTAGCATTTTCAATGAAATCCAAACGATCAAATTAATAAAAAGTAAACAAAGAGGAACGTATAAAATAAAATAAAATAAAAATATGTAGGCACACAGAGACATCAAGAATCAGCCTGTGAATCTCAACAATGGTGATACTTATAAAGCATGTTGCAGTGCATTCTGGATGCCACCAATCAAAACTCATTCATGGCTCCCATCATGCATTGCTGCATGAATAAATAATGAGCTTGGGTGATTTGTTTGTCACCATTGATGAGATACATACATTAATTCTTGATGTCTGTGTGTGCCTGCATACAATTGTTCTTTAGAAGTTTTTTTTAATTGATTTGATCATTTGTATTTAGTTGAAAAGGCTAGAAATGGTATGTTCTACAGTGATAGTGCTGTTATAATTCATAAGGATTTTCACACACAACCATTTCCAGGGTTTACAAAGACTGGTGTGAAAAGGGAAAAACATCCAGTATGCGGCAGTCCTGTAGGTGAAAATGCCTTGTTGATGCTAGAGGTCAGAGAAAAATGGGCCGACTGATTCAAGCTGATAGAAGAGCAACTTTGACTGAAATAACCACTCGTTACAACCGAGGTATGCAGCAAAGCATTTGTGAAGCCACAACACACACAACCTTGAGGCGGATGGACTACAACAGCAGAAGACCCCACCGGGTACTCATCTCCACTACAAATAGGAAAAAGAGCCTACAATTTGCAAGAGCTCATCAAAATTGGACAGTTGAAGACTGGAAAAATGTTGCCTGCCTAGGTAGGGGAAGAAAATATATAGGATTAGGAAGGTAGACAGATATTTTAGATGGGCAAGTACAATAAGTTGGTTGGTGGATACATGGACAAGTAAAGTAGGTTAAAAAGTAAGAAGGCGTGGGGATTAGAAGGAAAAAAGATAGGTGGGCAAGTAGGTGAATGATAGACTGACAGTCACAAGTGGTTGCAGGGAGACAGATAAAGACAAGGCAAGTTTATTTATATAGCATATGTCATTATTCAAAGTGATTTACACAGAAAGGAATCAAAATAAAAGCAAGGGAAATTAAACCAGTTTTAGGAATTCCTTTCTCTTAAGGAATTAGAGATATAGAGATAATACAGTTATAAAAGGAATTAAAAGAGTAAAAAGATGATACATAGATAGACTTCTCATCTGGCATAAACACCAGTGTATAATATTTTTCACAGCTCCCAATTTTACTCTGAGATTTTCCAATGGTGATCACACTATGTCTGTGTCTCATCCCAATTCGTCATATAACTGACGTTTTGGGACGTCTTTTGACCATTCGTCAATATACGACTTTTTAGGGCCCCCTTAAACGTCGGTAGATGACGTTATGGGATCCTAACTCTACCCCAGACCTAAACCTAACCCTAAACCCAACACGTCACCTAACTGACGTTAAAGGTAAAGCGTCAGTTGTATGACGACTCGGGATCGTCATCTACCGACGTTTAAGGGGGCCCTAAAAAGTCGTATATTGACGAATGGTCAAAAGACGTCCCAAAACGTCAGTTATATGACGAATTGGGATGAGACTGTGTTAGTGGTATTCTTTCGCCGCGCCTAATACATCTATTATACGTCTCCAATAGATCCAATTTATCCCTAAAATCGAACAGGAGGAGTTCTAGGACTGACTCAAGGGGTAACTTTAGGTTCACAACTGCAACAGTCCGCACCCCAAAGGATAAGAAGAATACAGTTCCAACATGAGTTTAATAACAAATTTCCAAAAGGTAAACAGAAGGTGGCATCACACATAATCAACAGACCAGACAGAAAATGAACGCGAGGGAACAATTTATATAGTGACGCAAAAAAGATGATTAATAGAACACAGCTGAACCAAAGAAACTCATAATGATGGTGACAATGGTAACAAAGGAGCGGTGGGAAAATCAAACAATCAAACATCAAACTGTGAAAGTGACGGTAGGTCTATGTAGGTAGGTCTAACCCAATGCAAGTAAACTATGGATGGATGGATGGATGGATGGATGGATGGATGGATGGATGGATGGATGGATGGATGGATGGATGGATGGATGGATGGATGGATGGATGGATGGATGGATGGATGGATGGATGGATGGATGGATGGATGGATGGATGGATGGATGGATGGATGGATGGATGGATGGATGGATGGATGGATGGATGGGTAGATATGTAGGTAAAGACAAACATGAGCACATAATTGCGCCAATAAACTAATGTTTTCTAAAAAGATCCGTAATGGGCCTAGTTATCTCTGATTCAGTATTTATGCTCCATATCAATATATCATCCTGTATCCTGACTGTAGGAATCAAGATCCATGTGTATAAACCCATTATTCAGATACAACCTGTCCTTTTAGAATAAGAGCTAAAGGTGAAATATAGCCCAGAAACTCCCAACAGTAATCTGCTCTTTACAAATAACTGACCAATAAAGTCAAGACTGTGAAAGTACAGCTTGGTTGGAAACACTCTGTGAGGAGGCAGGAGAAAGTCAAGGGTGACAATGTCAATAAAATCATTAAACAAACTTGAAACTCTTTCTCCAACAACAGACACTTTGAAGGCTTTAAACTGATGTCCTTTTCCAATAACAATCAGCAGGAATATTAGACTTCTTACTTAAATCTAAGCGTTCGGAACCGACCGTTCATTTCACTAGCACTGGGGTCTAAGATAGCATCAGTACGTTTGAAAGATCTTTTAATCATTGCTTAAGTGCTCAAGTTTGTGAAAGGTGCCTGGGGAACAGAGATAAGGGAAACAGACGGGCTATTCCAACCAACAGAGGAGGTGAATCTTTCACTTTACACTACATGCAGAGACAAACATCTTTTTGTGCTTAGAAATGAACCTTTTCTACTTGCAATATCATCCTCATATCATCCTGTGTGGTCCAACACAGCAAATCCAAAAAACGAACAAAACAATGGGAAAAAAAGAAATAAAGGGTCCCTTAATAACAGGTACCAGTCTTTCTATGTTTTTCATTTCTTAAAATTTAAAATTATTAAGGAATATATTTTTTACTCATATATATATATATATATATATATATATATATATATATATATATATACACACACATTTATGATATGAATAATATATATGTGTGTGTGTGTGTGTGTGTGTGTGCAAGAAATTACTTTTACCTACTTTTATACTATAAAATATTTGGTAACACTTTATTTTACATTCATTTTTACACGTTGCATGTAGTTAATAATATTTCACAATGTTATTCTTTTTATCATTTATTTTATTAAATAAATGCAGCTTTGGTGAGCATAATGCCTGGTTCAGATTACACAATTTTTTTTGTCTGTTACAATAGTCACTGTGTCAGATTACACGATTTTGACTCCAAAAATCTTGTCGTGTCGTTGACAAGTCACATGTCAGACTACACGTTGCTTCCTGACCAGTCATCATCGCATGCCATTTTTAACGTTGCACGTGATGTCATCAAGAAGGATAAACTAGTAGCGAGTGACTTCTGGAAATGAATGTAAACAAACAATGGATGAAGCGCTAAGTGTTGTATTGGCTGTCCTGTGTTCAGAAAAATGAAAAAAAAAAAAAGAAAAGAAAACCCGACAATGGACCAACCCGATCTCACGACCAAGTCGTTCGAATTCGACGAATGATTAAAAAGTGGCTAATTCGTAACAATTCATACGACCTCACTCGTACGAATTAGTACGATTTTGCTAAAACGTACATATTTTACGAATTGGCCAATTCGTATGAATTCGTACGAATGACCTAACCCTTACCCCGCCCCTAAACTTAACCGTCACGTGGGTTTAGACAAATCGTACTAATTCGTATGACCTCACTCGAAAAATTAAACATTTTTTACTCATTCGTCGTATTCGTACGAATTGGGCGTGAGATAGTGTTGCAATGGACACGTTCCTGGATTGCTCGAAGAGGACAGTATGGGCTGTCAATCCTCCAAAGAGAACTTGAGGTAAAATATTTTTTTTCTTATATATTTTTACTTTTAGTTTTAACGTTAGCACTATCGTCGTTAACGTTAGCATTTAACGTTAGCACCAACTTTTTTGAAAGTTTTGTACGGAAAGGCTTCTGTGCTTCTATTGGTCAACCTCATACATGTGACGGAACCGTCGTGGACGACCGTTAAAAAAATTAAACACGCTAGTCTTTTTGTCGTGATGTCGTGAGGCATCGCAGATGCGGCGTATGTTGTCGCCCACTATGACACACTATACGAGATGATACGATTGAATCTTGCGTTCCAACGCCCGTTGTCATTTATAAATC
This sequence comes from Cyprinella venusta, assembly GCA_038021265.1. Taxonomy (NCBI): domain Eukaryota; kingdom Metazoa; phylum Chordata; class Actinopteri; order Cypriniformes; family Leuciscidae; genus Cyprinella; species Cyprinella venusta. The sequence continues at coordinate 14,626,664 of CM075869.1, read as the reverse complement.
CCCACGACATCTTACGTCAAATGGATCATGCCAAAATCAGGCTAAAATCGTGAAATCTGAACCAGGCATAAGAGATTTCAAAAAAGTTCAAAAATAAAACTGACCCTAAAATTTTTTAATTCAACATCAATATTTAACCAAATTGTACCTGTATTTGCCCTAACTTTAAACAGCATGTAAAAATAAAACTGTTGCTGGCTGATACAATTCTGCTACATGTGAACCAGACAGTCTTTTCCTGTCCAAGTGGGCAGTTTTTGGACAGAATATCCTACAGTCTGGACTAGATTTAATGTTATTATTCAAAAGTCTGGGAAACCCTAACACAATGAAATTCACAAAACTAATATCATCCAATAACAGTGAATTAGCGCTAAATGTTGGATTTTAATATAATACTAATTATCTCAGGACCAAAACCTCAGAGATTAAAGCCAGTGCACATGTTGTATTTTTCATTAGAAGTGCAAGACTCACTTGTAGGTGTTCATGTTGGGCTGCTCCGCGTCAGGAAAGCCAAGCATCCCACACACAACTCTGCTGCTATTCAAACTCCAGCCTTTATCACACACCTGTCTCCATCTCCCAGCATGCTTTACTTCCACCACACCCTCCGTGACAAGAGTGCGCCTCTTCGTAGCCATCAAGACTGGCTTGAGACGGACTTCCTCAATCCTCACCCTACTGGCAGACTAGAGGAAGATTGAAAACACAACATTTTCTCATGAGCATACCTGCAAGTTTGCCCAATAGTTTACCTCATATTGATACATACATTCAAACCCTGTATTCTTTGATGTGTCATGCATAAAAATGGCAGAAAAGTACTATAAAAGTATTGGACAATCGCAAGTTCGCAACAAGTGCACAAGATTCCAAGAAGGATATTCTTCAAAAAGTATTATTTTGCGTTCCAACGAGGATGGAAAGTAAGATGAGTTTGAAACAACATGAACATGAATAAATTGTTTAAATTTTCAACTAAATGTAAAGAAATTGCAGATGAGATTACTTATGGATTAAAACGTCAACGTCAGGATTCGGTTTAGAGTTAATCAGAAGCATTTCAGATCTACTTCATTCTCTGTTTACCGGATTATGAAGCTGCTGTCTGGAGAATTGATCCCATCCTGTATGATCCTGGGAGTGTCCATTGCCTTGCCTGAGGTGTGCGTGCGTTCTTGAACTGGAGTAAATGTCCTGCCAACGGTTGGAGGTGACTGCGTTTGGTCTGAGAGCGATGGTGTGCCCTCTTCTGGTGACTCCAGGATGCACTTGGTCCAGCCTTCTCTCTGGACTACAGACCACCCCGAGATCCTCAGTGTGTTTGCAGTCATGAACACCCCATCCGTTCGACTTGCAGTCTTTCAGAGTTTTCTCTGTTCCTTCACACCTCACATTATCCATCCAAATGGGGCCTGTGACAGATGTTACAGGTTACAAAAGCACTAGATGAATAAAACATCAGTTTATGGGTCTTAAAATGGCCTTATTATGCTTTTTTTGGATTGTCTCCCAAACCATTTCTGAACTGCCTGAAACAAGTCGTCAGTAATTCCAGTCTTAGGCCGTGTTTACAACTGGTATTAAGATTAGTTTTGATCGATCGGATCATCAGTAGGTGAGAGAGACGCATTCTCGTTTACACTTGCTGTATTTTTTCCACTTTCAATCACTTCTGTCCTGATTTCTTTGAGGGGACGGTCTAAAGGCAGGTAATTTATGTGTTTTTTTTTCAGCCCGTTCTCATCCCAAGGCGTCATCTAACTGACACTTTTGACCATGCGTTAACATCCGACGCACATGGCACCCTTTAGAGTCAATATGAGACGCGCCTCCTAGTGGTCTAACCCTAACCCTACCCCAGACCTAAACCTACCCGCGTCATCTAACTGACGCTAAAGGTTGCCATGTGCATCGGATTTAGACGTATGGTCAAAAGTGTCAGTTAGATGACGCCCTAGGATGAGAATGCGTTGGTTTTTGTTTTTTTTCAGATATTTCAATCCAATGCACAAAATAAGCGCAATTTATATATGAATGTGACCAGAGATGACGAAAAAAAAAAAAAACGCGGAGAGCAGCCGATTTCATTTCTGCTCTGATAGCCATTAGCCACAAGCCCACACCGAACGCAGTGAGTGTTTGTTAGAACTTGGGTCTTCATCCGACAAAGTTTCAATCCTATCTGTCTAGTGTGCTTACCATGTTTACGCATTAGGTCAGAGGGCGGAGAGAAGGCAGTCTTTTGTGGCCGTTCGAACGCATTCAACCACATTTAGCGTTATATAGCGTATCCCATATAGTGTTTAGACTATACGAAAGCGAATGCGTTTCCGACTACCACAGGAAGTGGTGGAAGTGGACAACCTCAAAATGTTTTAGACCCTCTTTACATCTGTATTTAGTATAGCCACTTGTGATCTCATCAACCAAAACGCATCCTAATATCATGTGCAGACAGGGCCTTACGTCCTACTTGAACCTACTAACTGTACGTTTGTAACACATTTGCATAATGCCATCTGTTGGTCCTCATTGGCTGCCACAAACAATGTCTACTTTGATCTGCCCTCAAACACTGTAGTTGCAGCCCGTTCTCATCCCAAGGCGTCATATAGTGACGCTTTTGACAATGCGTATACATCCAACGCACATGGCACCCTTTAGCGTCAATATGAGACGCAGATATGTATGCGCCAGAAGGCGCCTCCTAGTGATATAACCCTAACCCTACCCCAGACCTAAACCTACCTACTTATAATTGAAGCGTGTTATATTGGCGCTAAAGGGTGCCGTGTGCATTGGATGTATGCGCATTGTCAAAAGCGTCACTATGTGACGCCCTAGGATGAGAATGCATTGGTAGTTGTAGCAGAGGCCTTGAAAAGTTTGGTTTGTGTAGTCAACACGTCAAAAAAAAAAGTTTTCTGCACTGCAAAAGCAAACTACTTTGCATGCCCGTCCAAAATATGTGGACTCAAATTGACATGGTAAAATCGATGACATCACTTCTGGTATCATTCTGGTGAAGGACGTTTTGTTTCCAAAATGCACTGTAAGTGGTTGGCCAATCACAACAGACTGGGCCATCTGACCAATCAGACCCGAGTAATCTCTTGAAAAGGAGGGGTTTAGAGACACCGGACTCTTGAACATCGAACCATTTCAGACACTGTGAGACAAAAGGTGATGCTGCAATGTATATTAAGAGAAAAATAATGGATGCATGTAAACCTATAATATGGAACCCCAGAAACAAAAGTAGGAATAATATAGGCACTTTAAAGGAACAGTTCACCCAAATATGAAAATTATATAATTCCAAACCTGAATAGCTCTCGTTTAAACACAAAAGGTGAATTTGAAAAATTAAAAATACAAATATGACAAAATTAGTCCATACAACTCGTATATCACTTCTGAAGTCATATACGTTTTGTTTGACAGACATATCAAAATTGAAGCCGTTATTCACTGGAAACCCTGATATTTGAAAGTTCATAACATCTGCTTGGAAGACTTGAAATTAAGTTTAAAGATTCGGTCTCAATCGTTAAACAAAGCAATCACTATTAAAACTTATTTTGTGTTCAAAAGAAAGTCACAAAGGTTTGGAACGACATGAGGATGAGTAGCTAAATACTGACAAGTTTTGGGTGAACTACTGTACTTTTAAGCGAGACACTACCAATAGCTCACTTATTGTCATAATTTTTTTTTTTTTTTTTTAAGAAAAGGTACACAAGTATACAGCAAAAGTCTGCAGACTTCATTTACACAATACTTTAATATGGGAGAAGTTTCACCAACAAAAGCATTACAAAAGAGCTCTGGTGAAGCTGTCTGAAGGGTTTGTTTTAGTTTTAATGACAACGTTGTCCTGCCAACTAAATGTTATACATGCTTTGGGTTAGTGGCTGTCTTTATAGCTGCCTTAAAGTGAAATTACAGGGAGCGATTTGGACGATGTAAAGAACAGTAGCTCTGTGCACTTGCACTAGTGTGAAACAGCTATTTAAAACAGTAATGCACCTTCATACGCAATTGCACTCAAGCCTTTCACATAATCCACAGTTACATGTGAAAATAACAGAGATTAAAACTCTTAAACCTCAGCTATTCAGACAGCAAGTGTTTCAAATGATGGGATAGTTCACCCATAAACTCAAATTTGGAGCATGGCGGCTTTCATCATTCATTTTTTATTGTATGGAAAAACATCTATTCTATATATACTCTCTATATATACATGCTAAACATCTTTCTAAATAAAGAAAAGCATATAGGTTTGGGACAACAATGAAGGTGAGTAAATGGTGACAAAATCTTAATTTTAGAGTCAAAAGAGATTCATAACCCACATGTATTTTAAAAAAGAAATTCACTCACCCTCTCCCTCTCCGTACTTGGCACTGTGCGCCCATGTTATGCCACTTTGGAAACCCAGTTCCCTGCAAACCACATTAGCGAGTTTAATGTCGACCTCGTCGTCGCAAACTGTGCCCCACGTCCCGTTGTGCAGGACTTCAACTCGTCCCTCATTTTCTCTGTGGTTGATACCTGCCAGTCGCACTTTGGCGGCGGGAGCACGCCTTGACCGGACAGGCGATTCGGGACGTGCATCCGTCCACAAAAAGAGGAGTGTGAAGGTAAAAACACACAAGGGAAAGATGGCCCGAATCATGACTACACACAGATGAGGCTTCTGGAATCGAAAACAACAGGGGTCCATGTTAGTAAATTACTAAATTAAATTAACAGTAATAGTGAGTGATAGAGATAAATTGAGTAGTAACTATTTGGCTGGTCATGTGATCTCAATATGGCAGCCTCCATGAGGTGACCCACTACATGTAAAATGATTCTTTGTCTAAACCAACCCGATCTCACGACCACGTCGTCCGAATTCGACGAATGATTAAAAAGGGGCTAATTTGTATGAATTCATACAATCTCACTCGTACGAATTAGTACAATTTTGCTAAATAGGCTTTATGCCGCGCGTCACGTGACCAAACCGGAAAACGGGTCTCATCGCATCCGCTTGTCAGAGAAAGTGTTAACGGCCGTAAGAACTGACTACGATATCTATGGATTTGTAAGGTAATCAGCTAACCTACCTAGTTCACTTTATTGGCGTTTTATTCCATTTAAATATCTAAACGTTACTGTGAAGAATAAAAAATATAAAACGTTTAAATATCAATCTGCACATGTGAGGGATATTGGTTATGCTAATCTTTGCTCGCTCCTTATAAGTTCTTGAGTAAAACCGCAAAAAATTTCACGAAGCACATACAAAAGACCCGGACCGGAAGCGATGCGACCTGTTTTACAGAGAATGCGGAAAGCATTTGTGCATAAAGCCTATTGTACATATTTTACAAATTGGCCAATTCGTATGAATTCGAAAGGATGACCTACCCCTTACCCCGCCCCTAAACCTACCCATCACGTGGGTTTAGACAAATCGTACGAATTCGTACGAGTGAGGTCGTACGAATTAGTACGAATTAGACACTTTTTAATCATTCGTCGAATTTGTATGAATTGGTGGGGAGATAGGGTAGTCTAAACATGTTTTGCAAAAGCAATTTTTGAATTTTTGAGTCTGAAATTCTCATCTGAAATTGTCGCACGTTAAAAAATAAATACGACCTCACATTGTGTCAATCACATTTACACACTGCCTCCGTGTGATTTTTGATTTCTTTCTTTCTGATTTCTTTCTTTTTTTTTATTTTGGAGTTAATTATGACTGCCTCCGAAACTTTCATCCATGCGTTTTGGTTTTTTGTTGTATTCGTAACAACTAGCAAGCGTTTTGAGAGGCATTTTGTCAATACAGAGCCACCGAATGACGAAAACGACAAAATGCATATGAGAATTTTAGACTTTTAGTGTGCTAGGCCACCTTTCACTCTTTCACTTCAACGTCAAAACAAAAATGTAACAAATTATATTTTGTGTAAAGAGTCTTTAAGACAAATCTATTTGAAGACCATCTGATTTTTTTTCATTATGACAACTAAACTAATAAAATAAAATAAAAATACATTTTATTTCACATTTTTAAATCTTAAATTGCATCCCAAATGACGCACTAAAAACTATGCACTTACACACTGTGAATTTATGCTGCCTTCACGTGCAATCAGAATTATCGTAAATACAAGTTTTCTAGTCAAAAAACATTACACTCTCTCCAATCGTATTTATCACCGGGAAGCTTGGGAATAATTTTAACACCCAAATTCACAAGTTGGGCGGGCCACAAACTTTAAACATGGCGGAGGGGAGAACCTTTGCAGCTGTGACTGGAATTATATATTCGTTTTTTCCTCAACATCTACATCGCATTGTCATGTCGTTAGAGTAGTGCATATTTACATATATAAATAACCATTGACTGAAATTACTGAATTGTCATTTTCTCAATAAATAGGCAATCGTGTTCTCCGTGATTTCTGTTCTTTCCGACAACAAAGAATAATGCGACAAGCTCGTAATCACAACTTCAGAATTGGGAAGTTGGCAATGTTCTGCAACTATGTACTCAATCGTGTAGTGTATGAATTTTTATAAGGTTTTCTTGTCAATCAACATCAGGTCTGATAGCCCCTCCCCCTCCGCTACGTAACTAAGGCTGTATCAGCTGAATGCGTGAAGCGTCCAACATTCCAACATTGCTTTTTCAATTAATTGAGTGCATCTTCAAGATATTTAAAGTGCACTTTTTCTTTTGGGGATTCTCTGTGACCAAACACTACTCACACTATTTATACTACAAAACTTCTTTCTTTTTTTTATTTTGGAGTTAATTATGACTCAGACATGCTCTTAACAGGTTTAGTGAATTTGAAATAACCGATTTGTACATGTTGCTTTGGGGTCTGTTAGATGGTTAGATGGATGAAAATCTTAATTAGAGGTGAGATAACAGTAACCTTGTCTATAGGCCTAAGAAGTAACATGATTGTATAAGTATTATTTCTCAATTTCTTTATGGAGACACATTACTAGAGATACAAATCGATATCAATGTAAATTAAATGCACATAACATTTCAACCTCATCCAGGTAAGTGGCCAGAAATCATGGGCTTAATTCATGAATCAATCAATAAAATACACTATAACATTACTATTAACACTATAATCACATCATTAGGAGCCCAGCAGAGGCACCAAAGAGTTAAAAGTCAAATTTCACTCACCTGGCAGCCACGCGTAAGTCACGTCAGTCACGGACTGGAGGAAAATGAATGAAGAAGAAAGTTGAACATACACTCTGTCCCTCTCTCTCTCTCTCTCTCTCTCTCTCTCTCTCTCTCTCTATCACTTCTACATCCCTCCCACAGATGTCTCCGTCTATATCTCAATGTGTTTCACATCAATGGCTTTCCAGCAGAATTTTTTTTAGCAGTTGTTCGCTTTGTAGTATATTTGCACTCAATTTTATACATACATTCATTCAATTTACCTTTTAAAAGGTTCTAATATGTAATATGTATGTACCACCCCTGCAGCTTTTTAACCTTTTTTTTCTGAGTGTTTACATATATACACGTGTGTGATCATTTTCTTCTAAATAACTTATGATTTACTAAATAATGGCATTTGTAATTATTTGACTATAACATTTATGCTTGTACATGTTGCTTTTTAGGTCAAGGAGTCATCTGAACTTCATTCTATTACATTTAACAAAGGCTTTTATAACGTATTAATTAAGAAGTTGCTATCGTTTGACAATCTTGTATCGTTTCACAACTTTTTATGGCCAACTTTGTAACACGAAGCCACAGGAAGATCTCGAGTCCTGAATAACTCCATATGTCACGATTCCAAGGCACTAAAAGAAGCTGCATAACCACATAGTAGATGTTTCTTCAGTGAGCTGACCACAAACCTCACTCCCAAAAAAGCAAGACATCCTTCTCTTTAAAACCACAGCAAGGATTGTCTTAAATATCTCAAGACGCATGTTCACCTCATCCACACTACGTCTGGTCACTCTATAGATAAACCGGACAGCTACTTGTTTTTATTTGTGCATACTTTAAATGTTTACATGTCTGTGAGCTTTATGAGAATAAAGTTTGTGACAAAATTAGCCTGTTCTGTTGATAGACTATTTCAGTTTTTAACAAACCTCAGAAGGACTGTTTTAGATTCACGGGCATATTTCTGGCAAATCACATCCATAACTGTGAGCAAGGTGGGCTGCACCTCAGAAACAATTACCGTAACTTCCATGCACAGATTTAGAGACAAACAAGAGAAATTTTAAAACGCCCACAGGGGAAAAATGGCCTACCATCAAGAGGAAATATTTAACAATTTCCTTAATTACCTAACCTCTGTTCACATATTTGCTGTCAATTGAAAAGTAGCAATTTAGTTTTTTTTGTGCCAAAGTTGGTGTGACTAGTGCTTGAATGCAGGTCCTTCCCACTGAGTAAACCAAGAGAGGAAGAGGGGGGTACAGCAAATCAAAGAGAAATCTTGCCAACTGACTGGAAGAGAGAGAAAAAGAGCCAAAAATATACATCAGCACCTCAAATCAACAAGATTGCTATTTCTACCTATATACATATACATTATATGTGACTCATCATGGGTGGCATACGTGACACACACTGGCAGCCAAAAGTTTGGACACACCCATCATTCTTTATTATTACTGTGTTTTCCACATTTTATAATAATGGCAAAGAAATACAAACTAAGCACAAACTGAATAAGAGATTAATTTATATATATTCATACTGTATATTATATCTGTTCTCACTCAATCAACTTTGTGAGAATTCACAAAATTAAGAGTTACATCGTAAGTTTACAAAGTCCCAACCATGACTTTAGTGAAATTTTGAGATATAGATTCGCTATTAAAACACACACATATATGTGTATATATATATATATATATATATATATATATATATATATATATCGCTATTAAAACACACACACACACACACACACACACACACACACACACACACACACACACACATATATATATATATATATATATATATATATATATATATATTTGACTATAATTACTATATATATTATATATATAGTAATTCTAGTCAAAATTACATAGAATATAAAATGGCAATTGTGAGATTGTGGCAATTATTATTATTTTTTTACTTTAATTAAAAGTCATATGGATCAACTATTCAAGAAAATAAGAAATTAATTTTATTTTTAAATACTTTAAGCAAGTGCGCAGTAACTTGACCAAAAGTGACAAAAATTATATTTCAAAGAAAACATCCTGTAAAATGTCTGAAAAAACATTAAGCAGCACGACTGTTTTTAATACTGATAATAATCAGAAATATTTATTGAGCAGAAAATCAGCATATTAGAAATCTGAAGGATCATGTGACACTGACAACTGGAGTAATTATGCTGAAAATTCAGTTTTGCAATCACAGGAATAAATTACATTATAAAATATATGAAGTTAGAAACAGTTTCATAATTTACAATATTATCAATAATAATATATATATATATGAAGAGTTCCGATGCAAAAGCCTCTAAATGCCACTTGAAATTTTCTTCTAAAATGACCATTTTTATCAAACTTGTATATTTAAGTTCAGTAATTTCACTTAAATGGCGATTAATAGGTAATCTTCATTGCCATTTAAGTGAAATTACTGAACTTAAATATACAAGCTTGATAAAAATGATGATTTTAGAAGAAAATTTCAAATGGCACTTAGAGGCTTTTGCATCTGAACTCTTCATATATATACACAATATTATTAATATTACTGTTTTACTGTATTTATGATCAACTAAATGCAGCCTTGATGAGCATAAGAGATGACATTTATTTTATTATTAAAAATCTTACTGAACGTTTGTCTGCTATATGTACACTGTAAAAATGAATGTGCTTTATCTAATAAAAAAAAATGTGGCAACAGATTACAATCAATATTAATTAAATTTAACAATAGAATTGAGTAATAATTAATCAAATTAATTCATTAAAGGTTAACCATTTAAAATGAGTAAAACTTTTTTTTAAAGAGTATGTTTAAGTCACCATTAAAGTGCTCAGTGTTCGTTTTAGGTTGTTTTAAAATGACGGTTTTCTCCTTCAGTGATTCTGCTTGTTAACATCAGGTGTCTTCAATGTTGGCAATATAAAATAAAGATAATATAAAACAGTTAATCTTTGACGTCTCTCTGTTATTCAGATATTTTTGTTAATTTTTTTGGTGTAAACTTCACTCATTTAAAATGGTTAACTTTTAAGGAATAATTTGATTAAGTATTACTCAATTCTAATTTGTTCAATTTAATTAATAATATTGGTTGTAATCTGTTGCCACAATTTTATTGATTAGATAAAGCATATTCATTTTCACAGTGTACTTTCAAGCATTTAAAGCATAAACCGTTTTGATGTTTATAAGACCATGAGAAACAAATTCAGACAAATGCATCAAAACGTTGACTGTTAGCATACTTTACCAATAATATAACACAATGTTAGCAGAAGCATCATTATCTGACTTGAGTCCCCTCAGCAAGTGTGTACACTGTGAAGAATGTCTAACGGACATAGATGGCATGTCCTTGTTGACTGCGTGTGTGTGTGAGAGTGTGTGAAGGGAAAGCAGAGGCTCTTAAGAGACGCTGCTGTGGTGGGGCGCTGCCTCAAGCTCTGTAATTACCCACCGAGACCCGGCTCTGCCCTTAGCCACAATTTGCGGTGTCATGAAATAAATACATGCTCTTCAACAATAAACAACTGCCTTTTCAAATTATAGCACCTCCTCCGGTTTACCCCCACCGTCACCTCCTGTTTTCTCTCTCTTCTCATGAGTCGCAAGTTTCATAACGCAGGCCTCGCACGTCCATGAAGGGCACCACTGTCTGAGAAAATACTGCCATGGTTTTCACGAAACGCTGCATAAAGCACTGGAGTTTGTGTTGTAAATGTGCTGCCTTTCAGAGCAAAGTGGTAAATTACAACATTGCTGATGTGACAAATCTAGAACACAATTTTAGTTGTTTAAGATCTTCACTACTTTAAAATATCTTCTATTGTTTCTCTGTTTCTCATCGAAGTTGCGAATTTAAAGCCATGAAATCAAAATTAAAGTTGTTTGGCTTTTAGTATGAATGTTAGCCTTAATGTTATCTATAAGCTGGTGTTCTCCACAGCAATGACAAAATTCACACTTAGAAGATATATAAGCATTCAAAACTTACAGTCTCTCACTTCCACCAGTATGGATCAATATGGACTCTGCACTTCAGCTCATCAGATTTTCTGTCCAATTAAATGGTCTCTAGAATCTAAGTGTCCCGCCCTCAACATTATTAACAGACGCTAAAACCAAAATTGGTCACTTCACACACTTACTATTTTACTATGGTGAAGTCTGGTTTCACGTTAGTGTCATGAGTACACTGCTCCGGTCCAGAGACATGATAGCAAAAAGAGGATAGATTCGGTGCAGACCAGAAAACGTATCGAACCCATTTGAATTTTGCAGGGATATGAGATTAGGAGGAGAAATGGTTAGAGAACGGCTCTGGCGAGCTGTCTGTGATATAAGCTAAACACTATTGGCTATTTTTAAAAAGGGGAGGAGCTGTTCGATGTGTCCCGCCCTGTCTTTCTGTTTCAGTGGAAGTTAGGTCAACACGTCGAATTATGTTGCTGTTTCAAGGCACTTCAGTAGGCCTTTAAAGGGATAGTTCACCTATAAACATATATTGCTATCATTTACTCACTCTCAAATTGTTACAAACCATAAATGTATTTGTTCTGCTGAAGACATTGGAGATATTTGGAAGAATATTTGTATCCAAACAATTCTCACACCCCATTGACTACCATAGTAGTTATAAATTAATTACTAATGTATAAGAAAGTATATAAAGTAATTACACTCTAAAAAATGCTGGGTTGTTTTAACCCAATTTTGGGTAAAATATGGACAAACCCACCCATTGGGTTAAAAATGTAATTTAAAAATGTAACCCAGTGGCTGGGTTTGTCCATATTTTACCCAAAATTGGGTTATAACAACCCAGCATTTTTTAGAGTGTACTACTACTATGACTACTATAACCTATTTCCTTTGTTCATGACCACCATCTAACTATGAAGAATTGCTTAATCAGCCAATTTGGTAACGCTTCCTTTTACAGTACAGTACTTACAGTGTACTTACCTAGAAAGTACTGGCTAATATAAGGTAAGTACATGGAACAGGGGTAGGTTTAAGGGTAGGTTCAGGGTTAGTACTAGTTCTTACCCAGTAATTGTAGTTACTAAAATAAGTACATAGTATTTACATGGGTAACTGGACTGTAAAAGGAAGCGTTACTGCCAATTTCATGGCCTGGTTTCTCAGCTGCCACAGTTAAATTCATTAAAGCGGACATTATGCCTTGAAATATGATGTAAGCTACTGCCCAAACGAAATCCAAAATTTGAGCGCATTTTAATGCATCAGTCTTGTTTTATAAACACTTGAACTTGGCAAATAGGATGCACACAGCCGTATTGTGCCATCATCCCAGTTTCTGGGCCGTCACAGAGTATTTGTTAAAGCGGATATAAGTTTGTGATTTTAGAGGTATAAGGCCCTAATGGAAACCATATTTTGAGCAAATAGAGCTTCACATCCCTGCTCTCATTTTCGGCAGTGACGCACAAAGGGCATAGGACAACGGACAATCATCTCTAACAAAGTGTAGACATTACATAAATAAGAGATTCACTGTCAGCTTCAAAGAATATTACACTCACCTAAAGGATTATTAGGAACACCTGCTCAATTTCTCATTAATGCAATTATCTAATCAACCAATCACATGGCAGTTGCTTCAATGCATTTATGGTTGTGGTCCTGGTCAAGACAATCTCCTGAACTCCAAACTGAATGTCAGAATGGGAAAGAAAGGTGATTTAAGCAATTTTGAGACGAGTGTGAAATAGTTGTTGGTGCCAGATGGGCCGGTCTTCACAATCTGCTCAGTTACTGGGATTTTCACGCACAACCATTTCAAGGGTTTACAAAGAATGGTGTGAAAAGGGAAAAACATTCAGTATGCAGCAGTCCTGTGTTGATGCTAGAGGTCAGAGGAGAATGGGCCGACTGATTCAAGCTGATAGAAGAGCAACTTAATCCCACTGAAATAACCACTCGTTACAACCGAGGTATGCCGCAAAGCATTTGTGAAGCCACAACATGCACAGCCTTGAGGCAGATGGGCTACAAAAGAACAAGACCCCACTGGGTACAACTCATCTCCACTACAAATAGGAAAAAGAGGCTACAATTTGCAGGAGCTCACCAAAATTGGACAGTTGAAGACTAGAAAAATGTTGCCTGGTCTGATGAGTCTCGATTTCTGTCGAGACATTCAGATGGTAGAGTCAGAATTTGGCGTAAACAGAATGAGAACATGGATCCATCATGCCCTGTTACCACTGTGCAGGCTGCTGCTGGTGGTGGTGTAATGATGGTGGGGATGTTTTTTTGGCACACTTTAGGCCCCTTAGTGCCAATCGGGCATCGTTTAAATGCCACGACCTACCTGAGCATTGTTTCTGACCATGTCCATCCCTTTATGGCCACCATGTACCCATCCTCTGATGGCTACTTCCAGTAGGATAACATACCATATCACAAAGCTCAAATCATTTTAAATTGGTTTCTTGAACATAACAATGAGTTCACTCTACTAAAACGGCCCCCACAGTCACCAGATCTCAACCCAATAGAGCATTTTTGGGATGTGGTGGAACAGGAGTCTCTTGCCCTGGATGTATATCCCATAAATCTCCATCAACTGCAAGATGCCATAAGATAAATATGGGCAAACATTTCTAAAGAATGCTTACAGCACGTTGTTAAATCAATGCCACATAGAATTAAGGCAGTTCTGAAGGCGAAAGGGGCTCAAACACATTAGTATGGTGTTCCTAATAATCCTTTAGGTGAGTGTATAACAGAGCTTTGGTCATTGAATGAGTGACAGCTTTTTAGTGATAATAAAGGAGTGTTATTTCTGCACTGTTTTCTTTTGTTTGCCATGCTTAACAAGAGACCATACATTTCAGCACAAATAGGCCCAGTCGTATACTATATATACAGTATATGCGGATTTCACTCTCAAAACTTAGACGACTGATTCGGCTATAAAAAAAGTCTCAACAATGTCTTCTCTCAAGTTTGCAAGGATTCTAAAGCCTGCAAATCACAATTCTGAAATCTCAATAAGACACCAAATATTTCTCATCCAATTCTTTCAATCTGAGCTGACATATCCACAAGCCATTTTACTTTCATAATCCAATAATCTATTGCATTTCAGAGAGAAACACATTTCACAAGAAAAATGGTGAGGCAGCCGCAGGACTGCAAGTTATTTTGATTAAAGATTATAAAGACAAACTTTTTTTTCTAATTGTGCTTGATTGACGCTGACAAACAATGTATAACAACACAGGAACATTAAGAGCAAACATGAAAAAAAATATATAATTGGGAAAATAATGTAAAAAAAAGAATGATGCCTTTAATTAAAACAATGCGTTTAACTTTATTGAGAAGAGCAACACATATTTTACATATAAATAATGTATAAATTGAAATAATGTGTATTCATTGAGGTTGTTGCTCAATGCAACTGAAATGCAAGTTAACCGATTAAATGCTTTACACTTAATGCTCAATAAATGTTCATTCAGAATAAGAAACGCACCTCCGGAAAAGATCTGACTTTGGTCACGGAAGCCTCTAACCAACAACTGTATTATCAGAAGACTTTCATAAACAATACATACAGGCCACAAATCACTGGCTCCAGGCCACAACAGCAGGCTGGTGGTTGGTTATATGCTGTAGGTCGCATAAGACTTTTATTTTCCTTGATAGAGTTAAAACTTACTTTTAGATCCAGTAGAATTTTCCCTGATTCCAATGGTTCTCATTTGCAATGTGCTCATATGGAACGCCTGTGATCACACAAACCACAGGTCACTTTCAAGTTCTGCTGATGAAAGAAAAGCATTTTGTAATGCTACAGTTATTTTGGATATTTATAGTCTGACGCTCTAGAGATACTACAGAAATTCAGTAATATTCAGTCACATTATATCAAGATTTATGTTGGATATTGGAGCTTATTTGTTTTTGAGTCTACTTAAAATGTATTGTGATTCCTGCACAAGAACTCCCCCTAGTGTCAACTGATATATACACTTGATTTTGGAGTTATTGTTCAAAGTTGGAAGAGGAGCCTGCGTTTATACAGACTACCGTACAAAATTGACGTTGAAAAGATTTTGGTAAGTCTCTGAAGCTCACAAAGGCTGCATTCATTTGACAAAAAAAAAAAAAATACTGTAAAACTGCAATATTGTGAGATATTATACAATTTAAAATATATATTTTAAAATATAATTTATTCCAGTGATGACATGGCTAAAACTTCAGCAGCCATTTACTCCAGTGTCACATGAATCATGATCATTCAGAAATCATCCTATTTGGTGTTTTGTTGCTTGTGAAACATTTCTTATTATTATTATTTATGACTTTAAATGATATTTTTCCAGCATTCAAGAACAATTTATTTGAAATATAAATCTTTAAATGTCTTTTCTGTAACTTATGATCAAATGAATGCATCCTTGTTGAATAATCTAACAGACTACAAAACATTTGAACAGAAGGCTAGTCCATATCTAGTCTAGCATTAATTAATCTTTGTTCATTAGTTAATGCAATGTAAACCAACATAAACAATGTTAACAGATACAACTTTTAAGTAAAAATTAACCATGGTTTATAGTAAAAGTGTAGTAACCATGTTCTTTTTTGTGCATAGATTGCCATTTGTATGTATTTTTACTCCAAATACCAGTTTTTTGGGGGGTTATTTGTAGTAAAATAAATAAATAAATAAATAAAAACATGGTTAATTATCAGAGCCAGGATAATTTTTTTAATAGCCTATAACCGATTGTGTTTGGTTGAAAAAAGAAAGTCATACACGCAGAGGATTGCTTGAGGGTAAGGTAATTACGTGATAATTTTCATTTTTGGGAGACCTAACCCTTTAATATCAGTGTTTCCAATTAGTCAAAACAACAGCATAAAATATTGGACTTATGCTAATATGAATGTTTGGTTTTCAATGTTTTCACAGGTGCCATGAACCATATTTATCTGCCCAGTCACACTGAGCCAAAGCACAACCAAAACAATGTTCTTCTACAAAATGCACTGTTTTTTTTTTTTGTTTTTAACTGCTGGGGGGCCACAAGTAAAAGTGTACCACAAGTTAAACTGTACTGCATGTCCATAACAACTGCTGAATTAAACATGAACATAGCATTTCTTTCCACATGCTACTGTACTATGGAGCAAGCTACAAACTCATTGAATAGGCTCTATGCACAACTGCAGTACTTCCTGAACTTCAGCCAGCTCCTTGTTTCCTGTATACCATTATTGGACAATTTGATTAATTCAGGTGTGCTTGACCTCAGTAGTCACGGCAACAATAATCAAACACACCTGAATTAATCAATGTGTCCAATAATGCCAGACAGGAAACAAGAAGCTGGCTGAAGTTCAGGAAGTAGTGGAGCTGTGCATAGAGCCTATTGCACCCAAGAAAAAAAAAAAAAAAAAAAAAAAAAAAAAACAGAGGATGAAGAAAATCAGCTTTCAATACATTTATTACAATAACTTTCTTTCCATTGCCGTGCTAAATAGGGGTAAAAAGAAAACATGATTAGAATATGGAGCATGAATGTGACTTAAAAATACGAACGAAGAGAAAGAAAATGGAGAATGTGAAGATCAGCACAACTCAAATCAAGCAAAATGACATAGAAAATCCTCTATTTGAGTGATAAATGTCCTTTAACGCATGACTGAGTTATAAACTGCACGAAAATGAGGAATTGTTACTCTCAGGCAAATTCATTTGAACAAGGTATTAAAACTAAAATAAAAACAAGAATAATGAGAACCACAGCGGTAATCTTCAATCCCAAATCAACATGTGACAGACACACGTAACTTCGCTATTATTCAGTTTGTCCCCCATTTCACAGCCTAAAATGAAATAAAAACATGACTTTTTGTTAATGGGGGACCTCAGCTTAAATATTAATGCTAAAATAACCCGTCTGATAAGAAAGCAAATGCTTTTAAGGCACTCCGGACTGTCAAGGTACCAAAAGTAATGACGTTTAAAGCCCAATACAGCACTAGTGTGACTACAGACTGCATAAAAGCCTTAACTTAAAAAGTCCCAAATAGTGTAATGTACAAAAGTAGCAGATGTGTTTGTCTGGGGTACACTAGGTAAACATTAGTGTTTCTTTGGTTAAGTGTGTCAGAACAGCACAACGAGGTCATACGAGTTTACGAATGCATTGCAACGAGAATATTGCTTGGTGAAATCATTATCATACTTATAATAATATGAACAGAAATGTGCGGGCTGTTCTACAAGAAAATGTCATGAGGTGGAAGACATGACGAACAGTCTCAAATAGCCAACTTCCTTCTCTTTCACTGAACCAAGAGCAAGAACGTAAAACAAAAAAAGAGGAAATGATGAAAACTGCCCGATCAACTTTCAGCTGACGGCTTGAAAAGTGCCAAATCCGAGGCAAGAGTTTCCTGTGTCTCAGAGCTCTTGCATAATATACACAGAAAACCATGACTTTTCTGCATTGTGTGGAGCAGCATGACACAATCTACAACTGAAACCTGCGTTTGTGATCACATGAATGTAAAACCATGTATAGATAAATGCAAATAATATCTATATGACGATGACACGCCATTAGAAAATACCACGATTCGTCAATACTTTTTTAGCAACGTGACTGACTCTTGGGGAGGGGGGGACAACATCCACCATAGTAAAGTGCAAGACTGCAAGAAAAAACAAAAAGGAGAACTGAAAATAACTTATGAGTTTGTGAAAGATTCAAACAATTGCTCTAACCCTCTGCAATACTGATATGTCCTCACAGGTCTTGAATTTTGAGAGAAGAATCCGGGAAAACATCTTTAGTCCAATTAGAAATGACTACAAACATGATGAATGACCAGCTAGAGTGTGTTTGAGGTGGTGGAGTCAAATCAAAACACACATGCAAAACTAATTTCCCCTGAATGCCCTTCTCTCTCTCTCAACGTTAAATCCACATATGGCATAGTATTATTCTTTGGTACGATTCTCCTCATTTTGAGGGGTTTGTGACCTCAAATGAGGTGTGACACTCAATTCTCTCAGGATGAACTCAAAATGTCAGACCAGATCTATGGCTCTTCTTTGGGGTTGGTGGTGTTGGCACAGGAAGAGAGAAGAGAAACCTCAGCAGACGGTGATGCGGTGCAGCGGATCTCTGGCACTCTGCACCACCCAAACCTCACCTCAAAAGAGACACTTTTCCCATAGTCCCGTCTGCTTTGAAACCCCGTGAGGTTCGAATCACTCTGGCCTCAAGAGAGCGTTCGTAAGTTGCTGATCCACAATACTGGCCCTGACCTACAGATAATCAAAGTGATTAGATTCGAGTCCCTACAGTCATGCAGTCAACTCCCAGAGTTCTTAGGGAGAGGAAGAGAGGCTAGTGTTGATTCAAGGTTGCCAGTCTTTGCCTCGATGATCGGGAATGTGCTTGTAGCGACACCTATCTCCAAAATGACAGCCGGTGGTCCTCCAGAAGTAACACTCATCTTCGTTGACAGGACCTCTGCGTCTTGGCCTGGAAGTAGTACAGATTGGTGTGGACATTTCTTTCAAATCTTCTTGAAGAAGAAAATATTAACACATTAAAACAATTATACATTAAAACCTCAATTACTTTTCTCATTAAATGGATAGTTCACCAACAAATGAAAATTGTCGTCATTTTCTCACCCTCAAGTTGTTACAAACCTGTATGGATTTCTTTCTTCTACTGTAAACACACACATAAATTACATTATGTGTAACCAAACAATTATTGGGCCCCATTGCCTTCCTTAGTATGGAGAAAAAGAAAATCCTATGGAAGTCAAAAGGGACGATCAACTGTTTGGTTACACATTATCAATATATTATTTTTGTGTTCAGCAGAAGAAAGAAAATTGTCAGGTGTGCATCAACATGAGGGTAAAAGATATGGGTGAACTATCCCTTTAATAGCATAGAGACTGAATTACCCAGCAGCCCCTGCAGGTTGTTGAATGGTAGGTGTCGGGAGGACTTTCTGAATCCGTCGATCTGGATATCTAACCACTAGCCGGGTATTCTCAATAAAATGTCCCTGTTTTACAAAAGGATTTGGATTCAATTATATAAACAATACATAGGGCTCAAAAAAAGTTTGATTAAAGCTACACTGTGTAACTCTTTTAGTTTATTCTTAGCTAAAAAAAACTTAGTTCTTTCAAAAATATATGTGCTCATTAATGTATATTTACTTCGTTCAAGTAATAAAGTATTCTCATGAGTGTATAATATGCCATTGAAAATACATACGGGTAAGGGGTTCTAACCATAGATATGTATATAAAGGCTAGATGTGTTACAAGGCGGCCATCTTATCACAGACAAGCTGATGTAAGATGAGTGGTCAGCACGAACACAAATACTCTTTTCTCGTTGAAATTTTGACGGATTTACAAACGGTTTGGTTTCTTACAAACGTTATTAACGTGGCTATAATTATCTGGATGATTATTTATTTATACACTTTTTATTCATAAGTAGGCAGTGTCATAGCTACATCTCTGACGTTTATAACAAAACAAACCGTTTGAAAATCGGTTGAAAATTGAGCAAGTTATGGTTATTTAAATAGTACCTGTACCATTTCCACAATGTTACGAGTGAGCGAGCTGCCTGTGACAAGATGGCCACCAGGTGCAGACGACGACCTCCATTGGCCAGCAGCGCTGACGACACATCTAGCCTTTATATACATATCTATGGTTCTAATGTCGGTCGCCATGTTGCCCCTCCATCTTGAAAGTACATTTGCCAAAGAGGGACATACCAGTTAATTCAAGCTTCGCCTTTCGCGTTTAAATTTGAGTTAACACTCATGGACGAGGTCGAACTGGAAACCATATTAATCTTGGACTACATTGGCCACCGTAGGAGTTAAAACAAAATCGGAATTGAGAGGAACAGAAACGAATATTCACTGGATGGTCATATACCTTTTCACCGCTAGATGGAGGTAAAAATCACACAGTGTAGCTTTAAAATACTACTACTCCTATTTACTACTACTAATAGAGGGAATGCGCGTGACATCACCGTCGGCCGGAGTGCCTGCAGTTACTCACAGTGAGTGGCATAAAGACTGAGTGGCTGTATTTGTTTTCAGCGTGAATGCCGCGAAAAACAAACACAACACATATAAAGTGGGAAAGCGCTTTGCGATTGACTGTACAACTAGATTTGACAAAAAATCGGAGGTATATTTTTACAGACTGCTATAGAAAGAGGAGCAAATGGATCACTGCAATTCACAGAAACAACTGGACTCCAATCAGCGAAGGTGGATTTGCAGTTATCATTTTGCTGAAATTAGCCGTAAAACCATACCCATATATTTTGTATTGTTATATATATATATTAAAGGGTTAGTTCACCCAAAAATGAAAATTCTGTCACTATTTACTCACCCTCATGTTGTTCCAACCCACACAAATTAAGATTTTTAAGATATTAAGATCGCTCCAGCATACTAGTCCATAGGCTTCTTGAGGGAATGACTCTTGCTGGCATCGAAAAGTCATTACAGACATCGTTAAAACAGTCCAAGTGACTACAGTGGCTCAATTTTAACTTTATCAAACGACGAGAACACTTTTTGTGCGCAAAAACAAACAAAAATAACGACTTTATTTCAACTATTCACTTCCTTCTCCATGGGCCTGTAGTCAGTTAACGTAGTGTGATTGCGCAAAGCTATAGTACGTCACACGTAGGCTCACTATTGGCCGACGCTGGTCATGTGTGTGATGCGTGTGACGTACAATAACAGAAGCTTACGCTATTAAACGAGTAACCTGACTCGCGCAGAGGGAGAAATAAACGAATAGTTGAAATAAAGTCATTATTTTTGTTATTTTTTGCGCACAAAAGTGTTCTCGTCGTTTGATAAACTTAAGATTGAGCCACTGTAGTCACTTGGACTATTTTAACGCTGTTTTTAATGACTTTGAGGACAGCAAGTCATTCCCTCAAGAAGCCAATGGACTAGTATGCAGGAGTGATCTTAATATCTTAAATATCTTAATTTGTGTTCCGAAGATGAACGAAGGTCTTACAGGGTTGGAACAACATGAGGGTGAGTAAATACTGACAGAATTTTCATTTTTGGGTGAACTAACCCTTTAACAACTCATCAATTAAATATTTATCATTGCATATGCTGCATTATTGGATGTTTTTTAATTAACACTGACCAAAAAAATTACATAAATATATAAAGTTTAAAGTTTTATAAGTTTAAACTATAAAGTTTTAGGGCTGGACGATATGATGATATATATATACGTATATATATAGGCTAAAACACTTATATATATATATAATCACCTGGATTTAGACCGACCTATATTGTATTTATATAAAGCATTCACAGGCAAATTTGCTTTAGGTTTAGGTCTATATTGCTTTTATTTCCCCGGTTTCGAAATCAGGCAAACATAAATGTCAGGCAACACGATTCCTGGCTGCATGTCAATATCCAATGGATCACTGGATCTTTAGTAAGTTGTAAGGAACACTATATTGAGTCCAACATTTAGTTTAAATTGATTGTTCGTTTTAGTCACATTTTGGCAGTTTCCCCTATAAAATCCAGTCACGCAGCAGATCTTTCGCCACTCAGTCAGGCTGAGGGGGATTGTTCCGGCAGGAAAGTGACATCAGTGCATTCCATCTATTATAATACAATATTTTTATAAAATATACAGCAAAAAAATACGGCTTGTTTACAATTGTAATAGTATTTTAAACAAATTCAGGATCACAAATGTCTTTACTACATCAACTACAAACAAATATAATACTAACAACAACAAAGAATAAATAATAATGAATTATAAGCGTTTCACTCACATTGAGGTTCTCCATTGCACGGGAGGCCATGTTGGCATTCTTAAAGTTAACAAATGCACAGAAACGTTCATGCAGAACCCGAATGCTGTCAATTTCTCCGTAACTGGCAAACATCATCAAAAATTACAAACAAATTCATGGGAAATCATTTTAGAACTAAAATATTGCAATAGCGTCAGATCTCACAATTTGAACAGGTCCCGCAGATGTTTCTCTGTCAGTTCTGTGGTCACGTTGCCCACCCACAGGGAATTACAAGGACTTGTGGAGTTGAGTGAGAGAAAGGCAAAGAGAAATACAGAGATAGGATAAGAGGGAAAGAAAAACATTTTTAAAAATATGAAAATAAATACTGCAATCAGCTTACCCCGGCAGGAGGAGAGCACAGTCCTGATTTGAAGCTGTAAAATATAGTTTTTTTATTACAACATGACAAATTAGCCATGATATTTAACTGCTGAGTTATTAGAGGGGTGTTATCATGTATAATGTGAAGCAACATGGCAACTTGCTCATAATATAGACTGATTTATAAAACAATTGTTTTTAATCATTTTAGTTGAATGATAACAAAAGTTAAGCTTTTTTTTTGCATTAAAGCCAGACTAACTAATCATTTGTTATGAATAATTATCTTTTGGTTTATATCCTTCAGGTTTGAAATAGAGAAAATAAATTAGATAAAGTAGCTTTTATTTGTTAAGATTATTATTATTATTATTTACAGGCTAAATAACTTGTATATAAGACCATACACAGTACTGTGTAAAACATAATATTCACCACCATTCAAAGTTATGTTTTAATAAAATGAATACTATTATTTAGCATGGACACATTAAATTGATCAAAAGTAAAGACTGAACAATCGATTGAAAGAACCCTGAAAAAAAAATATAATGGTTTCCACAAAAAATATTAAATAAATAAATACATAAAAACAAAAAAATAAGCAGCACAACTATTTAACATTAATAATTAGATTATTTTAATGATGTAGTAATGTAATGATTAAGTAGCTGAAGTAAATCTGAAAATTCAACTTTGCCATCACAGAAATAAATTACCTTTTAAAATATATTATAAGAAAACTTATTAAATTGTAACATAATACAACAGTTTCTACAGTACTGTGTTAAAATGACTTTCAAGTACTGTGAATTCTGGGCATTCATGGCCTATTACTTTTAAACTATATTGGCTTGTAGCAATAGCACCCTCAAGTGGTTCATTTCAATGAAAAATCAGACAGGAAGACAATGAGCTCTCACCCTTTGCTGCAACAACAGCCTGCACTGTATTGTATTTTTCCAGCAACTGAATACTCTGCTCCTCATCATATCCAAGATCCTAATAAGAAGAAAGTAAAGAAAAAGCCTGAAATTATATGTGTTTCTTATGCACTATTCCTGGATTGCATTATTTCTGCTTTCAAACAAGCCGACCCCATTCTAAACGGAAAAATTCCATCAAAAATGAAAATGATTTACTCATCCTATTGTTATTCAAAACCTGTTTGACTCATTTTCTTTCATTGGAACAAAAGTTGTTTTGATTCCAACCAAAGTTATGCAGCTCTAAAAATTACATTTGGATTAGTCATACTGACACACTATTTTTTTTTTTCCATTTGTGTTCCACTTAAAAAAAAACAAGAAAAAAAAAAACAACAAAAATAAGTAAATGATTTAGGACTAATTATCTTGCGCTTTTATGGATCACATTTTATCAGTATGTTAGGAAGTGTGTTATGGGAATTGATCCAAAAACTTTACTAATAGTTAATTGTATACCAATTGAGATACAAGAAAAGATCCAGTCCTTACCGTAAGTTGTTGCACTTTAGAGTACAAGAGGTCATTGACGGCTTCTTCACAATCTTGATCTAGTTTTAGCACCTGTTCCATGGCTTTCTCAGCTTCACTGTACCTCTATTACAAACAAAACCACACGCAAAGTTATTGATACTCACCTAAATGCAGATTAACTCCATATACAGGGAGAAAAAACAAATACATCATTGGGTCGCACCTTAAGCCCCATAAGTGCACTTCCCCTACGGTAATAGCCTTTGGGCCAATCAGGAGCCATGTGGATCGACTTCTCGGCATCTGCGAGGGCAAGAGTATACTGCTCCAGGCAACAGTAGCAGTAGGAGCGATTCCCAAAAAACCTGTTATCAAAATATCAGAGTGAATTCATGAAACCAACAACAATTAAAATACATGCGATTTGGTTTCAGTCAAATCAAAGAGTCACCTGTGATCTTTCGGGTCACATTTGATGGCCTCTGTAAACAGACTAACAGCTTCTGCGTACTGGCCCTCCTGAACGAATCGAATCCCTTTTTCTGGAGTGAAAAGACAGACAAGACTTATATGGAGGAGACAGCATTAGTAAAAAAATAAAAGCACAAGAAGTTTAAAAATGACTTATTGTGAAACTCAAGAGTGAGTTCAACTAAAAACTAAAAGTAGGTCATTCATTTAACCTCATGTCATTCCAAATCTGTACTGACTGTAACTGAATTTCTTCCATGGAACAGAGTGTATTTATTTCAGATCATCCTAGAATATATTTTTCATATAATGAAAGTGAATGTGGACTGGTGCTGTCAAGGTCCAAAGTAAGGAGCCCCTAAAGGGACATGGTGATGGTGAGGGTGAAATGTTTTGCATTTACCAGAGAAATTTTGAATTTCCTTGCAAAAGTTTTGTGTTGCCCAAGAAAACTGAGAGACTTTCTGAAAAACACAAAGAGAAACGCAAAGTTTCTTGGGGAAACGCAAAGGTTTGTGAGGGGTTCCAAAGGTTTGGCGAACAAACGCCATGTTTCTCATGAGAACACAATTTTGCGCGGAAAGCCTTTGCAAAACCTTTGCGTTCCCCCCCGATAAATTTGGTAACGCTTCCTTTTACAGTCCAGTTACCCATGTAAATACTATGTACTTATCTTAGTAACTACAATTACTGGGTAATAACTAGTACTAACCCTGAACCTACCCCTAAACCTAACCCTGTTCCATGTACTTACCTTATATTAGCCAATACTTTCTAGGTAAGTACACTGTAAGTACCCTGCAAGTACTGCACTGTAAAAGGAAGCATTACCATAAATTTTGTGTTTCTCATTAAGTCCTTGAATTCCTTGCAAAAGTTTTGTCTCCCAAGAAAACCCAAAGTTTCTCTGGAGAAAGCAAAGGTTTGCAAGGAAACCCAAAGTTTCTCAGGAGCAAAAGTTTTGCGAAGTAAACCAAAGTTTCTCAGGAGAACGCAAAGGTTTTGCACAAACACAAAGTTCTTTTACGAGAGGTTCTCTCGTATTGCATAAGTTTAGCTTACGCTACGGGAAATATTCACCTTCGAGATATTGAAGCCAAAAAATTATCCTTAATTTTGCATTCATTATCAACGCAGTGCAGCAGCTAGCAGACCTAGAGCAGGCTGTTTAGCATGCTTATAGGCTGCTTAGAGGGAACTGCACAGCCTAACAGCAAGCCTGATGTGACGTCACGTCCAATCAAGGGTGCTCACGCCGTCACCATATCCTAGCCTGCCAGAATAGGCGTGGCTTAGCGTATATAAGCAGGACTCGGAGTCTGTTTCTCTGATTTTCATCTCTTCAGCGAAGCTGCACGCGTCACTGGATCTTGAGAAGTCGCCGCCGTAGTCAAAACAGCCACAAGCCAGCTAGGATAGTGACTGAGGAAGCCCGCCGTCTTCGCCACATTCAGCCTTCCGAAGCGAGCTACGCTATCCGGTGACCTATCCTTTTAACTACTGCATATCTTAGCATCGAAAAGAGCACGAGTGTCTTTTTATGGATGCCTCATTTCACTTGTGGCTCGTGCAGAGCCCCGCTCAGTGTCGGAGACCGCCACCGAGAGTACAAGGGATCTGTGCTCTCTCTGCTCTCTTCAGGAGGATGTGAGCACTGCGAGGACCTTCTGATGTCGACCCTGCGGGCTTGACTCGAAGCATTCCTCGATGAAGCTCTCTCCGCCCTTTGCAGGACCGCACAGAAAGAAAAAAACGCCGTTCTCAAAGGCCACCGCTACCTGTGGGCGCCGCGACACGCTTGCCGGATTCCCTCCCTCCCTCGAGCCTTGCCCTCCCTGCCCCCTCTCACCGACGTGCAGCTGCCGGCTACGGCCCGCCCTGCCGTCGAGTTTGAGAATGAGACGGAAGGACCCGCCGCAGGAGACAGCTGCTCAACCCTGGCTTCCGATAGCGAGGAGTGGTCAAGCTCTCAACGCTTTGTCTCCTCGTTGATCCAGGAGTCCGGCAGGACCCACGCTGCAGTGGATGCCGAGCTAATGTGCCTCTTCTCACAGGCCGTTGACCGCCTCATGCTCGAGTGGTCACCGCCTAAGGAGCCCGAGCCTAACAGACTCGACGGTGGCTTACTTAAAAGTCGCCGCCGTCAAGCACCCGCTACCAGACCTGCACCCTTTCTCCCAGAGCTGCATGTTGAGTTTGCTAAAACGTGGAATACTCCTTTCTCCACAAAGCTTCAATCTCCCAAGAGGACGGCGGCGCTGAGAAAGGACACAGCTCTTCCTGGAGGTCGAGGAAGCAGTAGCTGCGCACCTTTCCCGGCATTGCCTGTGGGTACTTCTATAAATGCGCTTATTTACACGTGCTTATGTACACGCGAAAAAATCATTTGCTTATTCCCACTTATCTGGGTTCCCAGAACGTTTCCGGGACTCATGAAGTGGATGTCGGCGTGTACGGTGTTGACAAAGGGTTCCTCTTAGCGTAAGCTAAACTTGTGCAATATGAGAGAACCTCTCGTAAGAGAACGAATCCGGTTACCTAACGTAACCTCGGTTCTCTCTAGATGAGGGAATGTGTATTGCCTAACCTGCCGTGCTCGCGCCATGAGCGCTATTCCGCTTCAGTTGACGAAAACTAGAGAAACAGCCTCCGAGCCCTGCGTATATACACTAAGCCACACCCTTTCTGGCAGGCTAAGACGCGGTGAGGGCGCGAGCGCCCTTGATTGGACGTGACGTCACACTGGTCTCGCTGGTAGGCTGTGCAGTTCTCGCAGAGCAGCCTATGAGCACGCTAGACGGCCTGCTACTGTAGCTGCTGCACTGCGTTGACAATGAATACAAAATTAAGGATAATTTTTTGGCTTCAATATCTCGAGAAGATGAATCTTTCTCGAAGCGTAAGCTAAACTTACGCAATACTCGTTCCCTCATCTAGAAAGAATTGAGGTTACATTAGGTAACTGATTAGTTTCTTAGGAGAAAGCAAAGGTTTTGAGGAAACTCAAAGTTTCTCAGGAGAACGACAAGGTTTTTCATAGGAAACCCAAAGTTTTTCGGGAGA
This sequence comes from Cyprinella venusta, assembly GCA_038021265.1. Lineage (NCBI taxonomy): Eukaryota > Metazoa > Chordata > Actinopteri > Cypriniformes > Leuciscidae > Cyprinella > Cyprinella venusta. The sequence goes on along the minus strand of CM075869.1, from coordinate 14,599,159 downwards.
ATGCAAAAGTCTTCTGAAGCCAATTGATGAAATTTAATTCCAAAGACTGTCCAGGACTTTTTTTAAGTTTCACTTTCTATGCTCAATGGAAGAAAGAAACCACTGAAGTTTGAAACAAAATAACAGTAAGCAAATAATCACCATTTTAATTTTGTGCTGCACTACAATATATATATATATATATATATATATATATATATATACACTATATATATATATTTCTCTAATCTGACAAGTAATGTGTTTTTTTGTGTGTGAGAAAGAAAAGAATTACACACCTACTAGTAAGGCACTTCTTTTAGTTTTAGCATCTGATAAGCCAATGACCTGCTTAAAAAAAGTACAATATATTAATTGCAGGTTAATGATATATTACCATAATATACAAGGATAATACATTAATAAGGGGTTATTTTCAACAATGTCTTCAATGTCTTAAGAACACAACGCAAATGAAAGAAACGAGACAGATGTCGAGTAGAGACTGCACGATTTTAGCCCCCATTTTAGTGACAGTTTTGTGGAAATAAACAAATGTGCAAAATCGGAGACAACCGGGGCTTGTTCATGTGAGTGACAATTGCGTAGTGTATGATCAAAGAATGATTTTTTTCATCATTTCAACAAGAAATCCAGCACAAGAACCTGTCCCACACATGATTTAATGCTATTTCCTGTATCAATTCTCATTTGTATGTGTGGTTATGAAACATAGTTTGTACATCTGACAGAGTTGTCTGCGATTCTTCCAACTGAAGTGATGAGTATTGTGAGACCCCCTGTCGCCGATCTGTCGTGTAATGTTCACACAGCAGAAACAAAACAGACACTAGACTATATTGTAGCATGTGAAAATGAAGCAGTGTGAATCCAGCATATGAACTTGGCTTGCAGGGTAGACACACAGTATGGTGAAACATGCAATCTGTCATAAAAGTGGCAGCTCTACCAGCTGAACGAATAAAAGCTGTCATATAAGTCCACAGTGACAGCACCTAACAGATTTGTAAACTACATTAATACCCAATAATCCCAACGCCCAGGTCCACCTTTAAAACACAAGAGCATGTAAGCCCCACAGATGGCAACAAACCACAGGACACTGAATAAACACAAACTCACTTCTCCAGTCCTGCTCTCATTTTCCTTGTTCTCTTTCGACTTGTGAGCTCCTTTACTTTTAGCTTTGGGTCGAATGTGATTGACAGCATTGGCAACAAAAGCACTGTTCACGTCCCACCCTGGGTCCTGAACATGAGGAAACAGTGTGGCAAAGTCAGCAATTTAAACAATAAAACATTGAAACAGCAAACTCTGGAAGTCCATCAGCTATGGCAGTATGGTTGTCTCCATTTTCATACCTCCTCACTAGAACGGGCCGTCGGCTGCCGGTTGCTTTTGTTCCCTGAAGCCAGCGGAGGTTCAGAAAGACTTTTACTTGGAGGAGCGACTGGCTTCTCTTCCACCTTTGAAAGGCCAATATCTTCCACCTCCTCTGGCTCAGACTCCTCCGACTCGTCGAGGTCAGAATCAGCTCCAGCGTTCTCATCCTCCTCCTGAAAGAAAAGAAATATCACATCACATTTTTAAAAGTGTGTGTTGATCGAGCTAGGGGCGTATACATAAAAATGTCCAGCATATTCAAGGAACAAAAATGGCAGAATAGACAAAGTACTTCTGTTATACAACTAGTAATCTGCATTCAAAGGCATCAGTGTCATGCAAATGTCTGGCCTTCTAAAATATCCTGTTTCAGCCAACGGCTAAAGTTCAATACAATCTGAATGTATTTTAAATAGCATGATTTAAGAATCTTGAAAAAAAAAAGTATCATTTTCCACTAAAATGTTAAGCAGCACAACAGTGATGATAAGAAATTCATCTTGAGGACAAGATCAGCATATTAGAAAGATTACTGAAGGACAATGTGACAGTGAAAATTCCGCTTTATAAATCACAAGAATAAATTACATCGTAAAATCTTAAGAGGAAAGAGCTATTTTAAATGGTAATATTATTTTACTGTATTTTTGATTCAGACTTGATGAGAATCAGAGTGTGTGTATGTGTAAGGAAATTAGTTCATAAGGAAGTTACCATGTCATCCCCAGTTAATTCAGATTGGTCCATTGTTTTAAAGGGGTCATAAACTGGCTTTTTAAATTGTATTATATTGTTGTCTGAGGTCAACTTATGACGTTCGCTTGGTTTTGGCATTCAAAAACATCAAAATGAACAAGTAATAGGCTATATTGTACCCAAGTTTTGAGCCTAGCTGAAAAACGCTCGTTTTTTATGGGCGTCTCGCACTTAAGACTTGGAAGTAAACGCCCACTGCTGTGAGTGGACAACAGTTTTACATATTATAATGAGTTTCAACTCACCCGTCGATGCACTTGAGGGAAATTGTTTTGAAAACGTCCAATGTTTAAAATGGCAACCGAAATGATCCAGTCTTGTTTACAAAACAATCCTCAGTGAAATTAAGTGAACAGACAGACAATGTTTTACCTCATCAGCTGGAACGTCATTAAAAATAAAGTTTATCCATGCAGTCCTATTGGAATCCACAGGAAGCTTATGTAGCGACTGTATTCTTCCACAACCAGGCACTGCAAAATATTCTGTATTGCTTGGTAGCTCGATCCGGTTTGTCATCATGAGGTAGGCATCCATGTTATTTAGCTATGTGTGTAATGCGAATCGGTGGGCGGGGCTAAACCGGCCGTGTTGAAGTAGGAGTTGATCTTCCTCTGCGGGGATGGTGTTTTATCCTCTTTAACATCATAGTTCCCTACTTTTAAAAACAAGTCGTTTGCTGAGGCTGGTGTCAATAAAAGCTTTTATTGGACTAAGAAGGACGTTTTCAGTTCTGAAACTTACAGGATATTCTTATAATATGATGACCTCTTAGATGTCAAAAGCTCAAGGAAAATTGATTTCTCAGTTCATCACCCCTTTAAAAGTGATAGTAATATACAGCATAATAAAAACGTAACTACTTTTAACATGCATTTTTTAATACTCAATAACCGTGGTTAAAAGTGAGGAAAAGATGAGATGCATCGATCTGCAGAAATGTTTATCTGTGTCAAAGCCCTCTCACACCATCCTAACCATTAAACTGGTTTCAATTTACCTGTTCAGTACTTTCATCCTTTTTAACCCGTTCTAGTTTCTTCCGCTGCCGTTGACGCTAAAAAGAAAAATAAATCTTTTTTTTTTGGCCAGCAACACAATGCAGGCAATAAAATCCATCTTATTTATGGCTCCGTTCACAATAAGAACAAAACGTAAAAAACAATGCATAATAGATCTGCCCTGACAGTAAAATATGTTAAAGGTGATTCATTCTCATACTTAGTGTGGCAAAGTTTATCTCCCCTCACCTTCCTCTTGGCTTTGCGTCTCTCTGCTTTCCGTCTGGCCTTCTCTTCCTCGCTAAGACCCTCCTCACCATTTAAGACATCCTGTAGAACATACACAAACCCAAATGACACAGGGAATCAGGAACAGACAGACATCCAGGTACTTTGTTTCAGAAAAACTGAGGAAAACAGCCACAAACAGAGGTCTGTTTCAGAGTACTGCATGTCCTTCATCAAAGCGGTTTAAGAAAGGAATTGTACCCTATTTGAGAAAGACTTCTTTAGTTGTAGGCGCTAAGACAAGCTTGAAAATGTTACAAAACCACAGTGGGGGACTTTGGCCTCAATATAAATATTTGAAGCCATTGTTGCGCTCACTATGAGTGGTTAACCAAATGAAATGGAGCTCAAAGCTTAAATTGTTAAAGATGACTGCAGGGTAACAGTTTTGTGTGAGCAGACAACTCTTACAAGGTCTGTATCAGAATGCACACTATCATGGGTAGATAAGACCATCTGAAATGTTCTGCAATGAATGTGACGCATTCACCAAAATAACACATTGTTAACACATTGCAATGCTGGGAGTAACTGTTTTTGGAGCACACCGACCCGACCTTGACCCAACTGATTTGTTGAGACATGACTAGATAAAGTTCATTCACTTCTTTTTATGTTTTTGAAAAAAAAAAAAAAAAAAAAAAAAACTCTTATGCACATAAAGACTGCATTTATTTGGCCAAAAATACAATAAAAATAGTAATATTGTATTGAAATATTATTACAATCTAAAATAACTTTCCTAGTTTCATATATTTTACGATTCAATTTATTCTTGTGATGCAAAGCTGAATTTTCAGCATCATTACTCCAGTCTTTAGTGTCACATGATCCTTCAGAAATCATATAATATCATATTGTATGTATCAATATATATCATGATATCAAAGTCATATAATATAATATGCTGATTTGCTGCTCAATAAGCATCTTTGTTATTATCAATGTTGATAACAGTAGTGCTGCTTAATGTTTTTTGTAGAAAACATGAAAACATTTTGTGAGGAAAAAAAACAAATGTGGATGCCTTTTTTTAATTATTCTTTAAATACAAGGAAGGAACAGCATTTTTTTTATGCATCATAAAATGTCTTTGCTGCCAGATTTGATCAATTTAAAGAGTCCTCGCTGAATAAGTTAAATTAAAATAAAGAGAGAGCAATAAACACACATAGTACTGGTCATAATTATTTGCCCCCTTAGTAAATATGATCAAAGATGGCTGTAAAAAAATGAATCTGCATCGTTTCTCCTTTTGATATTCTATTTAAAGCAGCACTATGCAGTTCTATTACCTTAACGGAATAGCTTCAGAGTTATTTCAATGGTTGACTATTTTCAGGTTGAATGTTGGGCATCCGAATGTTGGCTGTGTTTGTATATGGGCTGTGGCACTAATAATTAAAAAAAAAGCTCGCAACATATGGAAAAAAGAACTATGAATGAACTAGTTAATTTTTTGAAGTATGAACTGAACTAGTTCATTTTAAAATGTGTGATCTGAACACACACTTAAACTTTACATATACACTTTTAAGGCCACTATACATGTCGCTATGCGGGAATCGATCAAGAATAGTTAAAAAGATAGTCAGTTAGTAAAACATCATAAATGTGGATGTCTTTTTAATTATTCTTTAAATACAAGGAACAGCATTTTTTTTACATTCTAATGTATCATAAAACGTCTTTGCTGTCAGATTTGATCAATTTAAAGAGTCCTTTCTGAATAAGTTAATTTAAAATAAAGTGATTTTTAATAAAAGATAATTAAGTGATTTTTTATTAAAGATAAATAAAAGATAAAGATAATTTTAAAACAAAGTTAATTAAATTTCAGACAAATTAATGGTCAAAAAAACATATGCAAGCAGTACATTCAAAAACAACAGGAGAACATCCAGGTCTTTTGACCTCATTTCTGATTTAATGTAACAACTCTTGAAAAAAACCCAGTGTTCTTGTACCTGTGAGAGCATGTGGTCATTCTGCCCGGGGAGAGCACCGGTGTCCATCGCCTCTGGCCTTTCATCACTGGAGCCTGTGGAAAGATCCAGAGAAAACAATCCATAAGTCCAAAGTTCCAATTCAAGGAAAGAGAATCACAATAGCCTTAGCCAAAAATTATACTTTTTGAGAATTAAAACGTTCAAAAACGCAGAAAAGAGAATCAACACAAGCCACTACCATCCCAATATTTACCATTTCCTACTTCTTTATTCATTCCAAATGCTCTCAATAAGAAAATCCCATTCATTTGTGACTATGCAATGGCATTTCAGTCAAACTGTTACAACCCCAAAACAACTTTCCTCACAATAAAGTCTTGGTTTTTACTTCTCTAATTGCATTAGCAACTGAGGACCATGTCAAATATATTTTTAACCTTGACAGCAGGTGGTTTTGTTCAATTGCCATTTGGAGGGTAAAGCTGTGCAAAGATTTTAATTTCACATCATGTCTGACACAGAAAAGCCACCTAAACCCATGGGAAAAAAAAAAGTTATCAGCAAAAAGAGAAAAAAAAAAAAAAAAAAAAAACCACACTCCCTCAACAAACATGGGACCTAAAGCCCTGCAGGACTGCAATTCATTTGTCAGCTATCTTAAAATTCCCTTGCTGCAATGGTAAAATTAGACCTTGCAGACATTTCTCCAAGCTACACAGCCTCACATAAACTACACAGCTCAAAACATTCCACAAGAAAGCCATTTAAACAACGTCCTAGTAAAACAATACTTGCTCTGAAGACCGTCCAACGACAGATTTTTGGATTCTTCCATTAGCTAATCTAAGCAAATGGTTTTCAGACTAATTTTTCAGGTTTTGTTTTCTTTTATGGGATTCATGATAGCTCAGAGAGGGTTTTATCCTTGATTCAGCCCAGGGTTGTGATGATAATAATACACAACCATCTACACACTGTCTGGAAACCTACATACACATTCCAAACAATAACATTCCTGTTTCAGAAAGAGACAGAACTTTACAAGCTTGTTAACAGATTCCTTTGGTACAGAGAAATGAAGATACATTAGGCGCTCAAAAAAAAACACTCCTTCAACCACTCCTATTAGTCGTTGCAACACTCTTAATATCCCACATACGTAAGTTGTCTCACACAGCAAAGAGATGCACACAGTTTGATTTCAGTTATAAATCACAGCCAAAGTAGCACCACAAATCTCAGGCAAATGCAAATGAAGCAGGCCGTGATCTGAGACGAGTCCTGCGGTTGCAGAGAAGTGATGTATCGACCAGCAGACTTCCCCTTTAGTGACTCATCTCACACGTCGATGGCCTCGTGACAATGGTGGTCAAAAAAAAACTGATTTACCTTGGTAAGATAAGAGAAACCGCAGGTGGCCCCTGGCTGTTCACGTCTTCCTTGGATCATGCAAACTGTTCCATGCAAAATATCCCCACTGATACGGTTTTCACCGCCACCATTTAGAATGCTGAATCCGTTTGATTAAAACAGCAGTGGACTTGCATGCAGAAAAGGACTGTAAGGATCATGTGTCACAATGTTAACAAAGATGTTTATTTACGCTACTTGTCAAACTGCGATACCCTGTCAAACTTCCACATCTCCGATCATTTTACTGTGAATGCGACAGACAGGCAAATATAGCAACAGACCTGGTGGGGAAAACAAACTATGTACATTTCAGCATTTAATGATGGATCATGCTCTTAAGCATATTTACATTTCTACCACAAACTTTGAGTAGAGCCCAACATTAGACAACACAAACTAGCAGTACTTCATGTAATGACAATGCCCGCACACACACACAAAAACCTCAATGAAAAACAAAGGTTCCAATTAAAATCTAAAGGGGATTTACAGTCTGATGTCATTGGGGAACCTTTTCAAGTTCCCTAAAGAATTTTCATTCTGTAGCTTTTCATAAAAATATCCATGTGTTCATTCTTTAAAGAGCCACCAGAACTCTGGGCTGAAGAATCCAGTTTAAAGGCTTAGTTCACTCAAAAATGAAATGAACACAAGAATGCACCTCATTGGTTCTTGAAGAAGCACTCAAATGTAATGCGTAACAAGAATGAACCTGATTGGTTCTTGAAGAAGCTCAAAATGTAATGCGGAACACAAGAATGAACCTCATTGGTTCTTGAAAAAGCTCAAAATGTAATGCGGAACACAAGAACGAACCCCATTGGTTCTTGAAGAAGCACTCAGATGTCAAGTGTAACAAGAATGAACCTCATTGGTTCTTGAAGAAGCACTCAAATGTCATGTGTAACAAGAATGAACCTCATTGGTTCTTGAAGCTCAAATGTAATACGTAACACAAGAATGAACCTCATTGGTTCTTGAAGCGCTCAAAAGTAATGCGTAACAAGAATGAACCTCATTGGTTCTTGAAGAAGCTTAAATGTAATGTGGAACACAAGAATGAACCTCATTGGTTCTTGAAGCTCAAATGTAATGCGGAACACAAGAATGAATCTCATTGGTTCTTGAAGGTCAAATGTAATGCATAACAAAAGAATGAACCTTATTGGTTCTTGAAGAAGCGCTCAAATGTAATGCGTAACAAAAGAATGAACCTTATTGGTTCTTGAAGAAGCACTCAAATGTAATGCATAACAAGAATGAATCTCATTGGTTCTTGAAACTCAAATGTAATGCGGAACACAAGAATGAACCTCATTGGTTCTTGAAGAAGCTCAAATGTAATGCGCAACAAGAATGAACCTCATTGGTTTACAAAGAAGCTCAAATGTGATCGGTAACAAGAATGAACATCATTGGTTCTTGAAGAAGCTCAAATGTAATGCGTAACACAAGAATTAACCTCATTGGTTCTCAAAGAAGCTCAAATGTGATCCGTAACAAGAATGAACCTCATTGGTTCTTGAAGCTCAAACGTGATGCGTAACAGGAGAATGAACCTCATAGGTTCTTGAAGAAGCTCAAATGTAATGAGTAACACAAGAATGAACCTCATTGGTTCTAGAAGAAGCTCAAATGTGATCCGTAAAAAGAATGGACCTCATTGGTTCTTGAAGCTCAAATGTGATGATAATGAACATTCATAGGTTCTCACATGTCAAGTGAACATGCTTAAGCTTCCGCTCAACACAACTGATGAATGTTTATGTGAACGAAAGCCTAAATTAAATCTGTTTATCACATAAAGTGGTCAAATCTCTTCAGAACATTTGGACTGCTCAAATCATATGGATTAGTTTTACAATCTCTTTATTAACTTGTTGAAGTGTCAAAGTTTCAGTTGCGTGGCTGTCAACGCAAGGGCCAGAAAGCTCTCAGATTTCGTCAAAAAGATATTCATTTGTGTTCTGAAGACAAACGAAAGTCTTACGAGTTTAGAATGACATGACGGTGAGTAATCAATGACAGAATTGTCAATTTTAGGTGAACTAACCCTTAAAACTGGTAGCTCTGTTTTGGAACATTAAGATGTTTCTGATCATTGGCTGGCCTTCCTTCCTATGTAAATGGCACCACTCCAGACACGTCATCGACATGTCAGCCATCTTTTCAGATGCTGTCATCACTCACAGTTGCTACAAAATTTCTCACCCTCTGGTTGTAAAAACCACTGAGATTTGAAATTGAATGTGGAATTAATTTGGTGAAGTCTATTACAGATTTAGATATTCATACATGTGTCTAACTAAGGTTACAGTCAACTTGCTCTCAAATGTTCACAAACCGGACCGTTCCAATATGGAGAACGGCTTACGTATATTAGGCTTACGTATATCAGCCAGCAGCCATTAATTGGCATCTATGTGCCTGATACATGATATATATATATATATCATGCCTATATATATATATATATAAATCATGCATATATATATCATGCATATATATATATATATATATATATATACATATATCATGTGTATATATACACTATGGGTCAACCAGCTACCACATTCCAAAAACTAGGAACCAGAGATCATGTTCCGATTGCAGCTACAAGCTAGGATTTTCCAACATAGATCATGAAATGTTTAAATCTGAAAAGAATCACATGGGTAACTAAAGTTAACCACAGATTGTTTTTAATAAGAAGATTTTTGATCATCCTAAAGAAACATTGAAGAACCTTTATGTGTATTATATATTGTATGAAAAGGCAATTTTTACCATTAGATTTGGGGCAGAACTTTAATTCATGTGTGCTTAAATTTACAAGAATGGTAAAACCATTACAAATTATAAAGCATCTGAATTGGTTTGTCTGAAAATGTTAATTCGTCATTAAAAACACACTCAAACAGGAAATCAGCAGTTGAAATCACATTTATGTGTCAGTGATTCACAGGCCTGTTGCATGTGATTTCTAGCTTTTGAATTAGTATTAAATAAAAAGCCTAAATAATGTGGTAAATATATAGGCTGCATTTAATATAATATATAACTAAATGACAGTATGTGAGAGATTAGGTTAACAACGTTTATCTTGAGTTCGTTGTAGGCATATAGTAAACATTAAATATGGTTTTGACACATATTAAGCTTTAGGCATAATACCTCGACAAATAAAAAGATAGCCGGGTGACAACCGCAGTTACAAAACAATCGCATAAATGGCATCATGATTTGTTTAATAATACGCTTTTATAAATCTGACTCACATTAGATAATTTATCGCGGTCACAAACGTGCGTTACGGCGAGATAAACGGATTGTGCCTTGCTTCGTTTTACGCTCCGATTCATGGAAAACTAACTTTATAACTCGGACAGGCAGAAGCAAAGTTTCCATGCAGTCGTGAAACTCACCGCTGAGCCCCAGTAACCGGCCGAAATCCAAACTGAACTTCATTAGACCAACCATCCAGCATTATTACCCTCAATAACACCACAAGAACAAATACACGACCGAATACAAATTAAAACAACAAATGAGTCGACATCTTTAAACTTGTGTCGATATGTGCAGCTGTTTCTCTTCCTGGGCGTCGAGCAGAGCGTCAAGCGGGTGTGTTAAACTGCACTCAAGCGCCTCCCAGAACAAGCGTCTTAAAGGGCCGCAGGGGCCATGTGTCCTGGAGCCACACTTCACAAGTCCAGTCGAGAGCATTTTTATTTGTCATTTGCACCATTACACAAGGCACTGAAATGCTTGTGACGATGCTCAGACATACAGTAATACAGGACCATACACAAATTTAGTATAACCACAAATATAAACAAAGTGGCGGGTAAAAAAAGTAATAGTAGGAATAGGCCAATAGGCTACTGGGGTAGAAGTCTCAATAACAATCTACAACCATACAATCAATCCCCAATGGACAAAATCAAGGTCCAGACTACTTTTTTTTCTGGTTCAAGAAGCAGTTTCACTCAGATATACGTCACAACAGGAAAGAACACAATTTTGCATCATGCATTCTGACTTTAATCCAGTTACCATTTGAGAGAGAGAGAGAGAGAGAGAGAGAGAGAGAGAGAGAGAGAGAGAGAGAGAGAGAGAGAGAGAGAGAGAGGGGGGCAAATCAATCAAACAAGTTAATCAAAAGATGTTAAAAAACATGGCTGAACTTTTCATCCAATTTGAATTACTTGTGTGCTTTGAGATCATTTGGCATGTGTACTGTTAGGATTTTCAAGCATACAGGACATTTCCATACTGTTTGTAGTTTACATACTATATAAACTGTAGAAATAGGAAGAGTTGTACTCGTGCTAGAAAGTTATAACGAACATAGCTATTTGATTTCCTAAACTCTTGCCTTTGTTCTGTGATGTACATTGAGAAATGACATGCATTAAAGGGATAGTTGACCCTTAAATATATTAAGATATTTTAGCTTTAGTCCAAGAGCTTTCTGTCCCTCCATTGAAAATGTATGTAGGGTAGACTGGGTACAGTTGAGACACTTTTTGCGTTTTGATTTTTCACACAAAAATAGATACTGAAAAGACGTGAATTTCCACATGACATGTTATTAGCTTGTAGACTATGATATTATCAATCTATATTACTCATAAGTAGTTTATATTTTCCACAATTAGCTCATAATAATAAGGTGCTTTTTGTTTCAACTTTGTCTCAACTGTACCCATATGTGGTACAGTTGAGACACCCATTTTTAATGATGTAAAGGTAACTAATCATTCATTGAAAATATAATAAATAAAGACGTATAAAAAAATAACAATTGGGCAACATGTTTGTTTATTCATCCATTCAAATTCATTCATTTTATTTTAATTAGCACTGGTTAAATTTTATAAAACAGAAACAATATATTTTATATATTAATTAATAATACACAGTTTAATGATCACAAATACCAAATTTGTATTTCATTTGCGGCTTATGCTGGCTAATTATGACATTTAACCTGTTATCATAACACTGAACAACTAAACAGTGTGTTTCCTAATTGAACTCTGTCGCGGGTACAGTTGAGACAGTAGTGTCTCAACTGTACCCCGCTGACCACCTCGCGCATTTCTCTAGATTTTGCAATGACCATGCATGACACAATACCATGAAATATGCCCGTTTTTAGGGCACAGAATAACGTTTGTGATTATACCAGTTACGTTTAACAGTCACATAAGGATATAAGCTATTCATTGTGGAGTGTGCATGGTGAAGTGAAAGTCTTACCTTAGAAAAAAAAAACTTTTGCCAATATCTTTGGATCGGAAATGCGTCCATTGATCAAATTTCCCACGATCAAAGAGGACACTAATACGCATGTGCACAGCAAAAATCACAACTTTTGCTGGCTGCGCACGCAAGTTATTTGAGGTGTCTCAACTGTACCTATGTCTCAATTGTACCTATGTCTCAACTGTACCCGTCCTACCCTACTCTATACTGTCCTTGTCCAGAAAGGTAATAAAGACATCATCAAAGTAGTCCATGTGACATCAGTGGGTTAGTTCGAACTTTTTGAAGCATCGAAAATATATTTTGGCCAAAAAATAACAAAAACTTTGACTTTATTCAGCATTTTATTGTCTGTTTAATGATGTCATTATTACCTTTCTGGACAAGGACAGTACATACTGTACATTTCCAATGGAGGGACAGAAAGCTCTCAGACTAAATCTAGAATATCTTAAACTGTGTTCTGAAGATGAACAGAGGGCTTACAGGAACAACATGAGGGTGAGTCATTAATGACATAATTTTATTTTTTAAGGTGAAATAATAATTTTATGTAATTATTTTATTCGAGATGAAATAACAGTCCTGCATCACTGGCTTCACAAAGCAGAATTGCAAAAAATAAGTATTTAGAGGTAAACAATAAAGCCTCTTCAAAGGTTCAAAGACCTTTTGCTTTCATAAAACCTTCATTATTATCAATTATCTAAATGATATAATTGATTTTATTATAAAACAATCTCATAGCTTTTTGTCAGAACATTCAATGTGAACCTACTCACATGTCCTATCTCAGGTCATACAAAACACATAGCCAATGGATTCAGTTATATTTATTATAATTGACAAAATGATCTCAAATTTCACAAAAAAAAAATAGATGGAATAGGGTAACATTTTGGGAGTGTATTTTAAAAACTGTGCAAGACAGAAAATCACACAATGTCAACAACACTAAAAGGGTCAGTTCTCCTTGTAAACCTGTATTGCAGTAAAAATAAGATATTTTGTAGAATGTTTGCAACCAGAGAGTTGACGGCACTCATTGACTTCAGTAGGGAAAAAAAAAAAATACTATGGAAGTCAATGGCTGGATTTCAACTATCTAGTTACCAAATTTCTCTAAAATATCTTCTTTAAATTCATAGAGATTTGGAACATGAGGGTATAAATGATGACAGACTTTTCATTTTTTGAGTGAACTATCCCTTTACCATTTGTCTTCATCTCTCTTTTCATTGAAATATCGGAAAGTGATATTCCCCATCCATCGAAGGCCGAGATCACAGTCGCTTGAAATCTGCCAGAACATTGAGAGCTGAATTCCAGCCGGCTGCACCCATAACACCTCCACCTGAATGAGACAAGCTCAGATAAATGCTGGAGAACACAGGGGAGGTCATGTACGTCAGGCTCCACATTTACCTGACCTGGTTTTATGATACGTGATATCACACAGATGACATTTCTAAACCCAATACGTACTGTTTAAGCTTTTATTTATTCAGGCACATACCTGGATGGCTGCCACTGCCACATAAGTACAATCCTTTGACGGGTGAGCGGTAGTCTGCGACAGAGGGCAAAGGTCTCGCCAGGTAAAGCTGATCCAAAGACATTGAGCCATGAAATATATTCTGTTGCATAACAATAAAAACACATGTAATTAATGCTATGACAAGCACATTTACAACAATTAAAAGGGATAGTTCACCCAAAAATGAAAATTCTTTCATCATTTACTCACCCTCAAGTTGTTCCAAACTTCTATGTGTTTATTTGTTCTGCTGAACACAAAGGAAGATATTTGGAAGAATGTTTTAATCAAACAGATCTCATTCCCCATTGACTACCATAGTATACTATGGTAGTCAATGGGGATTGAGATCTGTTTGATTAAAAAATTCTTCCAAATATCTTCCTTTGTGTACAGCAGAACAAATAAACACATAGAGGTTTGGAGCAACTTATGGAAGCCCGTTTCCGCCACAGTTGAGTAAAAAAATATAATTCTGTAAGTCATAATAATGAGAAACTTTCTCATAATTATGACTTAGTTTCTCATTATATTGAGAAAGTTTCTCATAATTATGACTTAGTTTCTCATTATATTGAGAAAGTTTCTCATAATAATGACTTAACATCTCGTAATAATGAGAAACTTTCTCATGACTTAGTTTCTCATTATTACGAGATGTTAAGTCATTATTATGAGAAACTTTCTCAATATAATGAGAAACTAAGTCATAATTATGAGAAACTTTCTCATAATTATGACTTAGTTTCTCATTATATTGAGAAAGTTTCTCATTATAATGAGATATTAAGTCATAATAATGAGAAAGTTTCTCATAATTATGACTTAACATCTCGTAATAATGACTTAACTTCTCGTAATAATGAGAAAGTTTCTCATAATTATGACTTAACATCTCGTAATAATGACATAACTTCTCGTAATAATGAGAAACTTTATTTATTTATTTATTTAAAACTTCTCATTATTACGAGAAGTTAAGTCATTATTACGAGATGTTAAGTCATAATTATGAGAAAGTTTCTCATTATTACGAGATGTTAAGTCATAATTATGAGAAAGTTTCTCATTATTACGAGATGTTAAGTCATAATTATGAGAAAGTTTCTCATTATTACGAGATGTTAAGTCATAATTATGAGAAAGTTTCTCATTATTACGAGATATTAAGTCATAATTATGAGAAAGTTTCTCATTATTACGAGAAGTTAAGTCATTATTACGAGATGTTAAGTCATAATTATGAGAAACTTTCTCATTATTATGACTTAATATCTCATTATAATGAGAAACTTTCTCAATATAATGGGAAACTAAGTCATAATTATGAGAAAGTTTCTCATTATTATGACTTAATATCTCATTATAATGAGAAACTTTCTCAATATAATGAGAAACTAAGTCATAATTATGAGAAAGTTTCTCATTATTACGAGATGTTAAGTCATTATTATGAGAAACTTTCTCAGTATAATGAGAAACTAAGTCATAATTATGAGAAAGTTTCTCATTATTATGACTTACAGAATTATATTTTTTTACTCAACTGTGGCGGAAACGGGCTTCCATAGGCAACTTGAGGGTGAGTAAACGATGATCGAATTTTATAACTAGTTTAAATTTTTTAACTATCCCTTTAACTGAGATTTAAAGACAATATTATATATTAGATTCTGTATGATTGTGAAAATTACTAACAAAACAATGCATTTATAAAAAGTCCATGTCAATTGAAATGAAATATGTTTATACCCCTCCAGTGAGACCAAAGACCCTCTCAAGATCAGGAGGGGTTAGGATGTCTTTGCCCACTATTGACTTTTTAAATCCAGGTGCGTAACGTTCAACCCAGTCGAATGCTGTGAAACAGGAAACAAAGAACCTATTACCACAAAGATTGTATTACTTCAAGGCATAGGCATGTGATATCACTGTGGTAGCACAAACTGTGTCACTGCGTTTAAAAAGTAGGTAGTTCATGCCCGCCTATCAGAGTAGGAATGTTTAGGTGGTCTTTAAAATGCAGAAATTATCACATAAGAATCTAGTCAAGATTTTCTGTTCTTGTGTTATATTATATACATATAATTATATTATATTGATCATATAAATGCATGCTTGGTGGGCATGAGAAAAACTTGAAAAATTATATGGTAAAATAATAATTTCTAAGAATCTTTTTTTGGCCGGTAGTGTATATATATTAAAGTGTTGGGGTTAACACATTACAAGTAACTTCATTTTATGTAATCAGATTAATTAGTTGATGTAACAAGTAAAGTAATGAACTTTACTTTTCAGTAGGGCTGTCAAACGATTAATCGCGATTAATCGCATCCAAAATAAAAGTTTGTGTTTACATAATATATGTGGGTGCACTGTGTATAATTATTTTGTATATATTTTTGTATACACACACATGCATGTAAATTTAAGAAAAAAAAATATTATTTATATATAAAATATTTATATTTATATATAATATAAATTATATATAAATACAGTATATACATGAAAATATTTCTTAAATATATACAAGCATGTTTGTGTATTTATATATATAAAATAATTATACACAGTGCACCCACAATATATTATGTAAACACAAACTTTTGGATGCGATTAATCACGATTAATCGTTTGACAGCCCTACTTTTCAGTTTAATTAATATGCTTAACATTTTTCTTAAATCTCTCTATTCTCCATTATGTAGTCACTCGTGCGTGTGCACTTGGCAACAGACAGAAAAATACTAAAGTAACAAAACACAATACTTTTAACTTTCAATAAAAAGAGTTATACAGTATGTAATATAACCCGTAATGTTAAAGTCTCCCTGAAGTCCCTGAATTTGATCTCTTAAAACTCCGCTTTGATCACCAAAGGGACATATTTAAAAGTGTTTTCCTTGAAAAAATTCTTCATGCCTTAAAATAGCTTGAATGCAACTCTACACTCTTGCCTAATTTAGTATGTGGTCCTATGAATATGCAAATTAGCCCCACCTCCACTCACTCACAACAGCACAGAGATCCACTCATTGATGATCACACATTGACGTGATTGGTTACAGGGTAGTTTGTGACGTCAGAAACATTTTTGAGACTTTTTGGGGGTTTTTTGAGTCTTTGGTTCACAGTTTTAAGGAGAAAATACTCTGCAATGGTGTTGACTTATAAATGTGCACATGGTTTGTCTTAAAGCATATTAAAAACACCACATAGACATATAAACAACAATAAAAGCTTGATTTTCACCACAGTGGGACTTGTTTGTCATACATAGTTCTAGGGGTCAGGAAATATTGTGTAATAATAAATGGTCAGAAATTGAGTATAATAATGTTCTAAATGTGTTTCAAAAGGAAATGAATGTGTACGTTACATAGGCTATGTTTAGGCATTACTGCATGAAACACTTGCAAAAAAGCTCTTCAAGCCATTTAAAGGGTTAGTTCACACAAAAATGAAAATTCTGTCAGTATTTACTCACCCTCATGTTGTTCCAAACCTCTATGTGTTTATTTGTTCAGCTCAACACAAAAGAAGATATTTGGAAGAATGTTTTAATCAAACAGATCTCATTCCCCATTGACTACCATACACTGAAAAAAATAATATGCTTTATCTAATCTATAAAATTGTGGCAACATATTACAAGTAATATTATTAATTAAATTGTACAAATTAGAATTAATTACAATGTTAATTTGATTAACTATTACTCAATTTTAATTAGTTAAATTTAATTAATAATATTGCTTGTAATCTGTAGCCACAATTTTATTGATTAGATAAAGCATATTCATTTTTACAGTGTAGTAGGAAAAAATACATACGTAGACTCACGGTGTTCCGGACGGCTGAAAAATTCTACTCACTGTGTTTCGGACAGGTAGGAGGAGTCATTTCTAATATATAACGCATACATTTTAACAACTATAAGCTGGGTTAGTCGTAAGCGAAAGAGGATGAGTCAAAGATGACATAAGATGAAATGACCATGAAGTGTCTATTTATAGAATTTGCGGAAACGGTCTAGTGTCCGGAATACCGGAATACCGTAATGTCCGGAATACAGTGAGTTTACGTTACTATGGTAGTCAATGGGGATAAACACATAGAGGTTTGGAACAACTTGAGGGTGAGTAAATACTGACAGAATTTTCATTTTTGGGTGAACTAACCCTTTAAGAGAGTGAGCCTTAGCCAGGAGAGAAAAAGTAACGCACAAGTAATTTAATGCATTACTTTCCATAAAATGTAAAGTCCGTTTTTGGGATAAAAAAAAAAGGTGTGAGTCTTGAAATGTCCCGTTCAAACAGCAACTTATAGTGTCTTGAATACTGTCTGTATGAATATGCAATGCGCGTGAAGCCTAGACGAACCACAGCAAAATTGACCAAATATAAAAGATGGCGACGTCTGAAAAGTCTTATCACTCTTGATACAACAAGAGTCCAATCAAGCCGCAAGTTCATCCATTAAATGTCCATTAACCGATAGCAGATTTTATATTTGGGTCGATATGAGTCACACTTAGAACACAAAACTGTGGGGAATAGCTCTGGTGGAGAACAGTGATTGTATCTAAAACCTTCAGATGACTCAAAGCTCATATCTCGGTCACAGTTAATTACCGAAACAAAACCACACACAACAATGTTTGTGCAACGCAGAGTGGCTTTCTCGCACTGTGGTGAGTTTCCCGAGAGCACTGCTAGCCAACTATCGTCGCAAGTTATTTTTAGAGTAGGTCAAAGAGTTTGTGTTTCCCGAAACCATAGTTCCAACAAACATTCGCAAACAATATCGCAAAGTTGTGTGGTTGGAACAACAGCTCTTGACCTTTGGTTAGAAGCATAGTTTCTAGTTTACATGACGTGGACTTATCGTGGACTTATCTATACTTATCTTGCGCAAAAAATAAGAACGCTGACTTTCAATACAATCTATTTCTTTCACTTCGAACATACAAATATCTTTTACATCTTTTAGTATGTCGAAAGAAGCACCGTGTCTGAAGAGTGTGCATGTGCGGATGCGCTCTAGTACGTAAAAACGAGTCTATGATTGAATCTGGAAATAATGGAAAATAACAGAGAAAAAGAATTAGTCCTCAAATGCCATGTCTGTAATTTAATTTTAAATTCTCAAATGGATCGATTAAAAGAAGTTATTACTCTACCACACAGACAGCAACATAATGTCGGCCCAGATCCGGCCCACATCTGGTACACATGAAATCCAGCATACACACCAGATGTAAGCCGGATCTGGGCCGACACTATGCTGCTGTCTGGGTTAGAGGATTGCAACACAATACGGTCGTGACAAGCTAGTTGATTTCTTTAACGAATAACGATGCATCGTACTATGGAAGTTAAGCAGCATGTAAAGTCGCTGTATGGAAAACTCTGTATGACAGACTACTAGTTTAAAATTTACAGGTGTGAATTCGGTTATATAATGCAGTTATCACTCTCGTATATAGCTGAAGTGTGAAAATAACCATATTAAGGTCTTAAATACAGGATTGACAACGGTATTCTGCAGCTGTGTGAGCGTGGACTAAATAACATAATTTGTCTTTTTTTAAGGTGCAGCGCAGTATTGTTAGCCAGGCTCCGCCCACCTACATAACATACTTCCGCTCAATTTTCATTTTCCTTCAGCACTACGTCTGGGCTTGTGGTGTATTCTTTGGTTTTCTCCGGTCAATTTTTTACTGGTCCAATCAGCGAACATTGACGTCGATTGATGTCGTGCGCTCATAGCGTGCGCTAGTTTGAGTCACCATACATCACGACCAAACGTTAGCGATTGGTTATGGCAGATCAGAGTGGCTCTGGACAGATCCAGTAGTTTTAGATTTCAACAGAGTACCCACCTCCAAGGAAGATAACGCTTGTCAATAGAGCGAGGCCAGACTCTCTGTACAAATGAAATGTACGAGAGTCTGGTGGGACCAGGCTACAATATTTTACCACATTACTTTAAAGGTAACTTTCTCCAACACTGTATGTTAGACATTCGAGACCTTACATACACAATCCTTGTCATGCCTGTGCCAGCAAACGTCAAACAAGAATGCAAATAAGTTACTAGGTACTTGTTTCAGCAAATCTCTCCCTGTCCTCTTCGGTCCAAGAGCGGCGACCCTCCATCAAATATGGCGTAAACTGGATGAAGAGAGACGCCACATGACAGCCGGGGGGCGCTAGAGTCGGATCTAGCACTGAGGGAATGGTCATTTCTATCATAGGCCTAAACAAAAACACCAAAAGACGATCAGGATATAATGTAAATTGCTGTGGTTTGGTGCAATGAATGGAAAACCATCACCATAAACCCCAAACCCAGAGCAATAGATTTGCTGTCTGTGAAACCCTGGTCATGACTTGCAAATTCACATATCCTGATGCCTTCATGTGTGCGTAATGTGCAAATATTAGTTTTTCCATTATATGCAGCATTGCAGGTTTTTCTGACCTGGAGGATGGGCGTCCCTGCTGGCCCTCCATGTAGGCCTCCTCCAGAACCTGAACACTCTCACAGTTCAGGTGGATTGAACACTGATGATGTGGACCCGGTTTGCCATCCGCACTATTCGGAGCAGCCAAGAAATTAGGCAGCTTGTCCAAAGCCACTGTGCATTTGCAAAAACAAAGATCGGATAATCCAAATCAACAATTTCAAAGGAATCGACAGGTTTTGCAAGGCAGCACTGTTTATATTCCTAAAATATTCTGCTTAGAAATGTGTTCTACATTTCAAACAGAAACTTATTTAGACCCAAATGCTTAAAGGGATACTCCACTTTTTTTTGGAAATAGGCTCATTTGACCACTCCCCTAGAGTTAAACAGTTGGGTTTTACCGTTTTCGAATGTATTCAGCCGTTTTTTTTTTTTTGTTTTGTTTTGTTTTTTTTTTTAATATACGTATATATATATTTAGAAGAATATCAGTAACCAGACAGTTTCTGGTCTCATTGACTTCCATAGTATATTTTTTTCCTATTATGGAAGTCAATGAGACCAGAAACTGTCTGGTTACTAATATTCTTTTAAATATTAGAAAATCGGCTGAATGGATTTCAAAATGGTAAAACTCAACTGTTTAACTCTGGGGGAGTGGTCAAATGAGCCTATTTCCAAAAAAAAGTGGAGTATTCCTTTAACACACAAGTATGTAAGGCGGACAGAGTATACAGCTTCATTACTTGAGTAAAAGTACAGATACCTCTCTTGTTGCTTTATTTAACATTTATGAAAATTTCAGAAATGTCAGTGGGGCCACGGGTTGGATGGACCTGCTTTTTTCATCCATTGTTTCGTCCATGGTTTTATCTCTTATCTAAATCTGACCATGGAGTTGACTTGAAAGCTAAAAGTGATTGCTGATAGGCTGTCCCAATCAGTGGCACCTGCACAATCCAATCACTTTTGAGAGGGAAATAACAAATTGAGGGTTTCCGAGATATTTTCCATTTTTTTTATTTTAGTTTTTTTAGAAGAAGTAACGGGTACTCAGGGTTATGGATAGAAATGTACTGGAGTAAAGAGTACAATATTTCCCTCTCAAATGTACTTGAGTACTCTCAAATGTACTCATGAGTACTCCCCAAAAATGATACTCGAGTAAAGTACAGATCCCTCAAAATTCTACTTAAGGACTGTACTCAAGTAAATGTACACCGTTACCGTCCAGCTCTGCTTATTTAATTAACAATTATTTAAATTAAATTAGTGACTAAATATTCACCATTAAAAATTAAACGACAATGAATTCCAGCTGGTATTCGTTCGTGCTTCTATTGCATAATGAAGTATCTTTGGCCTTGTCTTGCTAGCTAAGTCTCAAGATAACGACAAAGCTTTCTGGAGTATTTACATAGAACCAACACTCTTCTTTTGCTACCCTGCAAACAGGGTTTTTTAATGAGAAAATGCACATTTAGTTCAGTGAAATGAGGCGTTAAATTATCTGTAATCATACCGTTTATCTTGGTAACAGGAGAGGTGTAGTCGATCTGATCTACGGCTCTGATGAATGCCTCTGGCAGGATACCCTTTACCAGGACAACCACAGACATCAATTATTCAGAATTGTCATTGAGATTTAAGTAAAACAGTTGTTAATTTTTCCACATTATAATTAATATTATGCTTACATTGGATTAATAAAAAAATAGGTTCAATGGGATTCTTTTGCCTATTTTGCCTATATACTCTATACACACACTCAAAGGATTATTAGGAACACCATACTAATACTGTGTTTGACACCCTTTCACCTTCAGAACTGCCTTGATTCTACATGGCATTGATTCAACAAGGTGCTGAAAGCATTCTTTAGAAAGATTGGTCCATATTGATAGGATAGTATCTTGCAGTTGATGAAGATTTGTGGCACGAAGCTCCCGTTCCACCACATCCCAAAGATGCTCTATTGGGTTGAGATCTGGTGACTGTGGGGGCCATTTTAGTACAGTGAACTCATTGTTATGTTCAAAAAACCAATTTGAAATGATTCGAGCTTTGTGACATGGTGTATTATCCTGCTGGAAGTAGCCATCAGAGGATGGGTACATGGTGGCCATAAAGGGATGGACATGGTCAGAAACAATACTCAGGTAGGCCGTGGCATTTAAACGATGCCCAATTGGCACTAAGGGGCCTAAAGTGTGCCAAGAAAACATCCCCCAAACCATTACACCACCACCACCAGCCTGCACAGTGGTAACAAGGCATGATGGATCCATGTTCTCATTCTGTTTACGCCAAATTCTGACTCAACAGATTCTGTCTCAACAGAAATCGAGACTCAACAGACCACGCACAACCCTAAAAATGGTTGTGTGTGAAAATCCCAGTACCTGAACAGATTGTGAAATACTCAGACTGGCCCGTCTGGCACCAACAACCATGCCACGCTCAAAATTGCTTAAATCACCTTTCTTTCCCATTCTGACATTCAGTTTGGAGTTCAGGAGATTGTCTTGATCAGGACCACACCCCTAATTGCATTGAAGCAACAGCTATGTTATTGTTTGATTAGATAATTGCATTAATAATAAATTGAATAGGTGTTCCTAATAATCCTTTAGGTTAGTGTATATATATATATAGGTAAGATAAACATCAAAGATGCTTTGCTACAAGCAGAAATTGCAAGAGCTATTTGAGGTCTTTGTGCTGGTATTCCAGATTGAGAAGGTGGGCGGAGCATCCACATTGCTGGAGACCCCTCTGCATCCTCAGCAGGTGTCTCAGGTTCACTAGCGTTTCGCCCCTTAACCTGTACGCTTCACCTGAGCGGGGCAGCAAAGAACGTTTAGTCTTTGCCTGCAGAGGGGTTCCAGCTGTGGGCTCTCTTCAACCACAACCATCTAGAGCTAGTCTCAGCTGCCAGAGCTATCTCCCTGGTGGCTTTCTTCAGATGTTTTTGATCCAGGCCGATCTTTTGTAAGAAATAGCGCAAAGATGTTGTTGGAAAACCGCGACAGCCGACTTCAATTGGAAACATGGTTGCGTGCCATCCCTTGGTAACAGCTTCGTCTATCACGTCCTGGTACTTAGCCTTTTTAATTTGATGCGAAATAGCTAGCCTGTCTTCCCATGGCACCGTAAGTTCAGCTACCAAGATGGTCTTGATGCTCCTGGAAATCAGGACCAGATCCGGGCGAAGTGAGGTTGTTGCTATGTCCTGTGGAAATACAAGTCTTCTTCCCAGGTCCGCTTGCATCTCCCAGTCAACAGCACACTGCAGAATAGATGGCGGGTGCCTGGCATTTGCCTTTACCGTGGGAGTATGGTTGCCTTCGCATTGGAAATTGATAAATTTTTGAGACTGTGGTGCCTGGCTATTATTAGCTTTAACCCTCAGCAGGTCTACCCATTTGGCAACCTCTGTCAGGACTTTATCATGTCTCCATCTGTAACAACCATCTCCCAACGCTTTGGGGCATGCCGTCAGAATGTGATTCAGTGTGCATAATGCTGCTCCACATTGCTTGCATGATGGATCTTCTTCCCTGCCCCAGATCTTTAGATTATTTGGGGTTGGTAAGAGGTCAGCCACAGCACGTAGTAAGAAGCTCAACTTGCCCTGGTCAGTTTCCCACAGTTCCTTCCAGGACAGTGATCGCTCTAGTGCCTGGTCCCACTGTATCCACTGCCCCTGAGAGGCCAGTCCTACTGCTTTAATTCGGCGCTGTTCCTCTTCTGCCTGTCGGACTCTCTGTACCACAAGCTCTCTCTTGCATCTGTTGTCGGTCTTACTCCACCTTCTGATGTTATAATGCCCGAGTCCCATACGGCCTTGGCAGACCACTCCGACAATCTCCTGATGTTTCCAGTATGTTACAGCTTCCGACACTGCTTCTTGGGCCTTCCACTTCCTGCCGCACTTGATGGACTTGCTAGCGTGCTGGACTTTCCCATCCTTGGACAGGAGCAATGTGCTGACTGCTCTTGCCTTGGAGGCCTTGTACTCTTCTACTACTGATGAGACAGGCAAGCGGAGTTTGGAGGTTTTACTGTACAGGTTCACTGAGCTGAAGGAAGGGGGGACACCCAGCCATTTCCGCACAAACTTACTGCACATCTTCTCCATTGCTTCCACTTGTGTCATAGGAAAATCGTACAGCAGGAAGGGCCATTGCAGTCTGGGTATAATGCCGTATTGAAAGCACCACACCTTAAACCTCCCGAGCAACTGACTAGTGTCGATTGCCTTAAGCCAGATATTCAATTGGACTTTGGTATCTTTGAGACTGTCCGTGTCCTTCAGGGAGTGGTCGTAGCTTTTCCCAAGACACCGGATCCCTTGGTCTTGAATTATTGGGATCTCTGAGCCTTGGATGCTGAAAGTGTTTCTCATCAATTTCCCTTTAAGGATAATGAGGCTTCTGGATTTCTCCGGTTTAAACTGCATTCGTGCCCATGTTGCCATCTTTTCTAAAGCACTTAAGACCCATTGCGTTCCTTGGATTGCTGGGGTCATCACAGTCACGTCGTCCATGAAAGCTCGGCAGGCAGGATGTCTTGTTCCGTCTTCTGCTTTCGGGCCTCTACATTGCATCTCTCCAGCTTTCAGAAGAAGATTCATGGCAGCCACGAACAAGACCACTGAAATAGTACATCCTGCCATGATTCCCTTCTCCAGTCTTTGCCACTTGGTGGTGAGATTTCCCACTGTGAACCTCATTTTCAGAGAATCCATGTGTGACATCACCATCTTGACCACCTCTGTTGGTACTTGGTAGTGTTCCAAAGCCCTTTGGATCAGCTGATGCGGTACACTGGGGTAAGCTTTAGCAAGATCTAGCCAGACAATAGCAACTGAGCCCTTGTTACTCTTTGCTTCCTTAATAATCTGGCTGATCACTGATGTATGTTCCAGGCATCCAGAATATCCTGGAACTCCTCCTTTCTGGACACTGGTGTCAATGTACTCATTGCTGACCAGATAAGATGTAAGCCTTTTAGCCGCAATGGTCCAGAATATCTTCCCCTCAACATCCAATAAGGAGATCTCTCTGAACTCTTCGAGACCTATAGAGTTCTGCCCTTTAGGTACAAAGCAGCCCTCAGCAAGTGTCCAGAGTTTCGGTTCCTGCTTTTTTTTCCACAGTGTCCGTAACAGTTTGGCTAACCTCTTCAGGAGCAGTGGGCAGTTTTTATAGATCTTATATGTTGTGCCTGAAGGTCCTGGAGCGGATCCTCCTCGAGCTTTCCTTACAACTGCCCTCACTTCGTCCGTGGTGAAGTCTGCCATGTTGAATGGAAAGTGTGGCATGGTCCTTGGCAACTGGAATGGACATTCTCCCAATGGGATGTCTCTACAGGGGTCACTGTGTGTTGCTGCTATACTCTTCTCCACCTCCTCCTTGGAACACCCAAGTTGCCCGCTCTTAGGTTTTCCCAGCAGGTCAGCTGTAAACTGAAAGGGGTTGTTAAAAAAGGCTTTTCTCTTCCTACGCTTTTCTCTCTGCTTCTTCCGGAGTGACTCTGCTTTGCGGAGAAGAATTAGGTTTTTCCGCACTTCATCCCGTATCTCGTTTAGCGCTGGTTTCTCCTCGTCATTTGCCTTCTGCCATCTTTTCCTGAGTGTTCTCAGTTGTTCCCGTACTTCTTTAATCTGGCGCTGTCTCCTACTTGGCCCGGCTGGTGGTCTAATAGCATTACGTTCCTTTACACCAAAGGTGTCCAGACATGCATGAAAGACTATTTCTACCATGACTTTGATCTTCTTGACTGCATCACCCCTGAGGGTATTGTCCAGTGTGATGTCCAGATCTCTATCCAGCTGGGCCCATCTGCAGTCTGTAGCTGATGGTAAATTCAATCGTGGTTTCCTTTCAAAGTCCTCTGGCATTCTGAATTCATCCTCTCTTCTTGAGCTCTGAGCAGGTTGAGCAGAGAGGTCCAGTGCACTGTGGTGTGTCTCCTGGCTCCGGTCCTCCTCCGACTGACAAGCACCTGTGATATACTCAGAGATAGGTCTCTGGGTATTACCAGGCTCTTTGCGTTGCTGCACCCGCTTTTTGCACATGGTCTTCCCTTGGTGAATTTTAACGCCACGTTCGTTCTTGAATACTCTGCCACAGATGTAACATCTTCTATTATCCTTGTCCTCCTGTCTTCCTGCATCCAATTCCATAATCCTTGTGCCGTTGTCCGGGTCCTTAACAGTATGATCCGTCCTTGATGGCAGATTATCCTCCCCCCCTCCTCGGTCTGCCTGGGGGTATTCTCTTTGTTTAGAACTTGTAGCTTGTTTATGCAGTGTTTCGGGGGGCTAACCCTAACACTATTGCGTGCCGTCTTTCCGACTGTCATCCGTTCTCTCACGGATGTCCGTGGGTCTTCCCCCACCGCCAGTGGGCCTTTCCCCACGGTCACGACAGTAAAGGTAAGATAAACATCAAAGATGCTTTGCTACAAGCAGAAATTGCAAGAGCTATTTGAGGTCTTTGTGCTGGTATTCCAGATTGAGAAGGTGGGCGGAGCATCCACATTGCTGGAGACCCCTCTGCATCCTCAGCAGGTGTCTCAGGTTCACTAGCGTTTCGCCCCTTAACCTGTACGCTTCACCTGAGCGGGGCAGCAAAGAACGTTTAGTCTTTGCCTGCAGAGGGGTTCCAGCTGTGGGCTCTCTTCAACCACAACCATCTAGAGCTAGTCTCAGCTGCCAGAGCTATCTCCCTGGTGGCTTTCTTCAGATGTTTTTGATCCAGGCCGATCTTTTGTAAGAAATAGCGCAAAGATGTTGTTGGAAAACCGCGACAGCCGACTTCAATTGGAAACATGGTTGCGTGCCATCCCTTGGTAACAGCTTCGTCTATCACGTCCTGGTACTTAGCCTTTTTAATTTGATGCGAAATAGCTAGCCTGTCTTCCCATGGCACCGTAAGTTCAGCTACCAAGATGGTCTTGATGCTCCTGGAAATCAGGACCAGATCCGGGCGAAGTGAGGTTGTTGCTATGTCCTGTGGAAATACAAGTCTTCTTCCCAGGTCCGCTTGCATCTCCCAGTCAACAGCACACTGCAGAATAGATGGCGGGTGCCTGGCATTTGCCTTTACCGTGGGAGTATGGTTGCCTTCGCATTGGAAATTGATAAATTTTTGAGACTGTGGTGCCTGGCTATTATTAGCTTTAACCCTCAGCAGGTCTACCCATTTGGCAACCTCTGTCAGGACTTTATCATGTCTCCATCTGTAACGACCATCTCCCAACGCTTTGGGGCATGCCGTCAGAATGTGATTCAGTGTGCATAATGCTGCTCCACATTGCTTGCATGATGGATCTTCTTCCCTGCCCCAGATCTTTAGATTATTTGGGGTTGGTAAGAGGTCAGCCACAGCACGTAGTAAGAAGCTCAACTTGCCCTGGTCAGTTTCCCACAGTTCCTTCCAGGACAGTGATCGCTCTAGTGCCTGGTCCCACTGTATCCACTGCCCCTGAGAGGCCAGTCCTACTGCTTTAATTCGGCGCTGTTCCTCTTCTGCCTGTCGGACTCTCTGTACCACAAGCTCTCTCTTGCATCTGTTGTCGGTCTTACTCCACCTTCTGATGTTATAATGCCCGAGTCCCATACGGCCTTGGCAGACCACTCCGACAATCTCCTGATGTTTCCAGTATGTTACAGCTTCCGACACTGCTTCTTGGGCCTTCCACTTCCTGCCGCACTTGATGGACTTGCTAGCGTGCTGGACTTTCCCATCCTTGGACAGGAGCAATGTGCTGACTGCTCTTGCCTTGGAGGCCTTGTACTCTTCTACTACTGATGAGACAGGCAAGCGGAGTTTGGAGGTTTTACTGTACAGGTTCACTGAGCTGAAGGAAGGGGGGACACCCAGCCATTTCCGCACAAACTTACTGCACATCTTCTCCATTGCTTCCACTTGTGTCATAGGAAAATCGTACAGCAGGAAGGGCCATTGCAGTCTGGGTATAATGCCGTATTGAAAGCACCACACCTTAAACCTCCCGAGCAACTGACTAGTGTCGATTGCCTTAAGCCAGATATTCAATTGGACTTTGGTATCTTTGAGACTGTCCGTGTCCTTCAGGGAGTGGTCGTAGCTTTTCCCAAGACACCGGATCCCTTGGTCTTGAATTATTGGGATCTCTGAGCCTTGGATGCTGAAAGTGTTTCTCATCAATTTCCCTTTAAGGATAATGAGGCTTCTGGATTTCTCCGGTTTAAACTGCATTCGTGCCCATGTTGCCATCTTTTCTAAAGCACTTAAGACCCATTGCGTTCCTTGGATTGCTGGGGTCATCACAGTCACGTCGTCCATGAAAGCTCGGCAGGCAGGATGTCTTGTTCCGTCTTCTGCTTTCGGGCCTCTACATTGCATCTCTCCAGCTTTCAGAAGAAGATTCATGGCAGCCACGAACAAGACCACTGAAATAGTACATCCTGCCATGATTCCCTTCTCCAGTCTTTGCCACTTGGTGGTGAGATTTCCCACTGTGAACCTCATTTTCAGAGAATCCATGTGTGACATCACCATCTTGACCACCTCTGTTGGTACTTGGTAGTGTTCCAAAGCCCTTTGGATCAGCTGATGCGGTACACTGGGGTAAGCTTTAGCAAGATCTAGCCAGACAATAGCAACTGAGCCCTTGTTACTCTTTGCTTCCTTAATAATCTGGCTGATCACTGATGTATGTTCCAGGCATCCAGAATATCCTGGAACTCCTCCTTTCTGGACACTGGTGTCAATGTACTCATTGCTGACCAGATAAGATGTAAGCCTTTTAGCCGCAATGGTCCAGAATATCTTCCCCTCAACATCCAATAAGGAGATCTCTCTGAACTCTTCGAGACCTATAGAGTTCTGCCCTTTAGGTACAAAGCAGCCCTCAGCAAGTGTCCAGAGTTTCGGTTCCTGCTTTTTTTTCCACAGTGTCCGTAACAGTTTGGCTAACCTCTTCAGGAGCAGTGGGCAGTTTTTATAGATCTTATATGTTGTGCCTGAAGGTCCTGGAGCGGATCCTCCTCGAGCTTTCCTTACAACTGCCCTCACTTCGTCCGTGGTGAAGTCTGCCATGTTGAATGGAAAGTGTGGCATGGTCCTTGGCAACTGGAATGGACATTCTCCCAATGGGATGTCTCTACAGGGGTCACTGTGTGTTGCTGCTATACTCTTCTCCACCTCCTCCTTGGAACACCCAAGTTGCCCGCTCTTAGGTTTTCCCAGCAGGTCAGCTGTAAACTGAAAGGGGTTGTTAAAAAAGGCTTTTCTCTTCCTACGCTTTTCTCTCTGCTTCTTCCGGAGTGACTCTGCTTTGCGGAGAAGAATTAGGTTTTTCCGCACTTCATCCCGTATCTCGTTTAGCGCTGGTTTCTCCTCGTCATTTGCCTTCTGCCATCTTTTCCTGAGTGTTCTCAGTTGTTCCCGTAATTCTTTAATCTGGCGCTGTCTCCTACTTGGCCCGGCTGGTGGTCTAATAGCATTACGTTCCTTTACACCAAAGGTGTCCAGACATGCATGAAAGACTATTTCTACCATGACTTTGATCTTCTTGACTGCATCACCCCTGAGGGTATTGTCCAGTGTGATGTCCAGATCTCTATCCAGCTGGGCCCATCTGCAGTCTGTAGCTGATGGTAAATTCAATCGTGGTTTCCTTTCAAAGTCCTCTGGCATTCTGAATTCATCCTCTCTTCTTGAGCTCTGAGCAGGTTGAGCAGAGAGGTCCAGTGCACTGTGGTGTGTCTCCTGGCTCCGGTCCTCCTCCGACTGACAAGCACCTGTGATATACTCAGAGATAGGTCTCTGGGTATTACCAGGCTCTTTGCGTTGCTGCACCCGCTTTTTGCACATGGTCTTCCCTTGGTGAATTTTAACGCCACGTTCGTTCTTGAATACTCTGCCACAGATGTAACATCTTCTATTATCCTTGTCCTCCTGTCTTCCTGCATCCAATTCCATAATCCTTGTGCCGTTGTCCGGGTCCTTAACAGTATGATCCGTCCTTGATGGCAGATTATCCTCCCCCCCTCCTCGGTCTGCCTGGGGGTATTCTCTTTGTTTAGAACTTGTAGCTTGTTTATGCAGTGTTTCGGGGGGCTAACCCTAACACTATTGCGTGCCGTCTTTCCGACTGTCATCCGTTCTCTCACGGATGTCCGTGGGTCTTCCCCCACCGCCAGTGGGCCTTTCCCCACGGTCACGACAGTAAAGGTAAGATAAACATCAAAGATGCTTTGCTACAAGCAGAAATTGCAAGAGCTATTTGAGGTCTTTGTGCTGGTATTCCAGATTGAGAAGGTGGGCGGAGCATCCACATTGCTGGAGACCCCTCTGCATCCTCAGCAGGTGTCTCAGGTTCACTAGCGTTTCGCCCCTTAACCTGTACGCTTCACCTGAGCGGGGCAGCAAAGAACGTTTAGTCTTTGCCTGCAGAGGGGTTCCAGCTGTGGGCTCTCTTCAACCACAACCATCTAGAGCTAGTCTCAGCTGCCAGAGCTATCTCCCTGGTGGCTTTCTTCAGATGTTTTTGATCCAGGCCGATCTTTTGTAAGAAATAGCGCAAAGATGTTGTTGGAAAACCGCGACAGCCGACTTCAATTGGAAACATGGTTGCGTGCCATCCCTTGGTAACAGCTTCGTCTATCACGTCCTGGTACTTAGCCTTTTTAATTTGATGCGAAATAGCTAGCCTGTCTTCCCATGGCACCGTAAGTTCAGCTACCAAGATGGTCTTGATGCTCCTGGAAATCAGGACCAGATCCGGGCGAAGTGAGGTTGTTGCTATGTCCTGTGGAAATACAAGTCTTCTTCCCAGGTCCGCTTGCATCTCCCAGTCAACAGCACACTGCAGAATAGATGGCGGGTGCCTGGCATTTGCCTTTACCGTGGGAGTATGGTTGCCTTCGCATTGGAAATTGATAAATTTTTGAGACTGTGGTGCCTGGCTATTATTAGCTTTAACCCTCAGCAGGTCTACCCATTTGGCAACCTCTGTCAGGACTTTATCATGTCTCCATCTGTAACGACCATCTCCCAACGCTTTGGGGCATGCCGTCAGAATGTGATTCAGTGTGCATAATGCTGCTCCACATTGCTTGCATGATGGATCTTCTTCCCTGCCCCAGATCTTTAGATTATTTGGGGTTGGTAAGAGGTCAGCCACAGCACGTAGTAAGAAGCTCAACTTGCCCTGGTCAGTTTCCCACAGTTCCTTCCAGGACAGTGATCGCTCTAGTGCCTGGTCCCACTGTATCCACTGCCCCTGAGAGGCCAGTCCTACTGCTTTAATTCGGCGCTGTTCCTCTTCTGCCTGTCGGACTCTCTGTACCACAAGCTCTCTCTTGCATCTGTTGTCGGTCTTACTCCACCTTCTGATGTTATAATGCCCGAGTCCCATACGGCCTTGGCAGACCACTCCGACAATCTCCTGATGTTTCCAGTATGTTACAGCTTCCGACACTGCTTCTTGGGCCTTCCACTTCCTGCCGCACTTGATGGACTTGCTAGCGTGCTGGACTTTCCCATCCTTGGACAGGAGCAATGTGCTGACTGCTCTTGCCTTGGAGGCCTTGTACTCTTCTACTACTGATGAGACAGGCAAGCGGAGTTTGGAGGTTTTACTGTACAGGTTCACTGAGCTGAAGGAAGGGGGGACACCCAGCCATTTCCGCACAAACTTACTGCACATCTTCTCCATTGCTTCCACTTGTGTCATAGGAAAATCGTACAGCAGGAAGGGCCATTGCAGTCTGGGTATAATGCCGTATTGAAAGCACCACACCTTAAACCTCCCGAGCAACTGACTAGTGTCGATTGCCTTAAGCCAGATATTCAATTGGACTTTGGTATCTTTGAGACTGTCCGTGTCCTTCAGGGAGTGGTCGTAGCTTTTCCCAAGACACCGGATCCCTTGGTCTTGAATTATTGGGATCTCTGAGCCTTGGATGCTGAAAGTGTTTCTCATCAATTTCCCTTTAAGGATAATGAGGCTTCTGGATTTCTCCGGTTTAAACTGCATTCGTGCCCATGTTGCCATCTTTTCTAAAGCACTTAAGACCCATTGCGTTCCTTGGATTGCTGGGGTCATCACAGTCACGTCGTCCATGAAAGCTCGGCAGGCAGGATGTCTTGTTCCGTCTTCTGCTTTCGGGCCTCTACATTGCATCTCTCCAGCTTTCAGAAGAAGATTCATGGCAGCCACGAACAAGACCACTGAAATAGTACATCCTGCCATGATTCCCTTCTCCAGTCTTTGCCACTATATATATATATATATATATATATATATTCATATATATATATATAGCCACTATATATATATATATATATATATATAAGAATATATATATATATATATATATATTCTTTTCTTTTCTTTTTTGTTTTGTTTTTCTACTGTAAACCGAACTAACACTTGCATGTGGACGGTGTTGTCAGTTAAAGAATAAGGTCACTCCTTGAGTAAACAGATAAAGTGACTCACACAAGGCAACAACAAAAGTTGACAGAATGGGATGACAGTAACTGTGGAAGGAATGACCTAGAAATTTCTATAGTCATGAGGTCATGACCATATCTAAATGCACAGATGTAAAAACCAACGTTCTTCATTACTTTTAATAGCAGAACTGGCATGATCTCGGGACATACCATAGGGCTGTACCTGTGGGGTGAGCTTTTTGAAGGTGACGTAGGGAGTGGCGTTGGATAGAACCACTTTACTGCGGACTTCAGTTCCATCTGTCAGCACAACACCCTTGGCAGAACCGCCCTGACCGATAAGGACTCGTTCAACATCCTACAGGTCCCAAGAAAGGTGACAGATTAATATCCGTGGGACAACCGGTTCCTTTGAATCAATATGGCTTGTCTGGAAACAATGGCTCAAGGAAACGGTTACACCTTCTACCTGAATACTTACTCTGTCTGTAAAAATATCTGCTCCGAGAGATCGGGCGGAGCTGGCGATTGATCGAGACACCCCACCCATTCCTCCCTCCACGTAACCCCAGGCACCTTTCTCCTTCTCCAGCTCACCCATCACATGGTGCAGCAGGACATATCTACAAGATTAAGCACAGTTTATCATACAGTTTACACAACGTCAATTACAGGATATTCTGAATCAGTTCAAACACATAAATGTCAAACTATCCTCCTCACCCACTTCCAGGATTATTTGGGCTTGTGTTTGCGCCAATCACAGAGTCAGTGGCTAATGTGGCTATCAACGGCTCTGATTCAAACCAGCGATTGAGGACCTACACACACAAAAACTGAAATTTCAAGAAAGAAAGCTGCTAATGCTGTGTGCATTTCAGGAAACATCCTTGAATTGTTATATACATATATATATATATATATATATTAGGGCTGTCAAATGATTAATCGCGATTAATCGCATCCAAAATAAAAGTTTGTGTTTACATAATATATGTGGGTGCACTGTGCATAATTATTTTGTATGTATATAAATACACACACATGCATGTATATTTAAGAAAAAAATATTATTTATATGTAAAATATTTATATTTATATATAATATAAATTAAATATAATTATGTATACATTATATACATGAAAATATTTCTTAAATATATACATGCATGTGTGTGTATTTATATATAAAAATAATTAAACACAGTGCGTTCACATATATTATGTAAACACAAACTTTTATTTTGGATGTGATTAATCGCGATTAATCGTTTGACAGCCCTAATATATATATATATATATATATATATATATATATATATATATATATATATATATATATATATATATATATATATATATATATACATATTTTAACCTGAGCACAATCCCAACAATCTGAAGGACAACGGACCTGACATAACCCACCTTCATAACTGGAGCTGTAACAAGTTCATAAAAATCTGGTATATTCTTTCCCAACTTCAACCCTTTAAACACAGAAGCACAAGCATTTTACTTTATTGCTTCAGTTTTATAAGCCCTAGTTTTACAAGACTTTCTGACTTATTTCAGCAGCAGCAGCAGAAAAAAAAGGAAAATCTGGTTTATTGTCTGTTATATAAGCACAAAGCATCATTACCAGACTTCACCAAAGGTTTCAAGCTCCTCAGGGCAGATATTCTCTTTTTCAAAGAGCCCTGAGTCAGTCCTGGAATGTCAACGGGTGGAGAATCTAAAAGAGGGTGGATGGCACAGGCCAGTGTTTCCAAATAGGTTAAAAACTCAGGATACACCTTTAGTGATAGGAAAGAGAAAAAAAATACATATAAAATCCATATTGAGTTTTTGCTTTTTACTATGACAGGCAAGTTCATGAAAGTGCTCTTGCTAAAATCTAAGTCCTCTTGACAATGACATAAAAACCTTGGCATCTTTCTCTGAGAATTTGCCAATCTCTTTCTGGGTCATTGCCATGTCAGCTCCAAGCAGTAAAGACCGTGGTGGCCGGCCTCCTACACCCTCCTCCAGCATGGGTGTAAATGAATAGGGGTCCCTCATGTGCACCTTCAGGCCGTGTTTCTGCACAGAAAGACACACTGCTGTCATCTTAGATTTAAAGAAAAAAGCAATTAACCATAAATAAGTGTGCTAATATTGAAGTCCCTGTTTAGTGGAACGGGAATTATACATTAAGTAGTATTTTTGACTGTTTCTTTACTCACTTAATTATTACTTTTAAAGTACATTTTAAATCATTGTTTTAATAATCTTTTATCATTCTTTAAGTACGCTTATTTTGATATGTTGGCAAACATACTAAACTAAATTTGAACAGTATTTGATGTTACATTTAAAGATGTACATTCGGTGTTACATTCAAATGTATTTAATTACAAGTTTCAATAGAAATAACATTAAAGTATATTTTAGTTTACCATAAATGCTTGTCAGTATATTCAACAATACAATAAAATCATATTTCAAAGAAACCAAGAGAAATTATGAAATTACATTTAAAGATTTACTTAAGTTAGCATACAACCGAAGTTGTGATAGTCTTCCCTATTGTGACGTATTGAAGCTGCTTCTCGAACAAGAAAAAATGTAAGACGAGACTTGATTTTGTCCTTTGGGAATTGATTGGATGGTTGTGGTTTGCTATTGCTGTGATGTCATGTGAGTGACAGGTTGCAACGCCCATATGCCAGAAACACATCATCACAGAAGAGAAGTCACTGCAGGGTAGCGGACGTTATTTTGATTAAAGATTTCCAGAACACATTAATTAAATAATGATGATGTTCACAGCTAAATCATTTATAGTAAATACTGCAATATTCCATAAAGAAACAAGAATTGTCAATTTGTATTTCATGGAGGCTTTAAGTCCAACATAAGTATGTCAAAGAAGAGCACACTTGAGTTCATCTAATTGCAATCTTTACAATTAAAACATTACATTAAGTTCACATTTAAGTTTAATCTTTTAAAATAGGCTATATTATTTTCGTAATAAGTAGGCTATTCCATTTAAAAGTATGCTAAAGTGTACTTCTTTTTCACAAGGTTTGTCAGGTCTGTGTAAAGCGCAACACTAGAGATGGTCAAAAAAGGAAGAAGAGAATGGAGCATGTAACACCTTGAGCTCCAGGTCCTGGTAGATGTGTGGACGCAGCAAACTGAGCAGATACGAGGCCCTGGAAAAGTGGAACCCTGAACATAAAAATAAACAGCCCATTACAGTCACACAAACTACAGCGATCCAAAGCAGACACTCTTTAATATTTCTTTAGGGTCAATCATCAACTTAAACCTAAAATGTTTAGACTACATACGATCTGAGTTTATAATTACTGATGAAAACAAAAGTGTTTTGAGAACCAGAACTTTGGCCACTGTAAGGGATTCAGGCAACCTTGGTGTGGGTGGAACAAACTCACACCTGGAACAATCTCTTCAGATACGGCAGCTCCTCCAAGGACACCTCTGCGCTCCAGGACTGCTGTTTTCAAACCTCCCTTCTGCAGATATGCTGACTGGGCAAATTATAACAGAACATTTCTTGAGATTAAACTGTTGTGCAATCATTGGTCAGCAACATATATTGAGAACATGTCTTGTGTAGCTATACTACTTACAGCGATAAGGCCATTGTGACCTGAAAGGAAAGAAAAGGGTTTTAGGCTGTTCAAAAGATTCTACAATCCTTCACTATCTGTTAAATAACTGGTTTTGATGTTTTGAATGCTTGAAAGTTTTGGATTTGAGACAATAGAGATTTCATAGCTGCTACACCTCATGAATGTAGCATTGTTTTCTCCAGAAACATGATGATTGTGAAACAGTGCGAGTGCGGTTCAAAGTATGTAGGGTTTTGAAACAACATTTTAAGAAATTATTGAAAAAAAAGTATAAAAAAAACTAGAACACTTCATATTTTAATTTACAGTACACTTTGTTTTCCTGCAGGAGGAGCATGGTGGCTCAGCAAGGCGAAATCCATATTAAAGCACATTAAAATCTTTGGTCGTTTTTTGTCTCACTGGGGACGTTTGTAAACAGAAACCATTAATCGTTTAAAAATACCGTTCCCAAAGATTAGAATATGGCATACACATTTAAATTCCCTCAAGTTCCTATGAAAATATGTTAACAAAAACAATCCTCGCGATGACTAAAATACGACTGTGATTGGTCCATTTTGAGGAGCGATGAGAAAAGTAAAAGTTCCCACGTGACTATGGGTTACTTCCATTAAAATAGTCAAAATCATCAAAATAGTCAATAAATAGTACATTTAAAGTAATTTAGCCAACGACACTGGAAAATATAAAATAAAACAAATATACAATGAGGAGTTCACATAAAATAATAATTATTTACTACCGACCAATCGGGAAAAAACGCACAGGCATAAGCCCCGCCCACTAAAGCACTGAATTTCGTGTATTGTCATGGTACATTTTAATTGTTTTTTTTAGGCCGTGCATGAATGTCATAGCATACCTGCGCCGATAACAATCGCATCATATTGAGTTTTGAGGGCAGTGCAGCTGTGGTTACCGCGCCGTGTCACTGAAATAACCCGTCTGTGCGCGCGGCATGCCCCGAGAGCCGCGGCCATGACCAGTCCTGACAGCCCTCAAACCCGAAGCTCAAACTCCTCACTCCTCCTCCCCTCAACACTGTATATTGGGGGGAAACTCTTATGGAAAACCTCTCAAGTGCAAGGTTTTGTTCTGCTTCTCCGAGAACATCCCGCCCCCACACATGTAAAACATTCTCAACAATCAGAGGCTAAAGATCAGTGGACCGCGCTATAGGGATCAGTGGAAGTGCAGGGTAAAAATGTGATAATAAATCAATTATAAAAATAAATAACATTGAATTAAATAGGCTAGTATTAAATGATTAAATAACAAATAATAATAATAATTAAATAACGGTTATGACATAACAGTAATAAATATCACTTTCCAAATTGTAGCCTATTGTTTAATATTTGAATAATACATTTTTATTATAACACTGTAAAAAAGTTGCTGCCTTAAATATTTAACTTCAACTTAAATCACATAAAACTGGCTTAAAAAATAGTTGAATCTAGTATAAATTGCTTATGCTTAACTTATTTTGATGAGTCAAAGCAATGTAAAATATGTTGTCACAACTCATTGATCATAACTTCTAACAGTCCACAATACTTTTTTCCAAGCAAAATCAGATTTTTTTCTACATGCAGTCCTTGAATTTATTCTGCGCTAAAGCATTTCTTTTGTTAGCAGTTACTTTTATTACTGTTTTCCAGTGACTCAAATTATTCAGAGGTCTGAAATGTGCATAATAGCATTTTTGCATTTATTAATAAGTGGATACCATATAGACTGCAAAGGTGAAGCGAAAAGTCAGTTTTCATTGTAAAATCGCCAATCTCTCAACGTGGTAAATCGTTATTCATTGTTAACTGCATGTGTGTCTGGATAACTATTCACACACTGAACATCTAACTTGTTGATAGTGTTAGATCAAGGTCCAATAGAAATGTTGATGGCCAAAGGGTGAAGTCTTTACATTAACCTTAGATTCCATTAACCGTGTTTTATAATCTACTAATGGCATGCCTCAATATGAACATCAAGTGAGAGAGTGTTTGCTCATTCAGAAGCACATAATAAAATCAAGATTAGTTATTTGAAAGAGCTTTGTCCTTTAATACCCTGGTACTCCAGGCACAAGGGGAAATCACAAGACGGAGCCAAATGATCTCAGATCAGAGCCACAGAAGCTCCATTGTCTTGATCTGCTGCTTCTTAAACCAAATATGAGAGCAGTGTGACAACTGATTATGAGATAAACAGAAATATCACCTATGCCTGCACCCATGTGATCAACAACAATAAAAACGTTGCAAACAAAATTAGAAGTGCATGGTTATATATGAAGAGTTCAGATGCAAAAGCCTCTAAGTGCCATTTGAAATTTTCTTCTAAAATGATCATTTTTATCAAGCTTTTATATTTAAGTTCACTAATTTCAATTAAATGGCAATGAAGATTACCTAATTGTCATTTAAGTGAAATTACTGAACTTAAATGTACAAGTTTGATAAAAATGGTCATTTTGGAAGAAAATTTCAAATGGCATTTAGAGGCTTTTGCATTCTCTTCATATGTATATTACAAGTCTTGTGTTCTATCCTCTGTTCAACCAAAAATGAACATTTTGTCATTATTTTCTCACCCTCGTGTTGTTCTAAACCTGTTTTGAGTTTCTTTCTTGTGTTGAACACTAATTTTAAAGCTTGTTGGTTAACCAGACAGTTTGACGGCAACAATCGATAAGCATTTGTTGCCGTCAACTCTCTTACCAACATTCTTCAGATCTTCTTCTTTTGTGTTGAACAGAAGAAAGAAACTCAAACAGGTTTGAAACAACATGAGGGTGAGTAAGAAATGACAACATTTTCATTTTTGGGTGAACCATGCAAAATGAGAGGTGAAAAAGAAACAACAACAAGCTTTTTAGCAATTCACTTTTATACATAACTTTATGTGCAACAATTGCTTTTTATATATGATGTTATAAACGGCCATGGGGGACTTCCACATCTGTTTAATTTAATTATACTATACAATTATTTATTATTGTTATTATTATTTTTATTATTATTATCATTATGTATGTTTATGTACAGTTTAAATAAACAAACAAATGGTTAAATTTTATTTGTTTATTATATTTTTTTAAATAAAATGACAGCCTAATAATTTAACATAATATGAACTAAATTATTTGGAAGCAGGAATATCTTTGGATCTTGTGCAGAGGCATTCGTCCACTAAAAGACTTAGCAGTTAAAAAAGAGTAGAAGAAGAAGGAGGAGGAGGAGGAGGACAAGAGCTGAGATTTTCACAAAGCCACATTATTGTATTCCAGTAGGTGGCAGCAAAGACTTTGAGATGTCAGGGCCAAGACTCTTGTCCTCAGGATCCTTCATTTAGAACAGATCATTTAGGCCTGGCTTGACTGACAGGGTTTAGACAGCGCAGTCATGACGTCATATAACTGACGTTTTGGGATGTCTTTTGACCATACGTCAATATTCGCCTTTTTAGGGCCCCCTTAAACGTCGGTAGATGAGGTTATGGGATCCTAACTCTACCCCAGACCTAAACCTAACCCTAAACCTAACCCGTCACCTAACTGACGTTAAAGGTAAAGCGTCAGTTGTATGACGGCCCGTTATCGCCATCTACCGACGTTTAAGGGGGCCCTAAAAAGGCGGATATTGACGTATGGTCAAAAGACGTCCCAAGACGTCAGTTATATGACTTTTTGGGATGAGACTGTGTTAGTTTAGATTAAGCCAGGATTAGACCTTAGTGAAATTTGGGCATTAAAGAAGCTTTTATAAACATGCTGTAGAAACAAACATTGCTGATGTGATCTTGAGACAATGGCACTGACATAGGCTATTTTAAGATATGCCAAGTTGCTTTGGGTTAAAGCGGCTCTTTAAGACTATCTTAAGCCTTGTTTGTGAAAGTGGGGTTTATTCCTATAGGCCTAATCATACCTGAGCTATTTAGTCTTATGGCTTTCCGGCGCTTGCACAGACCAAAGCGGACGCCCTCAGATCACTTCGACATGGCTGTGGTTACAAGAGGTAAAAATGATATAAATACTGTTCGTTTTCTCACACAAACTGCTCGTTTCGTGTCTTAGGCCATCAATGTGTACTTACATTTACGGGTCATTAAATCATGTTAAATTTGGAATTTCTCTGTTACCCCTTTTCCACCAAAAAAAGAACTGGTTCGGAACTGGTGCTGGTTCAAAGTTGGTTCAGAGTTGATTCAACTTGCGAACTGCTTCAGAACCTGTTTGTTTTTCCACTGACTAGAGCGCCCAGGGAACGACGTCGTTACGTCACTGTGTACGTCGCCATACGTTTTAGCTAGAAACGCAAGAACAAGATTACTTTGGGATTATCTCTAACTCATGTACCAAAAACAATTCATGTGTTAAAAACAATTGAAATATGCAAGTCTTTTAATCTTTTTCTTTGATATGTAATCTTTTCTGATAAGTTATGTACCCATGTCTTGTGACTTTTTCTTTCTATTTATTTGTTCTATATTGTGACTTTTCTTTTCTGCTTATAATGTCTTCAATAAAAAAAAAATACAAAAATAGAAATGCTTGTGCCAACTTAAAGCATTAACAATTACAATGGCAGACTCAACGGCTTTTTGCAAATGTTTCTCTTGGCTTTGTGATCCTAGCCGTCACCTTTGACCATGCTTCAATATTTGACGTTTTAGGCGCCCTTTAGCATCACTTACATGACGCGATCCCGCGGCGTCAAATAATTGACGCTAAAGGAAAGCGTCAGTTGAAGGACGTGGTTAGGTTTAGGTGTGGGGTGGGGGTAGGGTACACGCGATCCTAGGGCGTCATCTTACTGACGCTAAAGGGCGCCTAAAGCGTCAAACATTGAAGCATGGTCAAAATGCTCCCGAAGCGTCAGTTAGGTGATGCCTTGGGGGTGACAATGTGTTGGAAAAGATGTTTAGAACACATCTAAACCCGCCCTAGCGCCCGACGTATGACGTGGTAAAAGAACGGTTCTAGTCCAGCAAAGAGTTGGTGCCGCTTTGGAACCAGTTCTCCTGGCCGAGAACCGGTTCTTTGGCTGTCACAAAGAACTGGTTCGCATGCAGGTACCAGCTCCGAACCGGCTCTCAAAATCCTTTGGTGGAAAAGGGGCTTGTGTATGCTAATTGAGGTGGTGACCATAGACCTCCATTATATGACTGACAGACAAGAACGGTTTGACCTAAAAATGTCAAAATTGAAAATACTGCGGAATGAAAGACACCTACATCTTGGATGCCCTTGAGGTAGGCTAAAACATACCAAAAATTAATTTCAAAGTGAACTATCCCTTTAACACCTTACAATAAAATTTCATCAGCTTTGTTAACATAACTAACAACGAACAGCACTTCTAACATTTCTTAATCCTAATGTAATTTTCAACCTTTACCATTAAAATCAATATCTATTGACATCGGTTAATAGCTACGCTAACATAAAGATTGTATTTTTATTGCCAGATTAATAAATGCTTTTAAAAATATTGCTCGTTGTTAGTTTCAGTATCAGCCTTTTCTATTATTTCTTGTTCACTTAACCAAGACTATTTGAGACGTCATAGTTAATTCAAAGCCTTTCGAAAACTGTCTCCTCACATTATAAGACGCATCAAATAAAGCCCATGCCATCGGAAGAATAGCCTACTTAAGAAAGTTCTCTTCGGCTAAGAGAAATCATCTTGACTGAAGAGCCCGTCTCTTCAGATCATAAGTGTTGAATATTGTTCGAGATGCTGCGTCGACGTCATGCCGATGGGACTGCAGACAGCTTTCAGAGTATAAAAACCAGGAAGTGTGTGGCTTTGTGCATTCCACTCAAGTAACAGAAGATAACCAGAGCTTAGGCCTTAAACGAATTATAAACTCGATTCGAGCCTGTATGGTGTGTAATTGCTGTGACTCGGTACGCGATATCATTGAACCTCTATTTGTTTTGCTTATGCTGTGAAAAACAACTCCTATTGATTCTGGTTCTCAGAAGGAAAGGGAATAAAGTAGGCTGCTATTAGACAATCTAGGGTTTCCCGACACCTCTATCATCAGGGAATTATGGTCAAGACTGAGAGATACTCTACAGGCACGCCAGCTTGGCTTTCCTTGAAGGAACATCTGGTCGACACACAGTCAACGTTAATTTGATCAAGGCCAGGGAATTTTGTTCTTGTAAGCGAAAATTAACACTTCATTCCCTTCGTCGGCAGAAATTCTACACCTTGGGCTCGCGTCCGAAATGAAATTAGCTGAAAATGGTCCTGCTTTAAAGTATAATTAGCTCATTGTTAAGTAACTTTATTAATTCTCTTCCAAAGAGATGATTTTGAACCTTTGGGTCAAGATGATGATGATGTTTTTGATGTTTACGGTTGAGTCTCTGAAGGCTGATCAGATTCTTGATATTTTTATAGCCTAATGAGTGCTACAAAAAAAAGGCTGGCACAGAATATCATTCTAAAAACTGCATGTAGAAGAATAACTATATTGATATATAAAAAGCTTGGGAAACTGCAAATATGAGTAATGATATTTGAGACGTTTTTGCTCTTCGTCAAATTATTTTGCGTGTTTATGCAAGAACGGTTTGCTTGACCAACTTGAATTCTGGAAAATCTTGTCAGCATGGTCTGAAGATGATCTGAGCCGATTTTCAAGAAAATCAGATCAAAGGTCTTGGAGTTCTTCTGAAAAGATAATGGTGAAAGCTTAAGTTAACCAAAAATGAAAATGTTGGCATCGTTTTCTCAACCTCATTGTTCCAAACCTGTATGAATTTCTTTGTTCTGTTGAACATAAAATAAGATATTTTGGTATTCATACAGTTAACGGTAGCCATTGACTTTAACAGAAAGAAATTTGGATGTGAATGGGGTCCATTAACTCTTTGATTGACAGAATATAACATTTTTGAAGAACTATCCCTTAATGTTGGTCTATGAGCCTGGCAGGACTATTATTATCAGGCCAGTTGCTCTCATCCCAAGACCCCTCTAAAACAAAACAAAGACCAGCTAGGACCAGCAAGATATCTTAAAGGGAAATTAAATTAATTGTTGGTATGTTTTAGCTTACCTCAAAGGCATCCAAGATGTAGGTGTCTTTGTTTCCACAGTAGTTTCAGTTTTGATATTTTTACACTCTAAAAAATTCTGGGTTGTTTTAACCCAATTTTGGGTCAAATATGGACAAACCCGAAATGTTGGGTTAAAAATGTAATGTAAAAATTTAACCCAACGGCTGGGTTAGTCCATATTTGACCCAAAGTTGGGTTAAAACAACCCAGCATTTTTTAGAGTGTAGGTCAAACCGTTCTTGTCTGTCTTTACACAGATATTTTGGAAGCATTACCTTTCGCTGTGAAGATGTAAACTTATTTAGATATGGAAATCGCAATGGAAGACGATTTTGATATATCAACAGACAACGTTGAATTTTTTTCGCAACCGCACGGAAGATCACTTCCGGTGCTTTCCGACACTTGCACAGACAGAAGCACCCGTGCCCTCACATCACTTGGAAAAAGTATATAAATACTTTTCGTTTCGTGTCTTAGGCCATCAATGTGTACTTATATTTACGAGTCATTAAATCATGTTTACTTTGGACTTCATGCTCTTTAAGGTGGTGACCATAGACCTGGATTATATGACTGACAGACAAGAATTGTTTGACCTAAAAATATCCAAATTGAAAAGGAAACAAAGACACCTACATCTTGGATGCCCTTGAGGTAAGCTAAAACATACCAAAAATTAATTTCAAAGTGAACTATCCCTTTAAGATGGTTGATGTTAAGTACATTTCCATAGTTTTTTGTTTATAACCTGACAATGCTTTTCTTTTCTTGTGAGTCAAATCTTTTCAGTCAACCGTTCTGAACAACGAATCAGTCCGAGCAGAAAACTGATGAAGAACCGATGAATGATCTAAAAGTATCCGAATGAACTTGATCAGTTTTATTGATATTCATAAGAAACAGAGGTGATAAATACCTTTTAGAAAATATGTTATTTCAGCAAAGACATGTAAATTTTTTTTTTATATTGCATGTATTTGTATTTAGTAAATGCAAATTACATTTAGAGTCTGATTGAATTTTAAGGAATGAATCAGTGCTGCAAAACACTAAACACCCTTATAGCCTAATAATAATAAAATATAACAGAAAACACTGTCATCCCGGTGTAATATAGTTTCTAAGATTTCTGGGATAAATCTTGGCATTTTTTATGCTTAATAAGGCAGCTACAACTGCGGAAAAATACAAAAAACAAACAACATGTGGCTAAGTTGGACAAATATTCAGTTTTGATGGAGTTGACCTGACGGAGTTGACAAGTGCTCACAAAACTCTTTACATTGTGATATTATTTTTATTTTATTTTTGTGCATATGGGGAAATAATCTTTGTCATGATTTTATTTACAGATAAATTTTGCCTTATTTACATGCCTTAGATACATGGCATCTTTATATCTACTGCAGTTCTTATTATAAATAAATAATTTGTACACATCTTTTTTTTTTTTTTTTTTTTTTGGCAA
Organism: Cyprinella venusta; assembly: GCA_038021265.1. Classification (NCBI taxonomy): domain Eukaryota; kingdom Metazoa; phylum Chordata; class Actinopteri; order Cypriniformes; family Leuciscidae; genus Cyprinella; species Cyprinella venusta. The sequence continues at coordinate 14,554,426 of CM075869.1, read as the reverse complement.
CCTGTCACAAGATGACAGCAATAGCAAACCCTGATATAATGGACTTCACATAACTGAACATGCCAGTTTCCCACAGCTAAGTCATGCAGGTCAGCACAAATCAAATGCATGTAATTGATACAGTTTAAAGACAGGCACCTTTTAGATTATCAGTGGGAGTTCTGTTGCTGCTAGCATTTCACTCAACCTATACGATTCTTGCGAGCTACCCAGAATGAGCAGTAGGCCTACTCTAGGGAGAAAAACAAATGAACCAATGGAATGATTATTGTATTAAATTACATATTAGTTTGAAAATTAGTTTGTCTAAATGTGTTGTCTTGTCAGTCAGTTGTTGCTTCAATTGACCTTTGTCAACTTCTTCAGTTTTTGTCAACTCCCTCAGTATTTAACACCGTCAGATGGTTTCAATTAATTAGTTATTATTATTATTTTTTTTTTCATTTATTGTGTTAAAATAATAAAACATCAACTGAACTACATGGTATTATGTCTGATTTACCAAAGAACATTGGTTATATGTTTAACATTAAAAATGAGGGTAGAGATTCAATGAATTTAGGAACTGGATTGATAACCCTAACCCAGAAAAATAATTATTGTAGAATTTTTTTTTTTTTTTTTCCACTTAGCACCTTTACATAATTTAAGACTTAATACTGCTGTTGGAAGAATCACATTAAAATAGTATTGTTTTGAATGCGTCTGAAGGAGTTGACACAGAGAATTAATGTACATTTTTAGAAAAAAAAATACCAGAAAAACCTGTTCCCTTGCAAGGTTTAGCTCAGACATGTCTACAAATATTAATTTTTAAGCTAATGTATCATTAAATAGTAGCTAAAAACTAACTTCTAAAACATGTTTTGTCGCTTATTGCAAGAATCAGTGATAGTCTATATATATATATTACATAGTGTGTGTGTGTGTGTGTGTGTGTGTGTGTACTATATATATATAGCCTATGCTTATGTATACTGTATGCGTATCTGTGGTGTGTGTGCTTTCGCTTATGTCACTGCGCGCGTTCTGTTTTGAATGACAGCGGCTTCTTCCAATCACAGAGTAGGACAGAGTAAGAGGGCGTTTCCGTTTCCCTCCGCGGCCTGTTCTGTCGGTCACCTCCTGCTGCGCAGTTCTCGCTGAACGAGACGCGTCCTCTCCCCGGTGCGCAGGCGGGAGAGGCCTGAACGGAACGTGTAAACATCGAGTGCGGGACGCATGATTTTAAAGGAAAGGGTGCAACAAATGGAAGCGGATGGTTTTGTGCGCAGGCGGCGGATGACAGCGGACACATCGGGCGGCGATGCCGCGGTGGCCGGAGCTTCCGCGGGCGCGGAGATACACTGGCTCGGCGGCAGGTTCTGGGGTGTTTCGGATAGTCTCGTTGGCACATTGACACCTCGGTTAGCAGCAGAACCGGAGCTTCATGTTGGACATTTCTATGGCTCTCAAGAGGCCACTGATCTCTCGGAACCGGACTATGAGGGTTTGCCCCAGGGCGCCTCCACTAGCACGCACATGCTTGCTGGAGCAGTGGCTGGAATCATGGAGCATTGCCTGATGTTCCCTATTGATTGTGTGAAGGTAAATAAATGAGAGATGAGCGTTTTATAAAGAATCTTAAAATAATTAATTAATAGGACTGATGTGATCAGCGGGCCCCTGAAAGATCCAGCAAGATGGCAAGGTCGAGTTAGTTTCCCCTCTGTGATCTCCTCTGTATTTTACAGATTACATTCTTTTCCTACAGTAATTTATCTCTGGTCCTTTCTAAGATTTTAGTTTTTGAACTTATAAACTTTACTACTTCACTTCACCGTCCTTGCGGTGATTGCTGGTAATGCTCATTTGTAGTTCTGTAATCTCGTAAACATCAAGATCTGTCTGGGCTAATCTGGTAATAACTAACTAAAGTCTCTAGTATGTAATTCCAGCAGCAGCTTGCCTTTGTGTGTGTGTGTACTGTGTGTAATACAATTGCATCCTGTGGTTGGGAGTGTTTGTAGTACCTTTCTTTCTGCGAGGTGTCATTATGAAACATGAACATGAGATTAGAAGGTCACACGTGGCTCCGCACTTGAACCACATGACCATGTTGACGCGGTTCTGGGCTACTGCGCATGCGCATTGATTATGCTGTAGTTGGTCTGTATTTAGATTTGTTTGTCTTTTAAGTTAAAAGTTACCATAGAGACAGTACAGTAACTAAATATAATTGTTTTTATATGCACCACTGGAGATCTGTGATATGCTCTAGTTCTATGACTAGAGCGATATCAGATTGCATTGGGCTGGTGTTTCTCGATTTTAATAAATTCAGATTTTGATGATCCCATGATGTGGAATAGTTTTTAAGTGCTGTTTTCATTTGATAAAATGTACACAACTTTGTAGCGTGCCTTCCATTCAATGCATCACAGTAAGTTGTGTTAATTTTGCAATGAAACAAAGTTTTAGCTTTCAATTCTGCCAATTTTATCACAAAATTTAAACAGTAATATATTGCATGGCCAGCTTTAAAGATGCATTGCCCAACATTTCATGTTAAAAATACCATTTTTTTCTAACCCATGCATGCTTAAACAATTGCCTGATGGGCTGATGAGCCCTTTTCTGATCACTTCGATTGCCTCTATAATCCTGTACAGTAAACCAAATAAGAGCAATTTAGACTGGGTGTGACGTCATGCACGATATCGCTCACCTGTCTATGTCTGGCAGGTTTGTGTATTCGCCGCCATTCTCCATATCAGCGAAGACAACTTGAGCGACAAAACTTTAGTCAACTTTCGACAAAAGTAGACGATAGATTCAAAGAGGCCGGCTTGTAGTTCATTCTAAACCCCATGAAAGACAAAGAAAAGAAAACTTTTGTCTAGTGCCACCAAAAGGGCCAAATTGGAGTCAGACAGTGGTCGGAATAAGACGAGAGTCAATACCAGGGAGGCTTTAAACAAATGTAGAGATCTCCTGTCTGCTCTTGGGCTCAAACGGGATCCTATACAAAGTAATAACTTATATTGTTCATGAATGTGTTTCCTTAATGATACAGTCATAAGTGGATATGGTAAACACTTAAAACAGTTCAACATGGAGATTGATGGAAACAAAAATCGAAGTTTTCTTCTACCCCTGTTTTCCCCTCACCCATAAGTGTGTAATTTACCCAAATGCCGTTCCTTTCATATATTTAAAATGACTTGCAGATTTATAACTGTATCACTGCTGAAGACATTATGAGTGTAAACAATAGATTTTTATATGGCTGATGCTCCTTTTGTTATAAACAGCTTGTGCAAGCGTGTGTGTGGTCAATGACTGTGCACACCTCTGGTTGCAGTTTCGCTTTTTGCCAGAGGGGGCATAGTTCTGCAAAAACTCAAGAGACTTGCACAATGCACCTTTAACGTGGCAGGAGAGCCTCAGTTCAAGTGGGAAACTGATCATTTACTACTAGTTATAGCATGAAATTAACTTTGAATGAACATCAGAAGGTATGTTGAAAGAAATTGTACAGCTTACCGAAATACGAAATACATGTCTAATATAATCACTCAGTCAGTGTTTCATTCACAGTGAGACCTGTGATCAATAAAAATAAAAATAAATTATATATGCAAATTTAAAAAAAACTTGTAAAACAGTGTCATGTGACTTTACATTTACCTCAGAAAAGCCCATTTATGTCTATAAACTTGATAGTCAGCTAGAGAAATGAAGTCTAGAGAGAAGCTTTTTTTGTCAATATATGTATTATATACACTCACCGGCCACTTTATTAGGTACCCCATGCTAGTAACGGGTTGGACCCCCTTTTGCCTTCAGAACTGCCTCAATTCTTCGTGGCATAGATTCAACAAGGTGCTGGAAGCATTCGTCAGGGAGTTTGGTCCATATTGACATGATGACATCACACAGTTGCCGCAGATTTGTCGGCTGCACATCCATGATGCGAATCTCCCGTTCCACCACATCCCAAAGATGCTCTATTGGATTGAGATCTGGTGACTGTGGAGGCCATTTGAGTACAGCGAACTCATTGTCATGTTCAAGAAACCAGTCTAAGATGATTCCAGCTTTATGACATGGCGCATTATCCTGCTGAAAGTAGCCATCAGAAGTTGGGTACATTGTGGTCATAAAGGGATGGACATGGTCAGCAACAATACTCAGGTAGGCTGTGGCGTTGCAACGATGCTCAATTGGTACCAAGGGGCCCAAAGAGTGCCAAGAAAATATTCCCCACACCATGACACCACCACCACCAGCCTGAACCGTTGATACAAGGCAGGATGGATCCATGCTTTCATGTTGTAGACGCCAAATTCTGACCCTACCATCCGAATGTCGCAGCAGAAATCGAGACTCATCAGACCAGGCAACGTTTTTCCAATCTTCTATTGTCCAATTTCGATGAGCTTGTGCAAATTGTAGCCTCAGTTTCCTGTTCTTAGCTGAAAGGAGTGGCACCCGGTGTGGTCTTCTGCTGCTGTAGCCCATCTGCTTCAAAGTTCGATGTACTGTGCTTTCAGAGATGCTCTTCTGCCCACCTTGGTTGTAACGGGTGGTTATTTGAGTCACTGTTGCCCTTCTATCAGCTCGAACCAGTCTGGCCATTCTCCTCTGACCTCTGGCATCAACAAGGCATTTCCCCCCACAGAACTGCCGCTCACTGGATGTTTTTTCTTTTTCGGACCATTCTCTGTAAACCCTAGAGATGGATGTGCGTGAAAATCCCAGTAGATTAGCAGTTTCTGAAATACTCAGACCAGCCCTTCTGGCACCAACAATCATGCCACGTTCAAAGTCACTCAAATCACCTTTCTTCCCCATACTAATGCTCGGTTTGAACTGCAGGAGATTGTCTTGACCATGTCTACATGCCTAAATGCACTGAGTTGCCGCCATGTGATTGGCTGCTTAGAAATTAAGTGTTAACGAGCAGTTGGACAGGTGTACCTAATAAAGTGGCCGGTGAGTGTACATTTACATTCATTCATTTAGCTGACGCTTTTATCCAAAGTGACTTACAAATTGCCATATATGTCAGAGGTTGCACACCTCTGGAGCAACTAGGGGTTAAGTGTCTTGCTCAGGGACACATTGGTTTCTCACGGTGGATTCGAACCCGGGTCTCTCACACCAATGGCATGTCCCCCCCCCCCATTAATATACAAAGTATACAAAAACCTTTACTCTGTACCTGATGACGTATCAGCCTAACTACATGAATCAATATCAAATTCAATTGTTCTCAGAATTGAATTGAATCAAAAGCTTGGGAATCAAAATCAATTTGAATCAAATCATGAAATTTGTGTCAATACCCAGCCCTAATTCCTACTTTAAAACCATAAAACCATTGTTTTTTTTTTTTTTGTATAGCTGTTGTTGACATTGTTTTAAATGTGGTCAATATCAGATTCCAGTGCGAACAGATCATGTTCCTGGTCTGACTGGGTGGATAAAATCTGACTCTCATGAATTGTGATGAGTGTTGTAGAAGTTGCATGAATTCTGATTTGACTGATTAGACTGAGGTTGCATTACAAAACATCTGACCTGTATAGAGTTAGGAGGACCACTAAAGACCTGTTCCGGCTGTCAGTCCAAATTCGATTTTTGTGCATATCTGATTGAAATTTGATCATATTTAGCAAGTGTAAATGTAAAAAAAAAAAAATCTCATAAAATGCAATATTTACAAATCTGTTTCAAGCTACATTCACATAAGGTTTGAAATCTTATTCAAATTGCATTTCTGGTTTCAAATTTCAGTCTGTGCGCTCGGGATGGGATTCAGCATGGTTTGCCACGTGAAGCGTACACGTCAGACGTTATTTTAGTAAACATGCTGAAAGCCACTGCAGAAATAAGCTTGTTTATGGCGTATGCCCACTATTGCAAGGTCATTGCTGTAGAAAACAAGGCAGATATTCTGGAAAATGAAAATGCGCCAAAAAACACAGTCAATGACCAGGTAGACTTACAATCAGATTTGGACTAACATGGCCATATGGAAGTGATCCAATACTGGAATTGAAAACAAGAGACTTTATGTGGTTTGTGCCATTACAATGTTATGGGAAAAGCAGATATGAGTCACATATGAGCAAAAAACTCAGATTTGGGCCTCGTTTACCTGCAATCTGAACATAGCCTAAGTGAGCCTGTGAATGCAATGCACTGATCAGGATGGCTTTGGCAAACTGTAAGGCAGTTGCTTTGAGTGTTCAGCTGCTCTTATCAGGATAATGTGAAGGGTTCTTTACAGACAAAGACACTTTATCATGTCTTTTGCAGCTGTTCTCTCCTAAGTAAGCCAGTCCAGATTGTGAATCTAGAAACACAAAGCTGTTTTGTATATATGTACATGTATTTTTTTAACCCTAAATATAAATATTTGCCATAGCCTACATGTTGGGCTTTTTTCCTCAAATTTTCATATGCTCAGAATGCCGCAATGCTCCAACTGCCACACATTTTACAAAAATGTAAAATTCTCTTCACCTCTTCGTCTACCGATCAGAGGTCACGTATTATGGTGCAGTCAGTTTTTAATATATCAATCCATCAAATCAAGTTCACGCCACGTTTTTCTTATTGGATGCATAGGTTAATTTCGAAATATGTTAGTAGTAAAATTGGTTATAGTATTTTCCTGTTAAATTTTTTTTGGTGTGTATATCTTTGCAAAACATGTAAATTCCAAGCTGAGGTTGATTCACACCAGTATGAGTCATTGGGGAAGGTAAACAGAACACTTCAGGCAAAGGTTAAGTTTAAATCACTAAACACATAGGATGGCACACTGCACATTGCCCTTGTTTAGAGGAGACAATTAGAACAAAATGTTGAACATTGAAGCTTTATCAATGACTTTTTTTAATAAACAAAACAAAAAAAGGATTTCAGTACAAGAATCTAAAAATGATTGATGTATTGGACATAGAGATTATAGCACAGGCTTCCCCCTCAAAATTAAATTGGTTAGTTACTTTAATTAGTACAGAGATCTATTTTCTTTTTAAAGGAGTAGTTTACTTAAAAAAACTTTTGCTGATAATTTACTCACCCCCATGTCATCCAAGATGTCTTTCTTTCTTCAGTCAAAAAGGAATTAAGGTTTTTGATGAAACGATGATGAATAAGGGTCTTATCTAGGACCCTTCGAGTCATGACTCGAAAAAAGATTTGTTCATTTTGATGAACGAGTTTGAACAGGAGAGTCACGAACGCTCATCACAGAACAGAGCAAGGCGAGCATTTGTGCTTATAAAACTTATAAAACTTTTTATTTAATTTTAAAATGACTGATCGTTTCGCTAGATAAGACCCTTATTCATCGCCTGGTGTCGTTTAAAGCCCTTTGAACAGTTTGCAGTTTGCACTGAAACTTTCATTTGGAACTTGAACCGTTTGGTTCCCAATGAAGTCCATTATATGGAGAAAATCCTGGAACGTTTTCGTCAAAAACCTTAATTTCTTTTCGACTGAAGAAAGTAAGACGTGGACATCTTGGATGACATGGGGGTGAGTAAATTATCAGCAAAAGTTTTTTGAAAAGTGAACTACTCCTTTAAACCAATATTATGTATTTCACCTTTTTTGAAAGTGCCTTTGTTCATCAAATGTGAGTTGTGAATCTATTTTTTTTTTGATAAATGCTTCACTATAGAAACATAAAATTCAGTAATCACAAATGAATAAAAATGTTAGGAAGGGAATTCTTTTTTTACTTAATCTTAGTACGCTGTTTCTTTATGGAAATGAAATAATTTCCTTTGCTGTAATAAAAGACCAGTTCTCTGTTTTGCACTGTTTCAGATCTAATCTCTGTACTTTAGTCTATTTTGCAATCCTGAGCATTTCAAGAGCAATCTTGGAACTTCCTGTCGGAGGTTGCAGTTCCTCACTCCGTGGTCACAAGGAACTGGTTTTAGATATGATTTACGCACATTTATTGGCAAATATAATTATTTCCCGGGCCTTTTATAATCGAAGTACTGTTTCCTCACAGGTATAATACTATTCATGCACCACTGCTGCCATGATCTCAAATTTCACCACATTGCAGCTACTGTTCTGAACTAATATGTTCAGCTACACGAAATCTGACCATGTCTATACAAACATGACTTCTGTGGTAGACTAAAGTTCACAAAGTAAACATGTACATTACTGTCTGTTTCCAACATTTTGTTTTCTTCCCGTTGAAAGCCAGTGTTTCAGTCAGTGCTTTGCATCCATGTTTCGGATGTACATCAGGTGATACAGTAGCGCTGCAGGAAAAGAGGATTAGGTTAGATTAAGTCCTTGTGTGACCTTATTGCTACAAACTTCGGTTCTGATCTACAGATCCAATGACTCAGCGTTGTAATGCATGTTTGCGAGGCTTTATTCAATCATGTTTGTTTTATTTACTGCGGTTTACTGTTTTTATGGTCTTCTTTAAATTGATTTACAATAATTGTAAACCTTATACGCACTTTAAGGAGTAGTTCACTTTTCAAAAAACTTTTGCTGATAATTTACTCACCCCCATGTCATCCAAGATGTCCATGTCTTTCTTTCTTCAGTCGAAAAGAAATGAAGGTTTTTGATGAAAACATTCCAGCATTTTTCTCCATATAATGGACTTCAGTGGGAACCAAACGGTTCAAGGTCAAAAAGACTCTTTCAGTGCAAACTGTTCAAAGGGCTTTAAACGATTCCAGATGATGAATAAGCGTCTTATCAAGCGAAACAATCGCTCATTTAATAAATAAATAACAAAGTTTAAGTTTTGTAAGCTCAAATGCTTATGCGAATCTTTTTCCAAGTCAATTTGTTCGGTTCATTCGTTGAATGAACCAAATGACTCGGAAAAAGATTTGTTCATTTTGATGAATGAATTCGAACAGGAGAGTCACAAACAGACATTATATAGATTTGTCCAAGAGTTTTCCTGTCCCCCCATTAAAAATATATACACTGTATACTGTCCTTGTCCAGAAAGGTAATAAAGACATCATCTAAGTAGTCCATGTGACATCAGTGGCTTAGTTAGAATGTTTTGAAGCATCGGAAATACATTTTGATAAAAAAAAACCACGACTTTTTTCAGCATTGTATTGTCTTCCGGTTCCGTTGTCAATACGCGTTCAGTGACGCTGATGAAGGTTGTAAGTAAACAATTGTTTGTTTGTTTTTTGTTGTTGTTGTAGACACGCATGCAGAGCCTTCAGCCAGAGCCAGCTGCCCGCTACCGTAACGTGATGGACGCTTTGCGGCAAATCGTGAGGACAGAGGGAATCTGGAGGCCAATCAGGGGCCTGAATGTTACAGCTGTAGGGGCGGGGCCTGCCCACGCACTTTACTTTGCCTGTTATGAAAGGTTGAAAAAGGTCCTCAGTGATATCATCCATCCAGGAGCAAACAGTCATTTGGCGAACGGTACCAGTTTCCCTGCCCATCAGCACTGCTGATTTCCTCTTACCAGCACACCCACATTTCTAGACCGTTAGATGGCATGCATTTCTATGTAGGACAGTCAGTAAATGTTGAGGTCTTTTTTGCTTTTTCATTAGGCCCTTTCAAATTATATACATATTAGATGCATTGATAGTGTCCAAAGTAACTAAAGTTACTAAAGTAACTAAGGCCCTGTTTACACTGGTATTAAGATGCATTTTGGTCGATCGGATCAACGTTTAATACAGGTGTAAAACGGGTCTAAAACTATTTGAGCTTGCCCACTTTCGACCACTTCGGTTCAGTACTCACTAACCTTGCCATCAGTATTCACCCTCATGTCGCTCCAAACTCATAAAACTTTCGTTCATCTTCGAAATTCAAATGAAGAAATTTTATTAAAAGATTGTAAAACTAATCTATATGATTCCAGGGGTTTAGTTTCGACAATCGCTGTACATGATGAACTGAACAGATAGAATATAGGCTTTTAATCAGTAAAGTAAGGGTGAACTACATTCACCCTTATGTAGTTCAAACCAGTAAGTTTAAATCTTATTGGTTTGAACTACATAACACATGTTTTCATGTTTCAAATACAGTTGACTACTGCAAACCTTTGTAAATCACATTGCATGGTTCTTTTAAAAGAATACTCCACTTTTTTTGGAAATACGCTCATTTTACAACTCCCTCAGAGTTAAACAGTTGAGTTTTACCATTATCGAATCCATTCAGCCGATTGTGTTCGATATTTAGAAGAATGTCAGTAACTGGTCACGTTGACTTCCATCCTAATATGGCTGGAAATCGTCTGAATGGATTCGAAAATGGTAAAACTCAACTGAGGGAGTTGTAAAATGAGCCTATTTCCAAAAAAAAGTGGAGTATCCCTTTAAATACTCTCTGCCTATAAATGTAGTGGTCTGACATGGAAACTCGTATAAATGCATACGCTATAAGGTCAAGCACAGGTATAACTGTGTCCACTCCTTTTCATCGCTGATTTTTCTCAGCGTGTCTTTGGTAAATCCTGACAGTATTTTTTTTAACGCCAGAAGAGGATTTGTGCTGGCTCAAGCTGTTAGTAAATCTCGACCTTTGACTCAACATTGCGGAGCTCATGGTGAAAGTCATTGTTGGTGTTGCTGTGTAGTGTCTCTTTTCTTTCTCTTTCCTCCAGGTCAGGGTGAAAGGGTGGTAAGTAACTGCTGGCATATTACCGTTTACCAGTAGAATACACAGAAAAGGAATAAAAATAATTATTTGCCATCATGTTATAATTATTTTTGGATCATGATTTGCCGGAAAATGGCTCATGTCCTGTTAGCTTCTCTGTATTTTGGTTGATTAGATTGTTGCCGTAAAATGGTCACGATGAGTGAAGTAATTGCCAGTATTCTGAACAAAAGACTCTTTCTCTCCTAACTCTACATTCCCCAGTTTATCCAGTCAATCCCTAATCTCTTTGTTAAATCGTGGGGGGTATTTGGGTTTTTTTTTTTTTTTTTTTTTTTTTTTTGAACAGTTTATGTTTGACTGTGATCTGATCCATCTGTATATTATCTGATTGTTGTATTTTGATTCCAGTGACTGTCCACTGTGAGCATGCCCTAATGTTGGTGCTAATGTGTGAGGGTCTGTGTTACAGGGACTGCTGGATGTGTTGCCACATTGCTTCATGATGCTGCCATGAATCCAGCTGAAGGTATATTAGCTTTAATCTTCACTTTCTATTAAAAACGTCTATACTGTATATTCTGCCGTTCAAAAGTTTGGGCCAGTAAGATTTTATTTTCTGGTAGTTCATATTTGTTTTTCAAATAAATACTGTTCTTATCAACTTCATCGAATAGAAAAAGGGTTTCCACAAAAATATGAAGTGTTTTCAATATTGATTTTACTGGACATTCACCATTGTATTGCCCGTCGATATTTATCTGACGATTTTTTTATCAATTTAAAAACATCGAAAAATGGCAATAAAACAAAACGATTTTTTATTAATTAACTGTGTGAAGGCACTAAGTTATATAATGTCTGTTGCCTAATCCAACGTTTTTTTTTCTGGGTAAAATAATAAGATTTTTTCATGAAAATGTATCCTTTGTACATGTTTTTAAGCCTTGTAAATATAAACATTCAAGCACAAGATAGTGTAAAAAGAGCACAATTCTACTCCGTGTGTGAAAGGTTTTGTGTGTGCACATCCAATGCAAAAGACAAAAAAAATGCTCACTATTAACTAAATAACTGATAAAGATTAATGTATATTTTATCTATATAATATATTTTAGATTTGATCTCTTATTTTCTGTACCTGAAAACTACTGTTAGACCTACCTAAAAGCACTATTTATTTCATATGCATCTTTGTTCTGTTGTATTTATGAATTTTTGTTGGCCTGTTGAATGTTAAATGGATCCAATAAATGTTCAATAGAAATCAAATAGAAATTTATGATGCAGCAATAAACTAGCTAGTACACGTTAATGCATGCTAATGCATTAAGTAAATAAATTAAACATGATCAAAACACTAATCTATATTTTAATGTCGAAAGTTTAAATTAAGAGAGCAAGTGCCGAATATCGGAATCAGCCAATTGTTTGTTAAAATCGGTATCAGCACAAAAAATCCTGTTGGTGCATCCCTATATATAAAATAAAAGTTTGCATCCAAAATAAAAGTTTGTATTTACATAATATATGTGGGTGCACTTTGTATAATTATTTTGTAAATATATAATTACACACACATGCATGTATATAAAATAAATATTATTTTATTATTTTATATGTATATAAAATATTTATATATAAGATAAATTATATATAAATCTATATACATGAAAATATTTTTTAGATATACAAGCATGTGAGTGTGTATATATATATATACACACACACACAGTGCACCCACATATATTATGTAATCACAAACTTTTATTTTGAATGCGATTAATCACGATTAATCGTTTGACAGCCCTAATATATATTATGTGATAATTCATAATATTAAATAATAATTACTTTTTTTTTCAGATAAATGCAGCTTTACTTAACGGGGTATAATTTAAAGATGCTTTCAAAAACATTTAAAAATGTTAATGACCCCAAACTTTTGAATGGTAGTATGTTTATTGTTCTACTTCGCATCTGTTTCTAGTTTACATGGATGCTTTTTTTTTTTTTTTTTTTTTTTTTTTTTACTTATATGTGTTCTCTTGTTTGATTCTATGTTTGAAATCTATATTTAATTTATGTCATGGCAATAACATTTTTGTGGCACATACAATGGAAAGGAGAAAGATGATTTTTGCAACCAGATAATGTAGCTGTCCCATTCTAAGTAGTAGGACTGTGGCTTATTATTAATCTTATAATTTTTGGTAATCAACTAGTCTATTATTTTTTGTTTTGTTTGGTTAAAATTTTTTTTTTCTGTATATATATATATATATATATATATATATAAATCAATCCTGTGCAATATTCCCCTCCAAATAATGCACAAACTGATCCGCAAACCTAAACCCCCTTGGTCTGGAAGGTATCTGTGCACTCCCAGCCAGGAGATGGCAGAAAAGATCTAAAAGTACATTTCCAAAAGACATCCCTATGAGAGCAGATTGGCCTTGCTCTAATGAACAGCTGTGCACTGTTGAAACGGTAGCATTAGCCGTAATCCCCCAGTGTCCCGGGTCTCAGTCAGACCGCGCAGTGTCTGTTTCTGCGCACTTGAGGCTCAAGGTCAACAGCGCAGGTGCCAGACTAAGACCTTGCGTAGACACCTGTCTCCTGGTCTGTTCCCAGCAGACCGCCCGACTGTAGCTCACACAGGAGGCTCGTTTGATCCGCTCGCGTCCGGATGAAACGAGACATTTCTCCTTTGATGGGCCTTACTGTTATTTCAATCATGACTTGTGATTAACGTCCCCCTTCCTGTCCTCTTTTGTTTCCCGTCTGACGATGACCTCCCCTTGTTCAGTGGTGAAGCAGAGGATGCAGATGTACAACTCGCCATACCGTGGCGTCCTGGACTGTATGCGCTGTGTGTGGCAGCGGGAGGGGATGTTGGCCTTTTATCGCAGTTACACTACGCAGCTCACCATGAACGTGCCCTTCCAAGCTTTGCACTTCATGACCTACGAATACCTGCAAGAGCTGCTGAACCCCCAAAGACAATACCACCCCTCGTCCCACATGGTGTCGGGCGCGCTGGCGGGAGCGATCGCCGCCGCCGCCACCACCCCACTAGACGTTTGCAAGACGCTGCTGAACACGCAGGAGTCTCTGGCTCTCGATTCCGTCAGCCAGAGCGGAAGACACATCTCGGGCCTCGGCCACGCCTTCCGGACTGTCTACAGGCTTGGCGGCCTGCCCGCTTACTTCAAAGGCGTTCAGGCCAGGGTCATATACCAGATGCCCTCAACCGCCATCAGCTGGTCCGTCTACGAGTTCTTCAAGTACATTATCACCAAACACCAGCACGAGAAGCGCAGGATCCAGAGGGACGGAGAGAAGTAAGACCCTGGCGTCACCAAGCACTCGAGCGGCAAATGGACTGATTCAATAAACGATACGCACATATAGAGTCGGAAAACTCACGTCTGTTTACTTCTTTTCATTCAGCATTTAATACTTTCCTGTATAATTCAGCTAATAATCATGACCTAAGTTTTCACTGTGACAGAAAACATCTCCGTGAGTCCCACAAGAGGGCATCAGAGGCCTCTTCAGATTTGATATGCTAATGAGGGGGCGGTCTTTTAAATGTGTGGGTGGGCATTAGAGTCTAGACTTCTCCAATTCCTTTTTTTTTTCCCCTCCCGATCTAAATTGTACTCAGAAAAGCAAACCTGACAAAAAAATTTTAATACACCCAGCCGAAACCAATGCACGCAATTGACGACGTATCTGTACATTCAAATTGTGATTTTAAATGTCATGATGGCAGAATGTAGACATGTACAGTAATTTATTGGCTTCTCTAGATGAATAGCACTCAGAGATAATGAAGGATATCTATAGAGGTATTTTTGTAAGATTTGGCAAAGGCTTTTCGTCAGCACTTGTGGGAAATACTCCTGCAGTTGTTCCAAAGTTTTGGAGGTTGGAGATCACCGCCCCTCCACATCTTCTAGAAATAGTTTTGGGGTCTCTAGGGGACGCCGCATAGATCTGTATGAGAGCTTTAGAAAGACACCCAGTCCTTTTTTGCCCAGCATTAGTACTATCTAATCAACAATGCCTTACACTTGCAGATCACATGGCCTGAGGGTTATTTAAATCAGATTCTATTATGAGGTCCTTCTGAGTAATTAAATGAGTATGAATTGGTTTGAGTTGTTTCTTGATGGACACTAGAATGTATTTTGGTTTGCTCTTAACTGAATTTGAGCTCTTGTTTTTGTAAGTTTCTGCTGAAACACACCTGAACACGTATGGAGTTTGATCGACAGCAGTCTGACTGCCCCGGTCCATTTTGTTCCTCAGCTTCCAATAAATTCGCAGTGCAGGAAATTCCTTGGCATGCATAACGCTGATGTCTGTGTGATTTCAATTATTTGTCTCTAAACTTTTATTTAAGGTGAGAGTTAAATGAATGCTCTGGGTTAGCAGAATTGTTTTTTTTTTTTTTTTGACTGGATTATATATATATATATATATAAATACACTCTCACTATATCATTCAAAACTTTGGGGATGTTTTATAGAAGTCTCTTATGCTCAACGAGGCTACATTATTAGATTAAAAATAGTTAAATTTGCAAACTAAATTAATGTTTTTTTATTTTTAAATATGTAATTTATTCCTTCATCCACATGATCTTTCAGAAATCATTCTAATATACTGATTTGCTGCTCAAGAAACATGTATATCAAAAAGTATGTACTGTATAATATAAAACATCAATCCACAGTGATTACAATGGTAACACATCTAGACACCACTGTAAAAAATATGTTCATGATTTGTAATCACAACATGTTTTCTTTTGTCAAATCAACTTAAACAATTTTATGTAGTTCAGATAACATGATATTTTGAGTTTCTGGTGATTAAATCAATCTCTGTTGTATTAACTCAATTTTTCCATTTCAATGAACATCAAATTTTAAGACAACTAGGTTAGGTTACTTCATTTTTTTAAGTTAAACCAGCAATATTTTTTATTACAGTGTATACTGTATATGGCAAACCTTGTTTTTTTAATATTATTTATTTATTTATTTATTTCAGATTTAATACTTGATTCATATGTGTTAACTTTCCTACTTGGATGCTCATTACCTCCTGAAAAGCTATCCAGTATATTTAGATACATGACTTGGCCTAATTCCTCAGTGTGGATTGTGGAATTCCATGGCAACCAGGTTACTTTTTTTTTTTTTTTAAGTTAAACCAACAATATTTTTTTACAGTGTATACTGTATGGCAAACCTTGATTTATTTATTTAATTATTTATTTATTTTCAGATTTAATACTTGTTTCATATGTGTTAACTTTCCTACTTGGATGTTCACAAGTTAATCATTACCTCCTGAAAAGCAGCTATCCTGTATATTTTGATACATGACTTGGCCTAATTCCTCAGTGTGGATTGTGGAATTCCTCTGCCGGTGTCCTCGGGAATGAAGGAGCAGCACCTCTTAAGCAGTGAGAGTTGAAAGATCTCTGTTGGTGGCGAATTCAGTGTTTGGTCTAAGACGCAGGTGCACATGTGACCTTTGACTTCAAGTTTCCGAACAATTGCCAGGGGAGTACATGGAGGAGCTCTCACTTTACCTGCATGCTAATGTCTGGACTAGAGGGTTAAATATTTCTTTTTTTTATGAGACAGCCTCTGATGTGGTGCTAAAAGAATTTTTGAAACACTTAATCAACACAGTTTCTGAGTCTTTTTTGTATTTTGCTGTCAAGCACCTAGTGTCAAGGTAAGTTTTTATAAGATGAAGTCAGTTCCTCTTAAGTTTGCACAGGTGTAATTTATTTATTAATTACCGGTATATCATATTAACCTCTAACTTTTGAAAATCAAAAAGTATGTGTGTTAGAATTTTGTATTTATATAATCAATTGAGACAAAAAAGACATTTATATGGTTGCAAATGATCTCTATTTCAAAAAAGCACCACTTTTTTTATTTGATTTTACACCAAAATATTAATCAGCAAAAAAAAAAAAATCATATATATTTATATATTGGTTCCCTATTATCCTATATTACCCTATATCCCTATTGGTTTGATATTTTACATATAAGGAAATAATTAATTTTTGGTAACACTTTACAATATGGGTGCACTAACATGCATTAATTCATACTTAACTAATGCACAGATAATAAAGAACTAAACCATTAATTAATGATTAGCATCAGCAACTAAAAGAGTCTATATGATTTAGTAGATTAAGTATAACATGAATTGCTATTAATTCAATGTGTCATTGTGTATTAATTCCTTAATAACATATTTTATTTACTAATAGTGTACATTGTGTCAGTTAGTCAAAGTTAGTCACCACAATTAGTCAAAGCTATGCACTTCAACTTCCAATTGTCTGCTTTAATTAATGATTTGCAAAGGTATCATTATGTTATGACTTTACTCATTGAGGCACGTCATTATTAACTAGTCATTTAGTAATTGTAGTAATTTGTAGATGAATTTGCACTTACAATGATGTAATTAATCATGTATGCATATTAACGTACCTGTCAAATTATCTGGAAGTTGAAATACAAGGCTTTAGCTCATTCTGGTAATTAACATATTAATTAACACTATTAGTTTAAAAAATTAGTTATGGAAATAATCCACAAGTACATATTTAATTAAGAACAATTCATGTATGAACTAATACATTAACCTTACAGACTCTTAATTAGTTCCTAATGTGGTAATCATTAATGAATAGCTTAAATAATCTTAAATTAGTTAAATTAGTTACATATTCATTCAGCATTATCTGTGCATTATTAGTTAAGCATGAATTAATGCTTATTAGTGCACACCGTAGTGTAAAGTGTTACCGATTTTTTTTAAGTGTATATATTATTGTAAAACCTGTCACAATAATGTCCTAATGATGTAACGGGTAGATGGGTTTCAAAAAATCCTCCCTTTCCTCTAAAGCAATGAGAGAAAGCAGATGACAGACGGAGAACCATCAGTCCCGCTCCTGAGAGCGCTCCAGGCTGAGCCGGCTGAACGTGAACTTGACTGTCAGTCTGCCAGTTGGAAGAGCTGGACTGTAATGGAGACGCGCATGGTTGTCACTGAGAGCTAGACTTGATTCAAATGCCCAAGGCAAGGGAAAAACAGTCAAATGATCTCAATGAAATTTTGTGCATGGTTTCAATACAACTGTAAACTGTAGATTATTATTAATCTGGATGCTCTGGCACAGTTTATTTTCTGGGACCAACCATAGAATGTCAAGGTGGTATTGACTTCAGTCTGCCATTTCTAAGAACTTATTAAATTTGAATACGATCCTGACATGGAAATCAGGTCTGGAGTGCACCTTTCTATCCTTGGATGCCTCAGTGGATACACAGGTCTAACGTCAGTCATAACCTGTGGGTTCATGTCCTTCAACTGACTTATCCCGTTTGCATAGAAAACACACACATTGCAGGACACTGAATTATTTGTTTTTCGGAAAGAATCCACATCCAGTAAGTTCATTGTTCTCTCTTTTAAAGTATACGGGATTTAATATCAACATTGGGTATCATTGAAAATATATGTACAAGTTGGATTCAAAAAAACTAAATCTGGGTGTATTGGCTGCTTTTTGCAGGTGCACGATGACATTTTTAATACGGTCTTTATTCTCTACTCCAGACATATATCTTGTCAGGTAGACATCTGTTCAAACAGGGAGTGTTAATGAACCCTCTTTGAATGTCTGAGAGTGTGTGATGGTGTGTTTCGCCCCACCCTAGCTTTCGTTTATGTCTCTCCTCCCATCCGTGTCGCGGGTGGCCCGCACGAGCTTGCCCACAATGGTGCTGATGAGCTTCCTCTGCAGAGTCTGTCAGGGATTACGAGGAGGTGTTTATGGTTCCTGATCCATCCAGTGATCGGCCCTACGCGGCTCTTTAAGGAGTCAGGGATGGTAAATGATGTATTTGTAGGGAATTAGGTGATGTTATTGTTGTTGTAGAACATGTGCCTGGGCTGATGTTTGATCAGCTGAGTCAGAGAGAGACTTGGAGTAGTTTCCCAAGTGGGAAAATGTGAGAAAGTGTGTGTTGCTTTAGTTGTTGGACTGCTGACAGACAGTGAAGTGTTTGCTTTTTCTTCTAACTCTAATAAAGAGCCCTCGCGGCCTGGTAGAGGATATGTCTCATGAGACACTTGTTTGTTTGGGTTGTTCTCCATCGATTTACATCACATTAACATAGTTGTATTGCATTTGATGCTCAGCATTTTTGTATGCAAGATCAATCACACCAATGGCCCAATTGGTGTTAAACCAACCAAAACTGTATATTGGTCTTGATTTTTTTATGCCTTTATGATTATCAAATATGAAATGACCATTTATCAGTCACTGGATTGTCCTGCAGTGAAGCTCTACTTTGTAGTATTCTTCCCCACAATTGTTCAGTGATGTTGAGATCAGGCTCGTGCAAAAATATCACAAAAGCAGTCATCAGCCCTGTTATACCTTGTATCAGACGTCGATGTAACGTCGATCGGATCACAAGAGGAAAACTCTAAATACAGGTCCGGATTGCTAAACATTTGAGCCCGTTCTCATCCTCTAGCGTCATATGTGATGCTATGCAAAAACGGCGCTATACTATGCACATGGCACCCTTTATCGTTAATATAACACACGAACCCAAGGCGTCTTAAATCCTTTAGCGTAATATGAGACTACCCTACCCTACCCCACACCTAAACCTACCCATCACAGCGTGTGTTATATTAACGATAACGGGTGCCATGTGCATAGTATAGCGCCGTTTTTGCATATAGCGTCACATATGACGCTACAGGTTGAACATTCATGTGGTTGAAAGGGTTCGAAACAGCCACAAAACTGACCGAATACCTTATAATCCTCTGAAAGTTATAGCCTATTTATGCTTGAGCAGAAGTACAACCATGCCCAGTTGGCATGCTTTTTTATAGCATTTTTTCCCAATCACATATAAAAAATAATCCTGTAAAAAAAAAACGGTAAACTACTGGCAGCTGTGGTTATCAGCATCATACCGTAACTATACGTTGTGATACGTTGTAAACTCTGTTACTGTTTTTGTGTTAGAGCAGATAGCTGTTAAATTAAAGTTTTATACTGTAGCTGACAATACAGTATTTAGCTGTTAATTTCAAAAACAGTAACACACCGTATTTTTACGGTATGATGCTGGCAACCCCAGCTGCCAGTAGTTTACCGTTTTTTTACAGGATTATTTTTTTACAGTGCATGTGTAAAAAAAAAGAAACCATTTTGAATTCTATGGTTTTACGTATAAGGAGGACATAAAACAAAATCATATGGTCTTTGCCAGGTCTTACAATGCGGTAAATACAACCTCAGATTAACAACAACAAAACATGACATATTGCACAGTGTCATTATTTGTTTAACAAACACTATGTCAAAATGGAAAAGCCATGTGTGACAAACTAAGTACACCCTTACTGCTTCTATGGGAATTAAGAGGGTAAGTAGCAGTCAGGCCATTCTAAACAAATGCCTTTGATTAATTGATCATCAGCAAGTGTGACCAACTCTATAAAAGCAGAGGTTTTGGCAGTTTGCTGGTCTGGAGCATTCAGGTGTGTGTGTGTTAACAATGCCAGAATCAGCAATGATCTTAGACATCAATCTGAGAAGGGTTGCATGGCTTTTTACAAATAATTTGAAGAATATTTTTGACTTTGTTCTGATACAACAGAAGGGTGTACTTTCTTTTTCATGTAACTATAGCAATCATCATAAATTAGTTATAAAAAAAAAGTTTTGAAATTTGACATTGTGTTACAAAGGAAACGTTATTTTACATAATTTTAGCGTGCTCAGTTTTGGTGGTTTTAACTTCAAATTTGGAACACAAATTGTTTTCTATCTGCAGTAAATATTATTGAGGATTTTCTTTAAAAAGAGACCAACCTTAGGTCTGTATGGGCTATATGCACAAATAAGTTCTGCATTTGGCGCAAGGATGCTCTACAGTTTCCGGTTGGGGAGATTAAAGCGGAGGAAAACCGAGGAAAACGGGATTATGGCAGAGTCTTCAAAATTTACTGCCCTCCCATCTTTGAAACGAAACTTTCATACATTTAGATGCAATTTTATATATAGTTATGTTTATTTGATATAATTTTAAAAAGACGCATAAACACAACGAGAGGTGTCTGTTTTATCTGTTTTTGTGACTAAGGGTTTTTTTAGTATAACCATGGAGTATAAAATTCAATATAAATTCTCGGTATTGCATTGGACTCGATCGGCGGAAGTTATCGAGCATCCTTAGACCTTCACCAGAAATACTGCCGTGCATAGAGCCCATTGAAGTTAAATCATGTGTGAATATAAAAGAGCATTCATGAATTTACAATAATTTTAATTCAGAACTATGCTCAAAAAGGTGATGGTATATATTAAGTAAAGTGATAAGAACACTTTTTTTGTAACGCAATGTCCTCTAAACCCCTTCATTCCGCGAGCCTCCGCTGCTCTGATTGGTCAGACGGCCCAGTCTGTTGAGATTGGTCTTCCGCTTACAGCGTGTGTCAGAAACGAAATGCCTTTTACCATATTTTTACCATCTTCCGAGACTTCCTTAGCACTTTTATAGACATCACAGTGTTACGAACAGGAACTGGACGACTTTTCAGTATCAATGTTTCAGCGTGTCCTCATTCTTTTGAAGTCCATGCAAAGTGGATTTGCAGCACTAAAATAGCAACTTCTCAACATGTTGACAACACGAACAGACTCTGCCAGTCTCAGCTACAACGACCGTGTTTGAGGATGGCTCAAAGTAGACTTTGTTTGTGGGCAGCCAATTTGTTGTATTATTAGATTTGGGATTGCTGACGACTGGTTTCAGTATCTTAAAATCGATTCTTTCTTTAGGAGACATTAGGGGCATTCGCACCAAAGGAACGTTTTCATAGTTCCTATTCCTATTGGCCGAAACACATGCTTTTTGGCATGTTCGCACCACAGGAACTAGGAACGGTTATAGTTATCGGAGCACCTTTTGAGTAAACTAAAAGCTTCCACTTTATACCAGGGTCTAACTCAGCATAATCGGTACCAGTGTTGGGGGTAACACATTACAAGTAATCAGATTACTTTTTTCAAGTAACTAAGTAACATATTACTTTTAAATTGTCTGTTTCAGATAAGTACTTTGTTTATTTGAAACAGTTTTAGGGTGTACTCACACTAGGCACGGTTGCCATGAACCGGGCCCGAGTACGATTGTCCCCCCTCCCCACTCCCCCTCTGGCCTGCACTCACATAGGGTTTCAGCATTCGTGCCGGAGCACGCTTACGTCATCATTATGGTGCGCCGGTTTCCATAGGTTTCGGGATAAACAAGAACAGCGGCGCTCTCTGAACACTTTGGAGTCCATCGCTCTGTTTTCTTTGTGGATAATTTTATGTCGTTTGGTCCACGGTGGTCCACAGCCCTCTCACAGCCTGTTGTTAAACAGATGTGTCGCCTTTGTGGCGCGGAAATTTTCACGTAATCGTGCTGCTCGTATGAGGAGGTTTGCAAGGTACCAGCTGAAGTGCAGAAAGGACTTTGCAGCTTTGATTACGGACAACAGTTCCTAAAAAACATGACTTCACACGTCCTGTTCCGTGCTCCAGCACGGTTAGCGCTCACACTGCATGCGAACCGCGCCCGAGTCCAACTGAACCGTGCTCTGGCCCACCTCTTCCAAGCGGGCCAGGGCCGGCTAATCGAGCCGCGCCCGGGCACGGTTCGGAGCACTCACACTAGTCAAACGAACCGCGCTTTGGTGGTCAAACGCGCTCGGGCACGGTTCAAACTGCTAGTGTGAGTACACCCTTACTTTGTTTTCCCATTTATTGACTTAAAGGGGCACCTGGCAACTCTAGTCTTCGCTAATTTTCACTTTTTTTCCGCATGTTTCCACATCGAGCTCCCCTTACAGCTGTGTGGCATATATTTTCACAACACTGTCATAAAAAAACAAAAAAAATTATAAAGTGTTACCACTTTCTTTGTTTAGCAGTTCTATCAAACAACGTATTAGACGGGGCTGTTAAACAGATCGTAAACAAATATTGATGGAGAACGATGTGTGCTCATGCTCTGCCGTTCTCAGCACTATCAAAATAAAAGTATTGCACAACAAGAGCCTCAGGACATAAGTGACTGAATTGGCTTACGTCAATTCAGAGTTCCTACTGGCGGTGCAAATGCAACCAGAAAGGACCAGGGACCATCCTGATGGCTAGTTCCTATATCTGAGTTCCTATAACTAAGTAAGACGCTTTTGAACGTGGCAAAAATGCACAAAACCTCCTCAATGTTCACCATTGGCAAGGTATGTGTGATTGTTTGAGACTGAAGCCTCTCACCTGAAATCAGGCCAATTACGCAGGTGTGATATGAGGTCCGCCTTGCCTGAGGCTGACTTTCTATCTGAAGTTGACACCTTGTCATATCATTTGAACTGACAGCTGCTTTTTTGGGCCTCCTTAACACTAACCAGAGCCTTCTGTGTCATTCAAATGATCCACAACAGCCACTCCTGCAACAGCCTTCGCCAACATTCAAGAAACAGGATTTCCAGCTGTGATTTATACTAATTGGTCTTGTGCTTTGCCTTTACAGATGTGTTTGTGCATTGGTTGACCCCGGAGACCTGATTGCGACTGTGAGACCACTTGACTGTGAACTTTGACGTGGTGGTCATCTTCATGCGGCCTTTCACAGAGGTCTCCACCTTTGTGTCTCTGTAAACGCACACTGTCTTCCCTAATCTAAACTATTTAGTCTGGCAGTGAAACCCTCTCAGCATCAGTGCTATAATGCAACGACTGACTCCTCTTTGGAGGCTAGAGATATTTTGTCATTTCACAAAACAGCAAATATATGCTACCGTTCCAAAGTTGTGTGTCTTTTATTCAGCAAGGATGCATTCAATTGATTCAAAGTGACAGTACAGACATTATAATGTTGCAAAAGATTTCTATTTCAAATTATTTGATACCCCCCATAAACCCAACACACACACATATACATAGTAGGTGATGTTTCGGCAAGGACGCTCAGGTAGGTATAGGATAAATGTTCTTTTTCTATTTTCTTTTCTTTCTTTTTTTTAAGCATTAGCAGACCACAAAAGCCTTGATCTTGTTTTTAGTTATAGCACCACTTAGCAGTCATGGTGAAAGGCGTATGATTAATCAGAGAGATGCACTTATAGTTTTGACAGCAGTAACTGGCAGGCCTGCAGGCTTTGAGGAAGCTCTTGTGTTTACCCAGTTTTCCATCACAGATCTGCTTTCAGACCCTCACACAACTCCATTTGTTTCCATTCCCTAACAGCACACACCTCCCCTCTTCAATCCATCTCTCTGCGCTGACGCACGAGTAAGAGTACTCTTCTGTCTCTTTTGCAGAGTCTTGAAAGTCTTCATTCCATGTGAAAATGACTGACTTGTGTTATTTTCTTTGCCCCGCTGATGATCATAAACATGGAGGATGATGGGTAAAAGGCATCGCTGATGATCATAAGCATGGAGGATGATGGGTAAAAGGCACATGACTGAAACAGACCGAATACAGACAGGATCAGTCTGAAGAGCCCGATCTCATGAAAGTTCGTATCTGTAGCACGAATGTCATTTCTTGTGGCATTTATACGCCAAAAACAGTTTTTGCGTGTATATGGTACGCGTTTTTCGTGTGTATATGATACGCACTTTTTGGCGTATAATACGCACGAACTCCCCAAACCCCTCCCCCCTAAACCTACCCCAGGGTTTTTTAGTGCGTAGCATAAGCACGCAAAAACCATTTTGCCGTATAAATGCCCCGAGAAATGACATTCGTGGAATAGAGACGCATCTTTATGAGACTGTGTTGGTCTGAATACAGTGATTATTATTTTCTTTTTCAATTCAGTTCTGAATATTTCTTATAGAACCATTTAAAAAAAGACTGAATAACTTGTGCTGCATCGACATTTTCGAATATATAATTTCATGTTTATTTATGTGTGTGTATACATGTTACATTTTCATTCCTTTCATTTGTATAATAATTAGTGCTGTCAAACGATTAAAAAAATTTAATTGCGATTAATCGCATTAATGTCAAAGTTAACTCGCGATTAATCACAACTAATCGCACATTTTTATATTCTAAATGTCTCTTCATTTATTTTTGTCTCGTTATTTTTTTCTCATTTTAATGCTCTTATCAACATCGGCTTGCTTTGTGCAAATGTTTTTTTTATTGACAACAACATTGGCATACTGTGTTCAAATTCACAATAAAAAATCCCCACTTGGAGCAAATAATCTCTCACACAATGTAACACTGTCTATCAATAAAAGGGTGAAAGAAACACTGACGAGGTCCTGATATTGACGAGGGGGTGGAGAATTCGCATCAGCTGTTTGTGTGTGCTTGTGTGTCCTCGGCCATCATCAAGTGGTATTTCAGACTAGACGTGCTGCGATGATAATAGATCAGTTCACAACGACAAAACACACAGATCACTTTGGTCTTGTCGATGGAACCATTTGTCAACTTTTTAAAAGTAAACTTTCCATTCAGAATCTTATTGGCATCCATTTCGGCGTCTCGCGCTCGTCATCCACTCAAAACATAACATTAACCAACTATTTTGCTGGCTCACAAACCCAAAAGAGTGTGTGCGGCGTGCCTATTGTTTTGTTTCCGGTCTAGCTAGATCTGCTTGCGCTTTGGTCGGCGAAGCAACAAAACATCCTCGCGCGGCACAAGCCATTGAAATGAATGGGTTTCACAGAGCAGCGCAGCGCATGCCGCGTCCTGTTGCAAAAGCATGTGAAAGAAAACTACAAAGTTTGCTAGGCCAAAAAGACTGTTAATCGCGCAATAAAAAATTGACGCCGTTAATAGCGCGTTTAACTGACAGCCCTAATCCTGTTCTGAAAAAACATCCTGTAAAAAAAACTGTAAACTACAGGCAGCTGTGGTTGCCAGCATACCGTAACTATATGGTGGGTTACTGTTTTTGTGTTAGAGTAGCTGTTAAATTAAAGTTTTATATTGTAGC
The DNA here is from genome assembly GCA_038021265.1 of Cyprinella venusta. Lineage (NCBI taxonomy): Eukaryota > Metazoa > Chordata > Actinopteri > Cypriniformes > Leuciscidae > Cyprinella > Cyprinella venusta. The sequence goes on along the minus strand of CM075869.1, from coordinate 14,528,676 downwards.
TGACAATACAGTATTTAGCTGCTAATTTCAAAAACAGGAACACACCGTATTTTTACAGTATGATGCTGGAAACCACTACTGCCAGTAGTTTACCGTTTTTTTTACAGGATTAAATTATTAGATATTTGAATTCCAAACTTACTAACAGAATGTAGTGTTTCAGGGTTAAATTTAGAAACAATTAATAACTTAGCAAGGTTGTTAGCACATATTTACAATGCGTTTAGAATATTCTAGAGCACTAATCTGAGATTGCCGCCGTCTGTGGGTTATAATATACGTTTTTTTTAGAGTCGCTGCTGGATAATGTTCACCTCTCATGTTAAATGTGATGGGTGAGAGGCAGTCTTTCTTTTGGCAAGGTTTTTGATCATATCTTCCTTCTTTCACAGAGAGCGTGTTTTGGATAGACAGCGTGGCGCCCAGTTGCTTCTGTGTACATTACAGACAGACGTGAAGCTCTCAGCTGAGAGGGGAGACCTATGCTGGATCTGGATATACAGAGCTGCTCTGCTGAAGAATCCCATTGTCTGGCTTCCCGTGAGTGGTGAGCGGTTCCCAGGACTTGCCTTGTCTAAATAAGCCATGACAGAGTGGACTCCCTCCTGCAATAGCCTTACTGACTCACTTATCTCTGGCAGACGCACTCTCAACACAAACCAGTGCCGTCTCTCTGTCACACAGCCTAATCTGTAGCTAATGTCATGGTTCACTGAAACACTCCCACTCTCTTAGAAAACTGGCACTACCTTCTTCAGTTCTCTGATGATCCAGTACAATTAATACAATACTGTTAAAAGTTTTTATTTTACTTTATTTTTTACATTTTTGAAATAATGTACAAAAAATATATTAAAAACTGTCATATTGTGAACTATTATTGTATTATTGTTTAAAATACCTGTTATAGTTTAATATATTTCAAAATGGAATTTATTCCTGTGATGGTAAAGCTGAATTTTCTTCAGAAATCTTTTTCTGTAATATTTCTTATTATTATCAATGTTGAAATCAGTTGAGCTGCTTATCATAATACATTTTTCCATAGTTCTTTGATCAACAAGTTTTTATTTTGTAAGAACAGCTTTTATTTTGTAAATATCTTTTTACAAAATATCTTTTTATTTGGTAAATATAGATATTTTACTTTGTAAATATCTTTGCTGACGTTTTTGATTAATTTTAATGCATCTTTGCTGAATAAAATAATTTATTTTAAAGAAATGTATAAAACTTAGTGTGTACAGAGGGATAATTGACACCATCAGAGAAATCAGCAAATTAACACTTTTATATTAAAAAAAAAACAACTTATCTTTTGTGTTAACTCCAGTTATATCAGATATTCATTTAGATATCAAATAATGTATACGTTTACAGACTGACAATCAACATTTAGTCGAATTAGTCCCAAAAGGTGTTGGCCAGCACTTAATATAGGAATATCATGGCGTTAGATAACATACCAATTCCAATATTTAAGCATATAAGCTATTTAAGTGATTCTGCATCAAGAGTAAAAATAAATAAATAAATAAAATAAAATAAAAATGTAATTGTGACTTTTTGTGATATACACACGTGTGTGTGTGTGTGTGTGTGTGTGTGTGTGTGTGTGTATATATATATATTTCAATACAATATTGAAATTGATGTTATCTAATATGTATATCTATATGTATATATATATATAAATATATATATATATATATATATATATATATATATATCACAAACGCGACCTTATTGTGAATTGTGATCATATACTTTGCTATCTCCCAGCATTTACAGGTTTAAAAAAGCAACGGTCCTAGTACTGAGCCTTGTGGTACTCCATACCACACTTGTGATTAATACCTCATCGTTTCCTACTACAAACTCAGAAGACGGAGTACTCATAAAAGTGTTGACAATTAAGCAGATTTAGCAATAAGTCTGTTACACTGTACCAGACACACGTGCAAACAAGCTCACACACAATCTCATCTCTCTCTCCCTTTTGTTGTGTGCCTAAGCTGATGTTTTGGAAACACAATCTATAGGTCAGAGCCCCTCAGCGTGTGCACCTGCATACTGAAGAGGGCATTGACAGCCCAGGTAGAGTAAAACCCCTTGAAAACATGCACCTAAAAAAGAGAAAGCAGCAATGTCCTAGAATCCTCCAATGATACTGTTACATTGCTTTACAGAATCTCTGTTGACAGACAGCCTGTCTCGTCTCATGTCTATTAGCCTGTAGGCATGAGACTTTATCCAAACTGCAGTTCTGTTTGTTCACACACCAGTATTCAAACACTTTTCTTTTATACTGTTGACAATCAGAGGACAGTGAATAATTTCAGTGAATATTAAGATTAAACTTGACAAATTCATTTATAAGTCACACTCCAACACTCGCACGATATTTACTGGCTGAGATGGGCACATGACAAGTCTACATTTTGACAGATTACCTGAAGCTTTGTGGCTGAGTCAGCCACAAACCCTGAAAGCTGTTTGAAAACACACCTGCCCTGACTTCTCCGTCCCTTCACGCTGCCTGTGCTGAAAGCTGCTATCCGTCTGTTTCTGGTTCCTCCTCAGTTTGATAAACCTCACGGCCAAGCCGAAGGACATGACAGTTCCTCATTTCTATGAGTTTGTTTGCAAAGTGGGTTAATGTCTCTCTAAGACACTAGTGTTCAAAAGTTTGAGGTTGGTAAGACTTTTTACGTTTTTGAAACTAATCTTTTATGCTCACCAAGGCTGCATTTACTTTATCCAAATATACAGCAAAAACGGAAAACGGGAATAAATAGTGATTTGTTCATGTGATGGCAAAGCTGAAATTTCAGTATCATTACTCCAGTCTTCAGTGTCACATGATCCTTAAGAAATATGCTGATTTGTTAAAAACAACTTAATATATTTGTGGAAACCATGATACATAGCTTTCAGGCTGAACAAAACTATTAATTGTTTTTAACCAACTGACTCTAGGTCAAGAAAATATGATCATATAACACCGATTTTATCATCTCTGCACTGGTTACCTATTAAGTTCCGTATCAACTACAAAGTACTACTACTGACCTACCTATAAAGCCCTAAATGGTTTAGCTCCTATGTACTTAACAGACCTTCTCTCGCCCTACAATCCACCGCGTTCCTTAAGATCACTAAATTCAAGGCTTCTGGTCATTCCTAGGATATCTAAGTCCAGTAAAGGAGGGAGGGCGTTCTCGCATTTAGCTCCTAAACTCTGGAATAGCCTTCCCGATACGGTCCGGGGCTCTGACTCGCTGACACAGTTTAAAACTAGATTAAAGACGCATCTCTTTAGTCAAGCATTCACATAATGCTTACCTTTCAGTCCCCTGTTATGCCATACGGAACCGTTTGCCACTGAAACTGCTTAACGCACCAGTGGGGCTCGACAGCCTTTTAGACAAACGGGTCGGTCCGTATGGTTGGGTTGCGTTGCGGAGAGTTTGGGTTGCGGAGAGTTCGTGAGATAGTGGTTTTCTAACACCGACACCCGTACAATGGAAATTATTATGAACATCAGCTATGCTAATTATGAACATCAGCTATGCTAATTATGAACATCAGCTATGCTAATTATTTCCCATCTGCCTTTCTGCTGTTATCTCGGGACGCTTGTCCCGAGAAAAATGGCGTTCGTCAGGTCCAGTCTTGTATCCAGCATCTCACGGGGGTTTCGGATGCCCCAACGCCTGTGAAGAGACGACTCACCGCCTGCGACATGTTATGGCGCCGTTTTATACATAAACAATATTTATATTTAATACTTATATATAAAAATATGAATGTAAGCCAGAGGAGAACTGGCCCCGACTGAGCCTGGGTTCTCCCAAGGTTTTTTTCTCCATCCAATCTGATGGAGTTTTGGTTCCTTGCCACTGTCGCCTTGCTTTTGGCTTGCTTGGCTTGCTTAGTCGGGATTATTCGGATTATTTAATATTTAACAATATTATCGATCTGTGTTGTACTACTTTCATGTTATCACTGTGAAGCTGCTTTGATACAATCTGTATTGTGAAAAGCGCTATATAAATAAATGTGACTTGACTTGACTCAGTACGTGTCGATGAAAATATTGTAATGTGATGATAACAGATGATCAGCTTACATTATTTGACATCCTCAGTTCTCATTTTGACAATAACATGAATGTAGTGTTTGGACACGTTTTTAAATGGCTTTGTATTGATAACATACAAAATGAGTTGGACTTTAGTAATAAAAACCATATGTATTTTTTAAGACTGCAATATTGGTAAATATTAGTGTAAATTCTAATAGTAATGGATATACAAATAATGCATCCACTGGAAATTGGTCCAGTTGGTTTAAAGGGGTGGTAAAGTATGATTTCACTTTATAGGAATATGACGGCAGACATCGCGAACAATGTTTCTATGTGCAGTTTGTCAACATATAACATGAGACGTCGTCTTTTTGTCTAATGACTGTACCTAACATTAGTCGTTTGCAGTCAAAACACTGGTGTAAACACAGTTTGATGTCCAGAGCCTGTTAAACTTGAGCCAACCAACCCCGTGACGTCAACTGCACAATGGTGGCGCCCTGGTGGCGAAAGATACAACATTTTTTCTTTTTTTCTTCTAAATGTTTACATTTGTAATGTTTCTTATATAATTGTTGATTATATCGGAAATCCATCTTGTAAATCATGTAAACTTGATTCACTGTTTCATTTCCCCTATAACATTAAAGGAGGAACAGTTTCTGTCATTTTAGTGTGAGGAAATCGCAGCTGCTAACACACACGAGCTCTTGAAACCCCGCCCTCTGCAGCAGCTCATTTGCATTTAAAGGGCCACGCACAAAACTGTGGGTTTTTGCAAACCCTCAAAAAGTGATAACTTTAACATGCTATATAAAAATATCTGTGGGGTATTTTGTGCTAAAACTTCACACACACACACACTCTGGGTACCTCAGAGATTTATTTTACATCTTGTGAAAATGGCATTTTATCATCCCTTTAAATTGGTCCAGTTGGTTTAAATTGGTCCAGTTGGTTGCCCAATCCTGTTCTCTGAGACCTTTCTCCAAGAAAAGTAGGTTTCCTTTGCGTTTTTCGGGTTCAAATGACAACATTATCAAAACATTTTTCTAATTCACACAGAGATGATAATGGTAGCGTTTTCAAAAACATCACTTTGAAACCAGTTTTTAAAAGTTAGCATTTTCGGACCCCCAAATCGCCGTTTAAGTGTTAGTGAACGGCCAAAATGCATTAAAAGTTTTCCATTTCTAGTTGAAAATGGCTTTGGGTAAGCGGCCCCTGAATAACAGGTTCTTTTTCTGGATGCTTGAAGTGTGTGTTTGGATTTTGTTTTGTTTTTTTCATGTTTTAGCAAAGTGTTTTCAAAGTGTGTGAAGGCTCGAGTTGTGTCACTGGTTTAGACTTGTAAAACAGGATATTTCACACCTTCCATGAAATAAAAGAAACTCATGCAAGGCTTGCTGTGAACAGGGAGCTTCCCCTAATAAATCCAGCTGTTTATGGTTGTAGACACTCTTAATGGCCTCGAGTCTTGAGAGCACAGAGCATCGTCTTGCTCTCACAAAAGTGATATATTAATACCACACAGCGAGTTGGCATTTACGCATGAAGACAGTTGTGAAAATGAAAGAAGGGATTGGAGAAAAAGGGCTGGTCTTACTTATTCGAGAACACATTATCCCAAAGAAGAAAATAAATGAAAAGACACTACATGTCTGAATGCATGGGGATTTTTGAACTTAAAATCTTAATATCAAACGTCAAATAAAGAAAGAAAGAAAGATGTGCGTTCACGGAACAGTTCAAATCTAACATGACAATCTTGTCACCATTTACTCACCCTCATGTCTTTTTAAAAAACCTGCATGAGTTTCTTGCTTGAGTGGAAAGTAAAAGGAGTTATTTATAGCTGAAAGTCAATGCGGATCTTTCCTACAATGAAAGTGAATGGAGCTGTCAAGGGATATTTTCAATAACTTACGGATTATATTTAAAAATGTTACACTGTAAAAACGTATACGCTTTATCTAATAAAAAAATGTGGCAACAGATCACAAGCAATATTATTAATTAAATTTAACAAATTAGAATTGAGTAATTATTAATCAAATTAATTCCTTAAAAGTTAACCATTTAAAATGAGTAAAACTGACAAGAAAACAACAAAAAAACATACATTTAAGTCACCATTATGGTGATCGGTGTTTTGATTTAGGATTGTTTTAAAATCACGGTTTTCTCCTTCAGTGATTCTGCTTGTTAACATCAGGTGTCTTCAATGTTGGCAATATAAAATGAATACAACTTAATTAATCTTTGACGTCTGTCTGCTATTCAGATATTTTTGTTACATTTTTGGATGTAAACTTTACTCATTTTAAATGGTTAACTTTTAAGGAATTAATTACTCAATTCTAATTTGTTCAATTGAATTAATAATATTGCTTGTAATCTGTTGCTACAATTTTATTGATTAGATAAAGCATATTCATTTTTACAGTGTACACACAAATGTATATAGCTTCAGAGGACTTGGAATATAGTGCACAATTCGTATAAGCACTATTTTTTTCTCTTTTTAAACCCAATTCAATTTAAATAGTCTATAAGAAAAGGGCAGCTTGGACATTCTGTTAAACTCTCCGTTTCTGTTTTGAAAGACATGAGGGTGATGAATGTTCGTTTTTAGGTCACTCTCTCTTTAAGGCCAGTAGGCCACACAGGGTTTGATGATAGTGAGCTGTATGCTGATTTTGTGTGCAGGTGGCCAAAACTTTCTCTCTTTAGCCCTTTTACGCCTCTAGCACAGCTTTTTTTCTGCTCTCTTGACAAATGCCTCTCAGAAAGTAAACAAGGACATAAAATCTCCCGAAAAGAGAAGTGTCTCTCTCTCTCTCTCTCTCTACACAGCGAGCCAGCCGTCAGGTGACTCCTCTTCCGCAGGTGTGGACAGGAGAGGAGGGGTCTCAGCTGGTTGGACGAACAAAAGCGCACCGGACAGAGCTGTCCGCTCTGTTGACCTTGAGCAACAAACCGACGGCTGCCTGTCATTGAGAAATGTCTTGGCTTGCCTCGACTGGCCATTCACGAGCTGTTTAGTGAGATGCAGTAAATTTCATGGCTAGTCGTGGTGCGCTTTGCTGAGATAGCTCGGAGCGGTGGTATTTAAGTTCAGAGATTCCCAATCCTGTTCCTGAAGCATTTCAGCACTGCACACTTTGGATGTCTCCCCACCTGATTCCACTAGGCTCCATGACTGAATCTGGGTGTGTCAGATAAGGGAAACATCCAACATTGTTGAGACACCAGTAACATGCATGGGAGACACTAACTAATTAAAGCAGATTTAATGTACTTCTTTAATTTAATTTAATTCTTTATTTTCTAAAAATTGCATATGTTGCTATTTTACATTTCTAACTGATTATTTATTTGATGCAAAATTATTCTTCTAAAATTGTGAGTCTTTAATTTTTTTTTTAGTCTGTCAAAACTGCAACTTGTAGATCCATATTTGGACAAAGCACACTTTTTTTCAGGTATTTACCCAATTATATTCCAGCTATAGCTCTATATGGGCTTAAAAGAATGGGCTTAATATAATAGGCACACTCTCAGCTTTAATTTGAGGGTATTTACATCTAAATTAGGGGAGGAGTTTGTGAATTGCAGCTCTTAAGATTAGCCACCACATCTCCCCTATTTTTCAAAAGAACCAAAAATAATTCAATTGACTCAAAAGCTGTTTCATGGACAGAATATGTGGGTAATTCCTTTGTTAATTCTTAGATAGTTCACTTTGAAATTAGTTTTTGGTTTTAGCTTATCTCAAGGGCATCCAAGATTTATGGTCACCACCTCAGTACAGAAAAGTCCAAATTAAACATGATTTAATGATCATGATTTTTTTACCTCTTCCACAGCCACGTCCAAGTGATCTGAGGGCGGGGGCGCTTTGTGGCTGTGGTTACAAGAGGTAAAAGCAATATAAATACTGTTCGTTTTCTCACACAAACCGCTCGTTTTGTGTCTTAGGCCATCAATGTGTACTTACATTTACGAGTCATTAAATCATGTTTAATTTAGACTTCTCTGTGCATTCTCTTTGAGGTGGACCCCCTAAACCTGCATTATATGACTGACAGACCAAGAACGGTTTGACCTAAAAATATCAAAATTCCGATCCGTGTCAAGTCAAGTCAAGTATATTTATGTAGCGCTTTTCACAATATAAATGGTAAATGGTAAATGGACTGCATTTATATAGCGCTTTTCATAGACCCAATGGTCACCAAAGCGCTTTACAATTTGCCTCACATTCACCCATTCACACACACATTCATACACCGACGGCGACGGCAGCCATGCAAGGCGCCATCCAGCTCGTCGGGAGCAGCTGGGGTTAGGTGTCTTGCTCATGGACACCTCGACACTTGGTCAGGTGGAACCGAGGATTGAACCACCAACCTTTCGGTTTGTAGACAACCCACATGAACCACTGAGCCACTGCCGCAATATAGATTGCATCAAAGCAGCTTCACAGTATTAAAACATAATAACAATGTTCATTTCTTAGTGGAAAAACTCAAAGGAGAAACTTCTCAGTTTTAAGCATTGTTGTCATGTAAACGTACCATAATTGTGCTAGGCCTATTTGCATTTAGAGGCTACATCATGCGTTCAGAGGTGCTCATGCAGGTCAAACAGGCCATCTTTAGGCTTCAAAAAACAATACAAATCCATCAGAGAGATAGCAGGAACATTAGGAGTGGGCAAATCAACAGTTTGGTCCATTCTGAGAAAAAAAAAAAAGAATGCAATGGTGAACTCAGCGACATAAAATGGCCTGGACGTCCATTTAAAAATACAGTGGTAGATGACTGCATGGATCCTCTCAAAGGTAAAGAAAACAACATACACAATATCCAGCCAAGTGAAGAACACACAGGAAGTAGGCGTGTTATTGTCAAAGTCTACAATCAAGAGATGACTTCATGAGAGCAAATACAAAGGGTTCACCACAAGGTGCAAGCAATTCATTAAACTCAAGAAAGCCCAGATTAGACTTTGCCAAAAACATTTAAAAGAGCCTGACCAGTTCTGGTAAAGCATTACTTGGACAGACAGATGAAACTATAAGATCAGATCAACCTGTACCAGAATGAAGAAGATGAAAGTATTGAGAAGGCTTGGAATAGCTCATGATCCAAAGCATACAGTGTGGTGGCATGGGTGTGCATGGCTTCCAGTCGCACTCACTGGTCTTTATTGGTGACAGAAAACAGGGGCAGCTAGATGAATTCGGAAGTGTATTGTATGGTGCTTCATGGTACAGATGGTACAGACAATGATCCAAAACACGCATCAAAAGCAATCCAGGAGTTTTTGAAGGAAAGGTATAGTGGAATATTCTGCAATGTCCGAAGTGAATCACATGATCTGAACCCGATCTAGCATGCATTTCACTTGCAAAAGACAAAACTAAAGGCAGAAAGACCCACGAACACACAACAACTGAAGACAGCTGCAGTTAAGGCCTGGCAAAGCATTAGAAAGGAGGAAACCCAAACTTTTTGGTGACGTCCATGTGTTCAAGGATTCTCAACACAATATTAAAGATGAACATGTTCTTCATGATTACATTAATTTGTCCAAATACATTTACTTGATATTTTTGTTCAACCCTTTGAATTAAAGTTAAAAGTCTGCACTTCCTTTTATTCTTGTGGTATACAGAGCCAAAACTATGAAAATTGTCCAAATATATGGACCTAATTGCACTATATATATATATATATATATATATATATATATATATATTAGGGCTGTCAAACGATTAATCACGATTAATCGCATCCAAAATAAAAGTTTGTGTTTACATAATATACTGTATGTTGCTGCACTGTGTATAATTATTTTGTATATACATAAATACACGCACATGCTTGTGTATATTTAAGAAAGATTTTCATGTATTTACTGTATATAGATTTATATATATATATATGTAAACACATAAAACACAACGATTAATTGTTTGACAGTCCTAATATATATATATATATATATATATATATATATATATATATATATATATATATATATATATATATTAAAAGATGAAGAGATCAAAGATGAAATGTTCTGAGAGAAAACCTGCATCATGTTCCCACTTTTAATATTTTGCATATGTGTATTTTTGCATAGATGTATAGTATTTTGTTATGTGTGATGATTTTTGTGTGCCACTCTAACCAAATAGGCCACAAAACAGCCTCACTTTGGGCTTTTTTAGTCTAATAGAATTAGAAATAATTTCCCCTCATGTCATCACTGTAAAGATTGCATGCATCAGTAAAACTTTTTAATTTTTTTATAAACGTTTTTAAAAAAAATTTAAGCTTTTTAAAAATTAAGTTTGCTTTCCCAGACAGCAACATAGTGTCATCCCAGATCTGGCCCACATCTGGTACGCACTGAATCCACATGTACACATCCAAATCCGACACTACTGTATGTTGCTGTCTGGGTTGTAATTTGACAACTGTAATCAACCTACAGTTAGTCTTGTAATGATAATAACACATAATATAACAATAGAAGTAAATCATTTGCTGGGATAAATATTGTAATAATTGCTATTTATACATTTAACTGGTGTATTTTATCATATTGTGGTTGGCACAATGAAAGCCACTTGATATAATGCATTAGTTACTTTCGTTTACGGTAATAGGCCGTGTATCATTTTAGTAGTAAAACAGATAATATAAAAATCCAAACAAAAAAATCAAGCTCTTTCTCATAGGAGTACTAAATCAGTTCACGGTCAGGTCGTCTTTGTTCTAAGCTGACAGTATTGAAGGCCTTGAATGTTTGCATGTTACCTGCCTGACAATAAAGCTCCCGACTCAAGCAAAGCAAGGACAGCGGGACACCATTCCAGACAGTGGAGGAGAGGATATGTTCCAAATCAGAGCTGGTGAGCAGCCCTAAGAGGTTCTAAGTGGAGGTCCTATCTCTGCCCTGATAAGTGAAGTTGTGTCAGTGTTTTTTAATGCACTCCTTTTTTCTCCTTATCTGCGATAATTAAAACATTGAAATTCCTTTCACAGCGCCCAGGGAGTGAGAGACGGACCTGTTGGGGAGCATCTTGTGGAAATGTAACAGGTTGTAGCATATCAGAGCCCTTAGCAGCCCATCTATGGCCAGAGGAGTGTAAAAATATTCACACACTGGTGCCAGAAAACACCATGTTCCCACACTCACAAACCCATCATGCAGCCCAAAAAGGAAAACCACTTTTCTCCATCTTTTTATGGTAAACAACTTCATGTGCGTATTTGAATTCCACATGTAATGTACATTTGCTAGAGTTTGATTTTGTACACCACAGCAGAATAATATGCAAGCATCAGTTATACCAATACAATTTTCTTTTTTTTTTTTGCATGTTCGCTGTCTCCGGTTTGTGTATATCTCTTTGTCAGTTTCCACACGAAAAGTGCTGGTTGACACAGAACACGCTTTTGCTTTGAAACACACGAGACGCGGGCAGTGGAATGGAGAAAAACTGCAAGGTCTCAAGGTACGTTTTTTAAAAGTTGAACTTATTGCAATATTTGAACACCTCGATTTTAGAACGCTGTGTCATGCGCAAGTGGCAACAAAAGACGCAAAATGTGAACGCAACAGTCTAATGCGTCCATCTAGCGCATGTTTACATAAGGTTAGGTCGACTTCATGAAGCGCTGCGCAGACCACTCGGCGGCTGACTTGAAGCAAATCAGTAGAAATTTCGTCCGACTTAAGACAACGCTGACGCCACATGACTGTGACGTTTGCCATTAAAGTACCACAAGAGCGATTCGAGGCTGGGTTATTCTGGCTGCACGAGCTCTGATGATGACACAACTGTTCCACGATTGGCCGAATCCACCACATGACAACGATCAAGTGTGTTTTGTGTTTATTCGAACACCTTCAGTTCCACTAACGCTCAAATCAGCATTTTTATAACAGTAAAATCTCTTTTCATTTAGTCACGGTATTATATTGTGTCATGTCAAAATAAAAACTGATAAAAAAAACAAGACATTGGTATTTAAAGGTATAGCGGAGGATCTTTCCGAATTTTAGAGAAGACCCCGAGAGCAGACTGATCTCATGAAGTAGCGTGTGTATGACACGCCAATTCGTATTTCCATTTTTGGCGTGCTATCAAAACGCATAATCGCTTTTCAGCGTGTTTATGAACGCCGTTGACTTAACGTTATATAAATATATGACTTACCTCAACCCCGTCCCTAAACCTAACCGTCACTGGGGTTAATGGCATTTATGACTGTTCCCTTACCATCCTAGGTAAAAAAAAGATATGACTTACCTCAACCCCATCCCTAAACTTAACCGTCACTGGGGTTAATGGCATTTATGACTGGACATTTGACGCGCGTGTACGGACACACGGAATGACGCGAACGTTAATGGCGTAAACATACACGCATACACGCGGATACACGCGGATAGCTCAAAATGCTTAGAGATAACACGCCACTTGACTCGAAAGTGGCGTGCATGTTTACGCAAAAGTCATGATGTCATGTTGCCGAGAGGGAACGCCTATTACGTCTAACACACTTATGTTGCAAATTATAAACTAACTCAAATACATTCATGCAAGACAAAATGTCAAATGCCCTTCCGTGTTTAATTTACTTATTATACTGATTGATTGAGTGACCGAGGACTCAAGACCTATGCAATGGAGAAGTAGTTTGCTGCGTTTGTGTAATAAATACTATGGTTAACACATTGGAATTATCGAAAATAAACACACAAGGTTTTATGTTGTGTTCAAGTCATCTCATATAGATCGTAATTACGAGTTGAACGCACTTGAATGCCACCACAATGTCATAAATACCAGAGGGGAGCTCGGATTTTCTTTAAGCCCCGATACGAGTTGGGGGCGTGTCAGTGAAAAACGTTCATTCAACGTCTGTTGACAGTAAATTTTAATTGAATTTCAATGTTTACTCATTGACATTGTAAGTCTTTTTCATTTATAAAGCAAGCTCTCTGCACAAAATATGGTATCATCGTAAAATAAAAATTTTACCTATAATGATAGAGTTTACATTGGCTTCATAAGCTAATAAAAAAACATAAAAAGTAAAACACACCTGATGTGCATTCTTTGTTCTTCATTTTTGTATTAGCAGAGTTAACAAACCTTGCTGTATTTTCGTGTAATTTGTTAAAAGAAGGTACACCGGCATTTTGCTCGGACGAAACTGACTTGGACGCACCTCACGTCGTAAACAAGACTTCCCACCTCGTACGTACGAACTTCCCAGGAGGACTTGAACGCAGCATTAGAATATTTCAGCATGATATCATTTACCATTTGTTCATAAGGCTACTTTAGACAAATTGAGACGTTTACCGTGTACGCGGTGCATGATTTGTGCCAGGGCTAGCATCACTTATAGACCATTTCAAAAGATGTAAACAACACTGGTCCAGAAGCACTTCCTGTTTCAGTTTGTAACTGTTTTCTTTATTTCACATGTAAAGAAAACTTCTTAAAGATGTTTGTTTAACTTTTTGATTCAGTTTTAAATGTTCTGTTGGTTGTATTTTATCCCAGCTTTTATGTAGTGTTAAAAAACTGAAACAGGAAGTGCTTCTGGGCCAGTGTTGTTTACATCTTTTGAAATGGTCTATAGCTTACATTAACTTTTACTAGCCGTGATTTTAAATGGATTTCTCCAAATAGCATGACAAACTTTACCTGTCTAGTAGAATCTTCGCGACTGCGGCATCAGTGGGAAGCCCAACCTGTTCTTTTAGCGCATGCCAGCGTTTTAAATATTCACCCAAAATCACTTTGGTCTTGTTTCTATATTCTGCGGCGTTTCTCTTCGTATACACTTCGTATACATTTTTTCTCTTTCGACCCACAGCCATTTTCAAAGGAATGGCTGAAACCGTAACTCATCAGACATAATACACCTGAAATTGCACATGCACAGAAAGCGAAAACTACATAGGGACGAGCACGTACGACAGCCTTATGTAAACAAATCATCAGAAAGATTGACACTTAGGTGGACCAATAGTATAGGCTATTCACCCGGAAATAGAAAATCCTCCGCTATACCTTTAAATAGTATAAGCGTATGTCTAAACTGTATTATTGTACAAACAGATGCTGTATTAAGCATTACATTAAAGGTGCCATCTGGAACATAAAATCAAAATATATTCCATATTCCATAACAGATGGAGGCAGTATACCTCCAGAAAGTAAGATGTGCCGCGGCCGTACTCTCACGTCTCACGTCCCCGCGGCCGTACTCTCACGTCTTCAAACAACACAAACGAGCGCTGTTTTGCTCTCTCTTTCTCGCACATATTATTTAAATCATTTGACACGATAGTAAAAGGTTGGAAGACCGCAGTTTCACATGGAGCATTTGGAGATTTTTAGAGATCAGAGACTAAATGAACCACATCTCAACACTAAATGATGAAGACCGTCTCATAAATGCCTGTCTCAATAACAAGCTGGTGCATTTCGACGATATGGGAAAATAAAGCCTGGGCTATTATTTTAAGTTTACGGTATGCGTTTTGTTCATATTACACACTATTGTTAGTTTGAATTAATTTGACAGACAGCATTCGCTGATGTTGATCAACCTAGCGCCATTCAGAGCTGCCAACTCTCACAAATTCACCGTGAGACACACGCAATTGACACTTAGCAAGCAGGTTAGTTAAGCTCTCAGATTCTGTCAATTTTATAACGCAATTCAAACAATAAATACCGTTTTGGCGCTTGTACATGTTACACCACAGATCCCTAGCGCACGTGAACCGACCATCTCTACTTGGTAACGGAAAAAGAACATGAACACTGTTGAAAGATACAGTATGCTACAACTTACCAAAATGTATTCCTCATGCATAATGTCGACCAATCGACAATTTTTTGAACTCTTCTCTGAACTGAAATGTAGTAGTGGGCAGTATTTTCACACGACTGACATCAGGTTCAAGTACACTCACAACCCGGCACGACTTACTCGTGTAAAGCAGTTTGGCTGGTGGTAATGTTGCCCGCCCGCATACCGCCTCCCATGGCCGAAACTGGTATTACGACACCTGCCGGCCGGGGCTAGTAATTTAGCATGCTAATTTAGGTTTATATCTCGGCAGCACTATAACTCGTCAGTTTTTTAATGACATCATCACACTTATTTCTTCTCATTCTTTTGATGCGTGTACCTCATTTTTTTGGATATTTTTACCTCAATTATTCCATATGGCACCTTTAAGTATTAAATGAAAATATATCGGAAATGTCTGTGTATTCAACAGATGTTGCATTTATTTCACTTCAGCTGTGGTAAAGTATGTAAACACTCTCTGAGTGGTAACTACCAACCCGATCTCACGAGAATTCGTACGAATTTTACGAGGTGGCTAATTCGTAACAATTCGTACGACCACACTCGTACGAATTAGTGCATTTTTGCTAAATCGTACGTATTTTACGAATTGCCAAATTCGTATGAATTTGTGCATGACCTACCCCTGACCCCGCCCCTAAACCTACCCATCACGTGGGTTTGGATAAATCATACGAATTCGTATGAGTAAGGTCGTATGAATTAGTACGAATAAACCACTTTTTAATCACTCATACGAATTCGTACGAATTGGTCATGAGATAGCGTAGCAACTACGGGAAACACAACTCTACGTGGCAAGTCTCGACACGAACGTAGCCAATGTCGAACACACTAGAACGCTCTGCTGATCGATCGTTGTATGACATCAAAATACTCTGAGAGCGATTTCGAAAGCATTCTGCTCTCTAAGCGCTGTCGTGGCGCTTTGATGTCATACACCGATCGGTCTTCACAGCACAACTTACAATCGAACGCACCTATTGAAAAACAATGGAAAAATCACACGTTCTGTGTGAACGCGCGAAAATGTTCCTGTGCTCATGCGAAAGTCTACTATTGAGCAATCCAATTTTAAAGTCAGCTTAAAATCAACCTAATCCTTTTGCACACAATAGGAAACAACTTTCCTTTGTGGCTAACGTCGTGAAACCCATCTTTTCTGACCACCTGCCCTGGATTGATTCTGGTATGTAAATAATCAAATTCATTTTCGATAAAAATCAAGTTCTGATCCAAACTTTTTCTCTTTCAGAGAAAATATTCAGGGTAAATGGCAGAAAGCCACATTAGAGCTGAGCTTTATCTTTAACCATATCAAACACTCTCAACCCTAAAAGAAAAACATTTACGCATTGAGGATTTTTTACACTAATTTCCCTAACCGCACACTCGTAAAACCCTATACATTTAAATGTGTGGAATTTCAACTCAGTGCTTGTGGTTAAAAAGCTCAGTGTGTGTTTTCACAGAAGAGAAGGAGAGTTTATGGCTGATAAATGCATCACACTGGAGGAGAGTTCATCTCTTATGGTTTTACTGTAAATGTTTACATTCCAGCATGCTGTGATGTTATCAGCTAATCGTTTTTGGAACAGACAGTGGAGTCCTGTGGGTCGGATTATTGGTGGTGGTGTCGGAGGGATTCGTCTGAGGAGACAAGGTCAATGTGAAGTGCTGCTCTCTCCAAACAAAGGTATTAACTTTGGGCCATTTCTTTCCTCTTTCATGCCCTTTCTATTGCCTCGGTAAATGTATTAACGTCTCTTTTCACTTTGCAAATGTGAAAATTTAGGTTCATGTTACACCCTTCCACCTGGGTCCTCCTTGATTATCTGTTCAAGCACTATAGTAAGGCAGTTATGGACTCCATGCCGTTTTATTTTGAAGGTCAAAATGTGTCGTTTTTGTTTAAAGTACTTTCTCATGTTGTGGCTTACATAGAGACAACTTTGAGTAGGTTACCATCCTAAATGCAGGGCAGATGATTTGTTCCAGAATATTTTTTTTTCTTATGCAGTTTGAAAGGCTCTTTTCATCTTGATAGCAATCACTAAGTTAAGTGGTCTAAATGTATTTGTATATTGTCTGTGGAAGGTGTAGGACAATAAAATGTTCGTCCAATCATTGCATTTGGTCCGAATGAAATGATTAGATGTCCTGCCTGTAAACGTGTGTACTTCCATATCTCTGCGCACCCTGCTAGCGCAGACATCACACGTTATCAGCGCGCTTCATGTTATGCAAAGTTAGACAGACATCAGTAACCAAGCACTGCAACCGAAACAGCAGCAACCATTTACAGTTCCTCCTGAATCAATACAACAAGCTTATGCTGTGTTCACGCCATAACTACTGCAATTTGAAAGAGATGGAACCCTGTGCCATTATACTTATAATTTATGCATTTAAATGGAAATACTATAAATTTAAATACAATAAATTTAAAGGGTACCTATTTTGGGTTTTTGAAAATTGCTCTTCATGTAGTGTTTAACATAGATCTAAGTGAACGAAAACATCCTGCAAAGTTTTAAACATGAAAGTTCATTGTATACAAAGTTATTGTCTCTCAAAAACAAGAGTCGACTCTGAGTCGCTGATATGAATCGTTCGAAAAACGATGCTTTTCCTTTGTCTGGTTGACGTCAACTTGACAAGTTATTTGAATAAGAAACGCCCACTTATTGCGCTCGGAGACGCTAGGGAAAACCGGAGCTCCAGGGGTGGCGGGCAAATCTGAAACTGGCCCAGGACGGGCCACCCTGCCTGGGCTGGCCAGGGAGGTCTGAGAGCATGGAGGTTTGGACCCACTGCACCTTTTTGGACTCTGTCGTTTTTCAAGATCTGGGCTTCGGAAAACAATCATGTCGACGAGACGCTGTGTTTTGAAGTGCGACGCAAAAGCGAACTTTTGCATTTGAAGACTAAGTGGCTGCAGTTCATATATACAAGTACTGCTATACCACACAAGTATAGCCCAAACCTTGTTCTGTGTTCGCGTCATTTTGAAGATGATTGCTTCACAAACCTAAACGCTATAAAGTATGGATTCACGAGCCGGCTCTATCCTAACGAGCTGAGGATCTGAGGTGTGTTAAATGAGGGAGACATACACAATATGCAGAGCAGTGGGTCTCGAGGACTGGAGTTGAGAACCCATTTAAGGTAATAAGAGTTCCGTTTTTCTGCACAGAGAATACCAATCACAACTGACTAGGTCATCTGACCAATCACCGCAGATTAGCGTCACGCAAAGGCGGGTTTTGAAAAACGACTCGCTAAAACGATTCATATGGGAGTCGGTGGGCAGTTCAGGTAAAAATAAATGCATATTATAAGACAACAAAAGTGTTTTTGTCATTGCATGCTTGTAAAATTGTTGTTGGGGACTCCCAGAACAATATTAGGAACATTTTAAATGCCGTAATAGGTACTCTTTAAATACTATAAATACAAAAAATGGAAATAATATAAATACTATAAATCCCATACTGATTTTTTTCTTCACAAGACTTTTGAAAATTGTATCACCTAGCCTATAATATTTGCATTAAAACTATGAGAAAATCATCCTGCGTACTCATTCAGATAAAACAATGTATTGATTTAATATTTGTAAGACATGTTTTGTTTCACACTTGAGAAAGACAAAGACCCTCCTATAATGGCCCTATCATTATGAGGAGCCTTGCACAAAGAATGAGGAGAGATTTAAAAAAGAATGGCTTTTTGATTGTTTGGATTATTTACAACACAAAATAATCCAAAGATACACAACAAACGACAAAAAAACGAATGATTGAAAACACTGATCTAAAGACAGAGACTTGAACGGTCACACACCTTTGTGCCATTGAAACATAGTACATACCTGTCATTTTCCAAGATGCTTTATTTTTTACTTAACCGTGTTCATGAGTCTCATGTGAATGTTTAAAGGGACACTTCACCTCTGGAAAGATAATTGTGTATTTAAAATGGGTCATTTATGTAGAATAAATGTAAAATTATTTTTGAATTTGGAGCTTTCTAGATTGAGAAAAGCCAGAAAATGTATTTTTGGCTTATATGGATGAAAGACAACAACTCCCAGAAGGCACTTGCTTCACTGCCCTAGGAGGCCACACCTACCGGTAACAGAGCACAGTATAGTTAAACAACAAGTCTAGGCTAAGTTAGTCTCCGTGATGAGTCTTCCCGAAAATATGTTTCGAGATCGCCCAAAATGTCCGGGATTCGGCTTTTTCGGATACTGTGGCGAGCAAGACGAGGCGAGGGCCACGGGAGAACAGCGTGAGGCCGGTGGCGTGATTACCGATGAGCGACACCTGTGAGACGCACCGGTCTCGTATCTCTCACGAAGGAGCGGGAATTGTCTTAGCAATGTTAAAACGCACACCGATCCCTTGTTTAGCGTTCACGTAAACACTACATTTAGATTCCAGATACCAATCGGAATGAATTCAGTTATATTGAAACAAAAGGTGTGCATGTAAACAATGAATAGCGACTGCAGAAAGCAAAAGCTTAATCCCTGGACATGTCCGGGAAAAAAGAGGATGGTAACCCCTACTACTCAGCTTTCTCCACAGAATAAGAGCCTGCTAGCTAAGCTTCCAAAAAAAGATGTCTGACACGATGTGTACATTTTGTGAGTGAGATCCCATCCTCTATGGGCGGGTTGAGAATATGTGGGACAGCCCCTACTACTGACTGTAGTC
Organism: Cyprinella venusta; assembly: GCA_038021265.1. Classification (NCBI taxonomy): domain Eukaryota; kingdom Metazoa; phylum Chordata; class Actinopteri; order Cypriniformes; family Leuciscidae; genus Cyprinella; species Cyprinella venusta. The sequence continues at coordinate 14,508,937 of CM075869.1, read as the reverse complement.
TTTAGCCTCTGGTCAGAAAATCCTCAGTCATCGGGGGATTTTTTCCAGACAAAAAATACAGTACATAAATCTCTCATCTCAGGCGGATATGAGGGTGGAAAGCATGATAATTCGAAAATACTACAGGTTTCCTACTAATACATTATTAATACTAAATCCTACCGTATCCCTTTAAGACAGCAGAACTCATCAGTGGCATGGTCCCTGAAAAAAAAAAAAAACTGTAAACATGTTGATATCAAGAGAAACTAGGGCTGCATGATTTTGGGAATTCATTTTAGATTTTTCTGGTTAAAATTGCGATTTAAAGTGTACAAAAATATATATATTGAACACCAGGTTTGTTGTGCCTTGTAGGTATATACTTAGGGCTCCATAAAATAATAGCAATAGCCTATAAATTGTTAAAAAGAAACACTTCAGAAACACTGCACTAGAGAAAAAATATATGGATTATCATATGTTACATCAAATGTTTCCATTCTTTATGACGTTGTGAAATGTGGTAAAATCATAAAGCCCATTGTTTGGTGCATTTTACTTTACAAACGCAAAGCGTGAGTGACTCAAACTCAGCGTGTGCAGAGAACATTTACTGAAGCGATCGAGCTCCAAACTATGAAACATTATTCTTACCACATATCTACGTTTGAGTAGATACCCACAACCACAGTATTTAACAGTAAACACTGGTCTAAATGTAATATTCACCATATTAGAGTTAAAGGTGAAATGTGGGATTTTTAGCGACATCTAGCGGTTCGGTTGCGAGTTTGCACCAGGATTGCACTAAGGGCTCAGCCCACTGCTCACCCCTCCCTTTCGAAGAAGCTACGGTTGCTAAAACGGGACAAACATTTCGTCGGCTGAGACAGCAGAGAATAGCCAGAGTAAGCCAAGAGTGTGTAACATTGTCACTGTTTCTGAACCACAGTCCATTATAAACCACATCATGGATACTGTTTACAAAGCCATAGTCAGGTGAGGATCAAGGATTTTAATATATAATTTAATATAATAATAGTAATCAGCTGATTGTCTCACAAACGTAACCAGCAGCACATTTCTCCCCACATAGCAAACCCATAATCCAGCGAGGGAGCAGCTATATATTTTTTCTAACAGTTTAGCTGGCTAATATGAGGTGTTACTGTGGCTGAGCTGGGACTCGTCCGCATGAGTCCAAAGGTCGGAAGTGCGCGCGCTGTTACAATCATGTCATTTTTAACGTGCGCACCTCCGCATCCCATAGATACTATTTACTACACACAATAGGCTTTTTTCTTTGATTATAAAAACTCTTCAAGATCGACTTTAGTGATCTAAAAGTCTCTATCGACGAGTTAGTGATTCCTGTAACATATGTTTTACGGTCAATGACATGAGTACCAATCATCAGCTGTCTCACGAACGTAACAGCACATCTATCCCCACATAACAAACCCATAACACAGCGAGGGAGAACTAAGTTACATAAAACAATCCTAACTACATATTTTACACCACTCACAAGGGAATAGTCACCACTCACGGAGTGTAAGGCTAGCTTCCAGCTTTCCGCTAACGTTACTTCTCTTTCAAGGTAGTGATGAAACGCGTTCTGTAGCGCTGTTTGTTCGCGTTCGGCTACGGTAGAAATATGACGTCACAACATGGCGACCTTCATAGAAGGGGATTCCCGCGGTTATGGAGCAATAAATGTCTCATTCTAAGGTAATAAAAACATTACGGTTAATTAAGTAAGTTCTTTATACACCACTGAAAACATAGTTATGGATGTCATATTGCATTTCTGTTAATAGATACTCAACTTTTTTACACATTGCACCTTTAACACTCATGCCTTCTTTTAATTCATGCTGTATTTTATTATCAAACATAAAAAAAATCATCGTGTCGAACATGTATAGAAATGTTTTGTATAAATGTAGCATTGAAAGGTTGCCTACCTGTCTGTAGTTCATATTTCAACATATATCTGTCTATATATATATATATATATACACACACACACACACACACACACACACACACACACACACACATACATTTTAGTCTGGCATGTAGCTACAATACGAAGTTTATGCAACAATAACATGCTTACTATTATGAGTGGAAATGTCTTACCTTAAAAATCTTCAAATCGCGTTCTTCTAATTCTTCTGAGGTAAATCCAAGGTAAACAGCACAGCACAAACACAACATGTCTTCCAAACTCGATGAAAAGCAGAGGAGTAGCCTACTGATTCTCTGATTCTTTGTTTTGAGGTGATGAGGGCATTTACGGGTCTGCGTTCCTTCACGTGGACAATGTGCATGTCAATTGTTTGTGTGCGCGGGGGTGTGGTCACATTAGAGTTAATGAGGACGTGTTTGAGAAACTGTACATCTTGTTGCTTTCATACGGATTACTTAAACAGAGAATATATATATATATATATATATATGAAGAGTTCAGATGCAAAAGCCTCTAAATGCCATTTGAAATTTTCTTCTAAAATGACCATTTTTGCTTGTATATTTAAGTTCAGAAATTTCACTTAAATGACAATTAATAGGTAATCTTCATTGCCATTTAAGTGAAAGTACTGAACTTAAATATACAAGCTTGATAAAAATGATCATTTTAGAAGAAAATTTCAAATGGCACTTAGAGGCTTTTGCATCTGAACTCTTCATATATATATATATATACGATTTACATCGTAATAGAGTGAAATTAGAGACTTCAAGCTTTTTAAAATGTTTCAAGTCTGAGACAAATATTCGTTGATTTACAGGTCATTTTCTGTTGACAGGTCATTTTCACGCCGGCGCACGTTCATGTGTTTTGGAGGAGTCGTGTCTTATCTTGTGCTTTCAAAGCCAGCTCGTTGTTGCCAGCCTTCCTGGAAATTGCCTACCCTACCTTTAAGTAGGTAGTGTTCCCTATAAAAGTTTTAACATTGTTGATCTGTGCTGCTGTCAGAACAAACTTGGCTCAACCAATGGCATGAGTTGTGTTTAATCTTTAATTGCCGAAATAAGGGAGCATTTGTAAAACCTGTTTGAAAACAGTCATTACTTTTGTGGTTTCTTTTTGGTGACACTAATGGTGCAGAAATGAAATGGTGCCTTTTAAGATGAGCATTAAACCTTTGTCTTTTTACTGATATTTGAGCTCTTTTCGTAAGCTCTTTTGCGGGGAAAAATAAATAAATCACACCCCGGAATTAATTAACCTCTAATCCTTTTTTATTGCTCATCAAGGAAATTGTGTGACATTCTGGAAGCACTTACAGCTCTTTTGTGTGAAATACCTCAGTCAGTGTCCTGACTGAAGACAGACTCTTTGTCCTTCAGAAGTTAAACTGGGAGGGTTCGACTCATGCTTGATGTGTTTTGAATCCATTCTTTGTCACACCTATTTTAATTTTCTCACAAACGAATGTCGGAGTGAAACAGTTTGTGTGGTGGTTTTATTTTCATGTCAGTGTGAGGCTTAATTGCTGAGGGGTTTTGTTGTAGCAGGTAAAATGAACATGCACTGGGAAGACTCTTTTGTTTCCTTTGTGAGGGTTTATGAGCCTGCTCACTCTAGTCTGCATGAATCGTCTGCTCTACTCAAACTGTTTACATACTTTTTCAAGATACATTTTTTGTATAAACACAGACAACCATATGGTGCTCAACTGTGCCCTAATTCCTCTTCAGAAGCTGATCTATTCACATGTTTGTGTACAAGCATTGAGGACAAGAGTGCAGCAGGCATTGTGCATATAAAGGTCATTATCATTAAAAGGTTTTAAAGGAGAACTCCAGCGCAAAATGAACATTTGGTCTAATAAAACATCGGTACCTTTAATCGTTCTCCGAGATTTGTTTTCATGATAATCGAATGTAAAGAGTTTTATCTCTAAAAACTTTTTAGCATATACGTAATGCTAGTACAGGGGACATTTACTAAGTATAAAGAAATCGCTAGTTTATACCACTAACAAGGCTCAAAATAGCCCCACACTAACACAGTAACATAATGAGGGTCCATACATGCAAAACGAAGCATTGAGAACTTTGTAAGTGTACAGACTGTTTAATAAGATCCTTTATAAAGACAGTTCACTTCTGCTGCGTTCCATTCGACAGGGTCCCTACGCAGTGTTCACTGCTCCCTACTCCCTGAACACGGTAAATCAGTTGAAGTGGACTTCGCTGACAATACCGCTCATTTGGAATGCCCTGCAAACGTCATCAGTTAAGTTAAGTTAACGTACGGGGTTCCGCAGATTATGATAATAAAACAAATAGATATAGGCTTACATTAATATTTCAATTGAATTTAATATCACATTTAAAATATATATAATATACAATAATAAATAAAAATATGATAAGGTAAATTCTGAGGTAAATGGTTGTGGTAATCGTTTATAAAGTCCCAAGGACATGCAAAAAATAGCATATGTAAATGTAATATTCACCCCAATAACCGTTAAAAAATACTTAGTTAGTATAATAATGACAAAATGTATGCATACTTACACACAAACATAAACTCCTCCATCGTTATTTACGACCGCTCTGACTGGTGATGACGTGACGCGCAATGACAGTTGGGTGATTCCGCTCTCCACTTCCTGTGAAGTGATGTATCGATGTTCACTTATTCCCTACGCCGTTTGCAGTGCCCTTCCAACTGAACATGTTCGTTCCCTTCGGATTAGAATCTCACTTAAGATGGCGAAATACCCTGTGAAGTCCACTTCGCAGTTCACTAACGGTCGAATGGAACGCACCTTTCATGTATACAGGCGGCGCCATCTTGGAAAACAGCCACGACAAGTCAAACCATGAACGTCGTGCTGAGTGAGCTGAACTGTGGCCGTTTCTCAATATGCCTTCTTGTCTGTACTTGTGTTCTTGTGGACTTGTAAAACGTCATCAGTCGCGGCCCAAGTACTGTCCCAATACACAAGTTTGCATTTTGGAAAGAACGGTTAAAAATCCCGGATGTGTTCTTGACACTCCCATTTTACCGAGGATGCATCGGTTGGTAACTTGTGTGAACTTGACGGCAGATATATCCCATAATTAATTTCGGCATTCGCGGAAGGAGCGGGAAGCAGAGAGAGGCAGGTCAAAAGTTACCTGAATATTACCGAATATTACTGGCGTTGTTCCCCGCCGTTGGCTAGTGATGTACACAAACAAACAACAGAAACAGAATTAAAATGAGACAGGTGTTGCTTTATTGTTGTGAATATACATTAAATTAGTGCATGTAGAGTAATCCCTTAGGCTCACTTGGGCGATAAAGCCTGGCTGTATAATAATTCTCGTTGTGTTTGGGCACTGCAGACGGCGCCTGTGCGGATAACGTTACTATTGCGCAATACCAGCAAGAGCAAGGGAACACATCGTCTCAAACTGTCAGCAGCGTTCTGTGTGCTCGTCACCTCGTGAGTTCGTTCTTCCAAGAACAACTAGCAAGAGCTTTCTTCCCAAGAACACAAGTCCGTTCTTTGCATTCTTGGTTTTGAGAAACGGCCTGTATGAAGTTCAGCGAACTTTTGAACTGTATGAATGGCGTTCGGGGATCGACTTATCAAGACTGTTTTCTAAGATGGCTCCTGTCTGTATACACGAAGTGCACTGTCTTTATGAAGTATCTTATTAAACGGTCTGTACACTTACAAAGTTCTCAATGCTTTGCTTTGCATGTATGGAGCCTCATTATGTTACTGCGTTAGTGCGGGGCTCTTTTGAGCCTTGTTAGTGGTATAAACTAGCGATTTCTTTTTACTTAGTCAATGCCCCCTGTACTAGCATTATACGCTAAACAGTTTTTAGAGATAAAACACATTAGATTATCATGAAAACAAATCTCAGAGAACGATTGACTAGGTACCGATGTTTTATTAGACCAAAGGTTCATTTTGTGCCGGAGTTCTCCTTTAATGCCATTTAAAGAGAATATAACTGAAAGAATAAAGAGTACACAAACTTGGGATGCATTGAATTGTTTAAAAAATTCAATGTCTTCACATGTATACTTGAAAGGAAACCAATCTGATAAATAATAGAAAAAATGACATGGTTAATTTATTCTTGCTTATATATTTTTTCAGTCATTGTATTGTTAAACTTATTTACTAGCAATTTTTTGCATTTCATTATACTAAATGTTTTAGTTAATTTAAATGTGTGTGCAGGACATTGGCTCGGAAATGCACTGATGCTACACAGGTGGTATAAATGTAGGTAGGATACAGTTTAGTTATTTTGCCAATAAATATCAGCGTTTGAGTGACACACAACGGAAATCCAAGTTTTGCCCACAAATGCCTCTCATACAATGAACAATACACGGTATGTGACTATGATTTCATCCATGAATCTAGATATGGACTGTCTAAAGCATTGAATGAAGGTGTCAGAGGGTGTGATTGCAGATGGATGCTGTATTTTGGTGATAGTGAACCTCCTTTCTCTTGCCTTTATGAGGGTGTTGTCTCCTCAAACGCACATGATTAATGTACACTGGGCTTTAGCCAGACTCTGTTGTGCAACACAGACATGGTCTATTGACTGTATCTGAATCATGCAGATATCACGAAAGGGCTGCTTAAACTCATGTGAACTGCTTTATATTGTAATGGTTGAAATAGAATCATATTTCTCAACTTGCCCCAACCATTTCTCTTTTTTGCAATCGACAGCTCCTTGGATGTGTTGGCAAGACATGTTAACATTTAGATTGACATACCTGAAACACTGCAGCTATTCATTAAATTGAATGAAAATGCTAAATTACTCGGCTAAAGTTGAATTAATTTGTTTTGTTCTACAGTTGCGCAATGATTATCTGATCCATGTGTCAATGAAAACCAATCGATCAGCAGATGATTTACTATTTTGGTGTTTCCTTTAAAATATTGTGATATTACATGCATTGTATTATAATCTCAGATTTAGATATTAATAAAAAAATTGTACAATTTTGGAGAAAGAAAGAAAGACAGCATGTTATTTAGCACATTCACAGCATTTCATTTGACCTCACATATCCTTCTCGAACATGGGACTGCAGACTTTTCAAAACAGTCTGTCTGACAGTGTTGTTCTTCATGAAAATGACCTGCAAGTCTTGCATGCGAGTTCAGAGAAGGACAGATTCAAGATAACCTGATATTTCAACTGTTAAACTGTAAAGACCTGTTCACACTGAGGGCGATAGCTGTAAAGATGCATTCTAAAAATGCTGGGTTATTTCAACCCAAATTTGGGTCAAATTTGGACAAACTCAAATGTTGGGTTAAAAATGCAAGTTAAAAAAATATTGTTGAAAGTGAAAGTTGAAGTTGGGTTAAAATTTTAAATTACATTTTTAACCCAACATTTAGGTTTGTCCATATTTGACCCTAATTTGGGTTAAAACAACCCAGCATTAGAGTGTGTGCCACATTAAAAAGCACCAAAACAATATTTATTGTTTGAGTTATGTAAATAAAACAGATATAATTTGAAATCTGAACCTTGTTGAATATCAAAAGAAACAAAGTACAATGCTTACTATGATTTATTGGATGGCAGGCACTTGATGCTGGGTTGTTTTAACCCAAATTTGTGTCAAATATAGACAAATCCAAATGTTGGGTTAAAAATGTAATAAAAAATTCACAGTTGAAAGTGAAAGTTGAAGTTGGGTTAAAATTTTAAATTACTTTTTTTTAACCCAACATTTGGGTTAAAACAAACCAGCATTGGCTGGACGCCACATTAAAAAACGCCAAAACGGTATTTATTGTTGAGTTATGTAAATAAAACGGTTATAATTTGAAATCTGCCCCTTTGTTTCATATCAAAAGAAACAAAGTACAATACTTATTATTGGAAGGTAGGCAACGTATTGTTCCTTTCATTCATCACACTCTTAAAGTGGGTTGTTTTAAACCAAATTTGGGTCAAATATAGACAAACCCAAATGTTGGGTTAAAAATGTAATTTAAAATTTTAACCCAACTTCAACTTTCACATTCAACTGTACATTTTTAATTAAATTTTTAACCCAACAATTGGGTTTGTCTATACTGGACCCGAATTTGGGTTGAAACAGCCCAGTATTATTTTAGAGTGCAGTTGAAAACAGGATGGACAAATGGATGATTCTTGAGATTTAAGAGGCGGTTCATGAAAAAAAAAACATATTTAGTCAGTATTGCCTCAGTACACTCTGAAAAATGTTGGGTTGTTTGAACCCAAATTTGGGTAAAATATGGACAAACCCAAACATTGGGTTAAAAAATGTCAGTTAAAATTTGAACCCAACTTCAAATTTCACTTTCATCTGTACATTTTTTAAATTGCATTTTTAACCCAACATTTGGGTTTGTCCATATTTGACCCGAATGTCGGTTGGAACAACCCAGCATTTTTTAGAGTGTGCGAGATTTCAGTGTTGATTTATATAAAGTTGTATTGATTACATTCATGTACTGAGGGTATTTTCATAGGCTTTTATATGTATGACAGGTTGTCACTTGCCAAGCCATTTTCCACAAAGAATCTTTTGATCATTGCTTCCCTTTAAATGATTGCCTTTAGGTCATTAATCTCCATACTTTGTGTTGACAAACCCTCTTAAGCTTTACACTTTTGCGGTTAGATAGTCTCAGACACAAGTCTTTTATTTTTTCTAAAACCTAGAGTAACTTTATTAAACATGTATTTTTCTGTAAAGGACAGTGACTTTTAGAGTGGATTTAATTTAGGCATTGGATTTAAACAGTCAACACATGTTAAGACGGTGCACTACACAGTGTATTTTTCATGTGATGTAAATAAACAAGAACTTTAATCAGTGACAAATGCTAACAGAAAAACTTCCCAAACTAGTACTCCTTCAAAGCATTTACAGCCTATTTAAACACTTAAAAATGCATTATGATGCATTAGATAACAAATATGACACCAAATTAATATTAAAGGAGTAGTTCACTTTTGAAAAAAAAAACTTTTGCTGATAATTCACTCACCACCATGTCATCCAAGATGTCCATGTCATTCTTTCTGCGGTCGAAAAGAAATTAAGGTTTTTGATGAAAACATTCCAGCATTTTTCTCCATATAATGGACTTCAGTGGGAACCAAACGGTTCAAGGTCCAAAAGACACTTTTAGTACAAACAATGTACAAATGAAATTAATCTTTTTCTGAGTCAATTCGTTCATTTAGTTCGTTGAATGAACCAAATGACAGGAGAGTTCGAACAGGAGAGTCACGAACGTGCATCGCAGTACAGAGCAAGGCGAACATTTGAGCTTATAAAACTTAAAATTTGTTATTTATTTATTAAATGAGCAATCGTTTCACTTGATAAGACCCTTATTCATCGTCTGGAATTGTTTAAAGCCCTTTGAACAGTTTGCAGTTTGCGCTGAAAGTGTCTTTTGGACCTTGAACCGTTTGGTTCCCATTGAAGTCCATTATATGGAGAAAAATGCTGGAATGTTTTCATCGAAAACCTTAATTTCTTTTCGACTGAAGAAAGAATAAAATGGACATCTTGGGGGTGAGTAAATTATCAGCAAAAGTTTTTTGAAAAGTGAACAACTCCTTTAAGTGGCAATTGAAGATTGTTAGGTTTTAATTACAATTAAAAAGTTATTGGACACTTTCTGACTTTGTCAAGAGTTAGTGGAATATGTGCATCCACTTAAAGGGATAGTTCACTTTGAAATTAATTTTTGGTATGTTTTAACTTACCTCAGGGACATCCAAGATGTAGATGTCTTTGTTTCTGCAGTAGTAGTAGTATGTTCTTTGAGGTGGTGACCATAGACCTCCATTATATGACAGACACGAATGGTTTGACCTAAAAAATAAAAATTGAAACTATACTGCGGAAACAAAGACATGCCCTTGGATGCCCTTGGGGTAAGCTAAAATATAGCAAAAATTAATTTCAAAGTGAACTATCCCTTTAATCTGTTTTCAGATGCCACTGTTTGGTTTGATAGTTTGTTATCTAAAGCAATGCGACTCATAGATTTTAAGTGTGTATTACATTCGCACTGTAACAGGACAGTTATGACAACAAACGAGAGAAACTTAGTGTATTGTCTTTGCTTTGGCTTAATGTCATTATTGAAAAGATTGATAACCAGCATCACAAAATCATATTCCTCTTTTGGTTTCATGGTTTATGACGTTTTCTGGCTTTATAATCCTGCTGGAGGAATAGCATTGTTTGCCATGTTCTCTTCTGCATAAATGCACTTTGGCTGTTCGTGTCTCCACAGTCACTTTCTCTGATAAATCAGTACATGCCACCGCTTAAATTGTTTCCTGAGATCCACGGCTGGAAGCAGAACATATAAGGATAGCACGGGTATGACTGGTATAAGGGAGGGACAGACGGATTGGGAAGCTCCTCTGCGTTATATTGCCTCTGGTCGTTTCTCACCAGTACTTTCACTGCCACTCTCTTTGCCAGGGCTGTTGTGGGAGTCGTCGCAATCTCGGCTGCCATTTGTCGCCGTTTAGTTTTGTATCTCCTGTTCTGGAACCAGATCTTCACCTGCGTCTCGGTCAGTTTGAGCGCTCCTGCCAGGTCGGCCCGCTCCGGGCCAGACAGGTACCTCTGCAGGTTAAAGCGACGCTCCAGCTCGTACACCTGTGCATGAGAAAACGCTGCCCGGGACCTTTTCTTGCTCGATTTGGAGTGGTTTTCTTCAAAGTTGCAGCTCTGTGGTTTCTGTTGGTCAATGGTGTGATCTGTATAGATGGACAAAAACAGGTTTAGGCTCTATTCTTGCTGTAGACTATGTGACAAATTAAAAAAAATAGTCCTAAAATAACTTAATAGGCCTATCAATGTGGACTGGTGTGTATTTGAGCAGTTATTTCTCAATTCTTTTGAGCAGGGAGTGTTCTTTGTTTCAACTTTAACTTAAATGTTGATATGTAAATCAGCACAAATCCAACTTTACATTTAAAACATGGGTATTATAAATGTTGTGATTTAATTTATTATGCATTTATTTTGATTTATTACCCTCCCATTTAATTTAAACACTTTAAATCAAAATGGTCACAATGTTTTATATATATATATATATATATATATATATATATATATATATATATATATATATTTAAACAGAAAATAAAATTAGAAACAAATGCAGAAATACATAAAACATACACTAACAATTAAAAAGAGCTTGTGCAGGTATCAACATTTCTTCTTTTGTTTTAAATGAGAAAATCTTGTTTTTGCAAATTAAACAGGAGAATCTGATAAAGTTGGTGGTACCAGTTCTGCCCTTTAATGTTGACCAAAAAAAAGCATAAATCTAGTTATTTCTCGTTTTAAAAACATTTACAGGTAAAACAAAAACGATTTAAATCATAATTTCATGCCTGTCTTAGTTAGATTTGTGATCATGGATGACAGAAATGGTATTAATCAGTTGCTTTTATTTATATAACGTATTTGCTTCTATTGAACCATAAATATTAAACAAAAATAAGACGGTGTATACTATATATTTGCCATAACTCACTATGTTTTTTTTTTAGGTTTTAATAGAGGTTAGTTTTTTTCTATTATAAGCTACGCTATTAGAATGGTGTGCAATCGTATGATCTGCATTTTTTTAAATATATATTTGTGCCGTTTTGAATGAAAATGTTGAAACTGGAATTGAGTGATGCATAATATTATTTTTATATCACAATAAATTAATTCATGAAGTGTAAAATGTCGGGTACTGGCAACAGCACTCTTTGCATTTACGTTAATGTATATAGTTATTACTAGTTATTCTACATTTTCTAAAATGTAGCAGACAAATATTATAGCCAACATTATATTTTACTTTAAAGAAAAAACAACCCGAGCTACAAATTTTGAAACCAAATGTTTAACAACGCTGCCCACTAGGCTGCCCGTATGCAAAAATATAGGCTATAGGCTGATTTAAAGTTTCACCGTGTCGTCTTTCTAGTGAATTGTCTTCTCCTCCTGTTGACTCTTCCTCGCATGAATGTTGGTCAGAGGATGAAGAGTCCAGCACGAGCACACAGGAAGAGATGCTCTCAGCTCCAGTGTTCCCGACCGGCAGAGATGAGCTGGAACAATCCCGCGCTTCTGCGTATTCCTCATCAAGACTGCAATGTTTCTCGCAATCAAGTCCTCGGTTTAATATGTTGTGAATGGAAAATGAATTGCGGTTATTCGCCATTTAAAGCAATTACATAACCTGCTCGTCAATTTCCGATGACCTGCAGTTTTTGCGCTTCTATCTGGGAAGCTCCTGCGCTTTCATGGCGATGGATAAGTCCGCAGTATAATGGGGTTTCCTCTTTGCGTGTCATTTAATTGTTGCAAAACTTCTTCTGACCCAATCAACAAGCAAAGTGTCAGAAAATGTAATGTGCGCATCAGTCCCCTCTGTTCTCTTTCCAGACGCGGTGCCAATGGGCTTTCTGGAGGCGCTTCGCTCCTCCCTCTCAAACAGACCTGTAGAAATAGAAAACCTATCGAAAACGGGTTACTGCTCTTACTCGCTTTGTTAGTTTGTTTGGACATGGTTGTGTTTCGATGACAAAGAAGGATGTTCGAGTCTATAAAAATGAGAAATGATTTTAGATGTAGGCATATCTATTTAAAAGAATAAACAGTGTTGTAGGAGGCTAGGTTATATCATATACATCCAAAAAAAAGAAAAAAACAAAACAAAACATCCTTAGTTTTATTTATAGCCTATAAAACATTTTCTTAAAAAAAAAAAAAAAACTCTCAAGTGATTGAAAACTAGCCATTACAATATTTGATACAGCGAGTCTGCACATATCAATATTAAAAAAAAAAAAAAAAAAAAAAAAAAAAAAAAAAAAAAACATACTTTTCAAGATTTTATGAACTGTAGATTAGCTACTCAGTTCGACATGAAAACGTGCTTTAATATGGTCAACATAAACTTAATGACCTTGACAAGCACGTGTCTAAACTAAAGGAAACCCTCTCTGTTGTAAAATACTGCAAAATGGCTTCTTGCTTGATTACGCCACACTGACTTACATGGGCTAATTGTTTAAACTTGCAACCGAATCAAACGTATGCCAACATTTTTTTCTAGAATTTCGCAGGATTTCTTAGCTTGAACAATTAACAAAGACATATTGAATTTAAGAATGTAATGTTAATTAGAGGTGCAATCAAGTCATTTTGAATTCATTTAATAAATTATGTATTTTTCATATATATATATATATATATATATATATATATATATATATATATATATATATATATATATATATGCACCTACATAGCCTATTCTACATCTAGAAATAAAGTAAAATACATAAATGTTGAAATTCACTATATAATTTTTGTAGAGCCTGTGTGGCTAGGCCTACATCTAAAAAAAACTGCATGTACGATTTGTTATTTGTTAATGTCCAAAATTTACATTGCTCAAATAAAGTGATTCGATGACTAGAGTTATTCGAATTCTTTCGTTTTATTGGGCTTTCGTTTCTCATCTGATGTAATGCAGTTTCAGGCCTGTTTTTTTTTTTCTTTTTTTTTTTTCTTCATTCATATAAGCTGTTATAGGAAATGAGATGTCATGAAATGACAAAATGAGACTTGTCATTTTCTTAATAATTAAAATTATGTTGTTCGAAAAAACACATTTGTGACCCAGGATCATAAAACCGTCAAAAGTAGTGTGGCAAAACCAACATTTATGGGTCAAAATTACTGATTTTTCTTTAATGCCAAAAATCATTAGGATATTATGGAAAGATCATGTTCAATGAAGATATTTTGTGAATTCCCTACCGTTGTCATTAAAGGACAACTTTAAAGGCGATTTTCTCTTTGTTTCGATTTTTTTGCACCCCCAGATTCCAGATTTTCAAATAGTTGTGTCTCGGCCAAAGATTGTCCTATGATAACAAACCATACATCAACGGAAAGCTTATTTATTCAGATGATGTATACCTCAATTTCAGTGATTGGTTTTGTGATACAGGGTCACATTTGTTCTTTGAAACTGAATCTGACAGTAGAATTGAAACCTTTTCAGCTTTTCTTTTCCCTCGAATTGCTCTTTTGTAAATTGCAAAGGTTATTTTATTAGTTTTGCCTTTTAGAATAGGCTACTGATCATACACTAACTATATTTATCAAGCATGTTAATGTAATGAGCTATTTAAATAGGTCCATATCTTCAGTGAAACGTAATTTATTTTATAAACTTGCTTTATTTGCAGTGGAATTTAACTTTTTCATCTTAGATTCAAGAATATGGTTTTTATTATTGCTCTAAATGCTTATTTGTCGTAAAATTGTAAAGCACATAAAATGTGAGTTTCGATTTCAAATGTCTTTCGCGAAAACGCTCTTTATTTATGCATTATTTGTTTTGTTTTGTTTTGTTTTGTTTTGTTTTGTTTTGTTTTGTTTTGTTTAACTCATGCACGTTTTGTAAAATCTCTCTCGGTTCCTGGCAGGGTTTCTAGTTACAGAGAATAGAACATTTAGGTCTAGTTTACAGCAAAATTCCTATGAATGTACGTATTTCGATATGACATTATAAGGTAGATCTCAGTTTGTGAAATGATTGTAAAAGCTATTGTTCTCCCGTTAGTGTTTATGAAATACGATTGTAGCGCCTCCATGTGGCCCGCTGGTGTTCATCTGCTGTCTGTGTGATATCTGATTGACCATAGAATCTATGTTCCAAGAAATGGATTTTCCTACATTCCAAAAACGCCACAGCTTTACTTAAAAAAATCCCTTTTGAAATAAAAAGGTGACATAGCAAAGTGTATTGTAGGCTACTGATTATGCTTTTAATTGGGAGTGTTTTTTACTCACCCTACATTGATTTGGAGCTAAGAATGTAGTGCATACCTCGTGTACTGTATAAGACTTGTGTAAAGGTATAAGCAATTTCCGGAGAGGCTAGCAATACTGAGCTAGCTTTGAAAGCATGACATCCCGTCCTCCCTTCTGAGCGTCTACAAAGCCACGACTTTGCAACAGTCGAACCAAAATTTATTGAGACACCTTCAACATTTATCACATTATCACAGTTCACTATAGTTTAGAAAATGGTAATAAAATATGACAAGAACTCAAATAAAGATGATATTTCACTGGTTTTGACCAACCTTCTGCCAGACTGTCTCACAAATGTTGAATATTGTCAGCTGTACAATTTAAGTACACAATTAAATAATACCAATTTAGCTCAACCAATGACCAAGCAATGCTTAATTTTGTTCATTCTGTGAAACAACACTTTCTCATCCCAAGACGTCATCTAAATGACGCTTTTGACCATACGTCAACATCCAACGTTTTAGGGCACCCTTTAACGTCAGTTAGATGATGCTATTTAACTGACGCTACCTTTTAGCGTCAGTTAGATGACGTGGGTAGGTTTAGGTCTGGGGTAGGGTTAGGGTTAGATAGCGTCATCTAACTGACGTTAAAATTTGTGGGTATAATATATCAAAGTTTACTTTCTTTTGCTATCCTCTCTTACATAAATGAACTATTAAGTGTCCTGCACCCACTAGTAAACAAATATCAAAAATGATAGTTAAATTACCTCATGTCTCAACACTCTAAAAAATGCTGGGTTGTTTTAACCCAATTTTGGGTAAAATATGGACAAACCCAGCCATTGGGTTACATTTTTAAATTACATTTTTTAACCCAATGGTTGGGTTTGTCCCTATTTTACCCAAAATTGGGTTAAAACAACCCAGCATTTTTTAGAGTGAAAGCACATTATTTACATTACAATAATAATGAACATAAACAACATTAAGAGCACTGACCTGTATTACCTGACTGCTGCAGATTCATTTCAGCGTTGATAGTGTTTCCATTGAAATGCATAAATTGCTCCGAGTATAAGGTCATGTTTCCATCTCTTTAAAAATTACTGTTGGCATGAAGTGAACGCAGCACTGGTTTTGGTTTAGGAGAAACTGTAAAAGGTGGCTGGCTGTTTTGGTGCTCGTGCTGATAAAGTGTAATGTCAAGAGTAATGCAGAGGTATGAAAATACAAAGGTTGACAGGCAGGACATATCATTGCATTTGGGCTGAATGAACATGTTACTACGCTTTCCACAGGGACATATAAATACATTAAGACCACTCAATTTAGTGATTGCTATCAGTATGTGAAGAGTCTGCACACCAGCATAACTAAAATTTTTCTGGAACAAATCACCTACCCTAAAAGTTCATTCTTTAAGACAGAAATATGACCAAAACTTGTGGCGCTTGTATATATTTGGTCTAATGTCTCACATAATAGCTCACAAACCAAACTATGCCAGATCTTAAGTGGTTCGTGTTTAAAACAGCGTTTAACAGGATGCTATTCTGTTGTTTTTCACTTCCACCACGGCCAACCAAATAAATATTACTCTGCTTTTGTTTATGTTGAGTAAGCTATATCGCCATTTTGGGAGGTCTGAAATGTTGTAAGCGTTTTTCACTCTGAAGAACCATTTGAATTGATCAGGTCAGTACCACAGAATAATCATCCTGGGGTTGCATATCAGATTCAGTGGCCAAGTTTGTTTATTGTTCAAATGTTTCTGAATAATAAAATGAAAAAAAAAAGTGAAAAAAGGGTCAACTTTCACATTCATCATATTCCCAGAACCCTTAATAAAGAATTACAATCATGGCAAGTAGGCCTACCATTTTTAGGACTATTATTTTGTTTAAATATTTAACATTGACCAGAGCAAAAGTGTGTTTGGGAGGGAGATCGGAAGTGACGTGACCAGCAGGGGGCGCTTTTCACGTCAGTGTAAAGGTGCTGACAGTATAAATTACATATAGGATAACACTCAAAGCTGTGGTACTCAACCTTTGTGGATTTATCGTAAGATATGCCATATATCACACAAGAGATTTCTGACTAAATCAAGACCCGTTAGTAATCCTTTATCTGCAAATGTAGGCTATTTTCTACCCATAAAACGCAAATGAGGTTATTTATCGTTAAAGTGACGTTTGAGATCAGTAAAATGACGAGGGTTTAAACACAGCATCCAAATGCTGTTATTTATGCTGCTGTGTTCATCACACATTCACCATTTTTTTCAATTTGTAACCATGGTTTCAATGCTAATCTAATTGCATTTCACTTTAATGTCTTTTAAATTTTACGCAGTTCCTACTTAATTCCTCCTTGTCTTCCTTGGACAATCACTTGTTTGCCTGGTTTGCAGTTCAGAATGTCCGTGGCCTTATAGCTTTGACCTCATGTTCTCCTGAAATAATTCTTGTGCTCGAAATTAGCTTTTCCTTCTATCTACAGTCCATATAGATATTTTTCCCCCTTCCTAACTGATTTAGATCATTTTAGGTAAGATTTCTGTAGTAGGCTAATATCCTAGTTAACAGGGAGCATTCTCAGAACTGTGCAATAACGTTCTCTTAAAGTTATGAATTAACTTGTTTCTAGTAACGTTAATAGAACGTTTCTTCAAAGTTATCTCTTTAATAACGTTCTGAAAACGTGAGCAAAAAAACCCAAAACATCGCTATTGTCGGTGCAACGTTTTTCCTCAAAAGTTTTAGATGGACGTTAAATGTTACTTTTTGTTTCAGAATGTTGAGAGAACGTTTAAAAATAACAATCCCATAATGTTTGCAAAATGAAGTATTCCCTTTACGTTTCATTACAAAAAAAAATAATAATAACAAAAAAAATCTGATTAGGGCGTTTTGAGTGTTCAGTGAACATTGTGAAACATTTTAGCAAACGTTCTTAAAACATGTTTTTGTTGGGATAACAGTGAAGTGAATAAGTTCAGAATTATAAAACTATAGGCTCTGAATTTTATTTGGCTATAATAATATTGGTAACACTTTATTTCACCGCGTCATTACAATGCATAGCCTAGGCTACTAGCAATAGCCTAGCATAGGCCTAATTCTAGATATGCTAGCATTACATGCAACTAACCCAAAACCAAAACAAACCATAATGCAGTTAATATTACTCAGGCCTACTTGAATAATTAGCAATGTAACAAATTCGCCTTAAAATTAAGTGTAGGCCTAACCATATTTTACATTTTATATGTGGTCAGTCCAACAGAGTTAGGCCTACCCTAACTGATTTTTAACAACAGCTGAAATCTGACCATCTATCTATTTGGCCTATATATAACAGTGACACACTGTTTCGGGGAACTAACCACACCCTCTCCAGATATTTGTCCAGAAATCCTTTGTATAGATTGATATCTGTAGTCCAGCACTCTGTGTAGAGCGGCTCATCCTGAGGCATCGCCGCTGTGTCGCCATGAGTATTTACACTGAAGTGTCTGGCCACTTACCCTGACAGCAGGTATGTCCAATGGGTGCTGTTCATCCTTGCTATTAGTAGAGAGACAAACCCCGGTGACTCTGTTTACTTTTCTATTAATCTTCATTATTAGAGTGGGAGCTCTGGTGAACCCGTGAATGGACTGAAGGATAAACGAGTTACGCCATGCGTAATGGCCGAACATATAGGCCTACTTGTTTCCATCAAAGCTTTGTGTTTATTATTACGAAATCAAAATGATGCATTAGGAACTGAAATTCAGTTAATGAATTACGCCATTTCACCTGTTTAAATAGTTGCCCTTTAATATATATATATATATATATATATATATATATATATATATATATATATATATATATATATATATATATATATATATATATATATATAATTTCGTATGATCTCATTTTGATGTTTATTGATATTTTCTTTACTAGTGTGCATCAATGCCGAATTTAGTCCCAAACTTTCTGTTTCCACAATGCTAAAATTGCAAAGTGCGCTACTGCTGACATGTTTTGTCAGGTTATAAATCGATCCGCGTGGTAGCAACCAAATTAACAGTTTTTTGCTGAAAATTATACGATCAATAAATTAAGACAACATATGGTTTTACAGTGCTTTAGCTCATCAAAAAAGTTAAGCAATTTTCAAGTTATATAGAAGATTCAAAAAAAGTTGTCAGTTTAATGTAATTTAAAATGAAATGACTTAAACACCCGTTGATTGTAGGCCTACTTAAAAATTTAAGGAAGCGTTTATGTTTTTTTTTTTAAGTGTAATCAACTTTAATAAATCGGATTGATTTCTTTAAGATTGCAGTTGAAAGTATTTTTAAGAGTCAGGATAGAATAAAAAAAGGTAGCCTAAAGTAAAATTTTGCAGTGATTTAAAATCTATCGAGATAAACGCTTGTGGTTAGACTCTTATCCTATTACAACTTGCAATGCCTTTTCCTCACAGGTTTTATTTGAGAAGACCCGCCATTGGAGGAAGAAAGAAAGAAAGAGTGGGACGCAGAGGACTGGGAAATGATATATTCAAATCCCCATGGTCATTATTGTTTGTTTGTTTAGCCTACTTGAAACCAATAGGAGATCACATTTATTGTGAAAATGTTCTTCCTCAAAATATGTCATACCTCAAATGCAGTTAGTCATGCTTATCAAAATAGGCCTACATAAACTTGTATCTTCTTGTCTGACATGAAGTCCGGTTAGTGAAATATCGATTTAAAGCAATTTTACCAGCACGATTTATTCTCTCTTATAGTGTGCATTGGCTTTCTAAAAATCAAGTTATTGTCGTTTATTTTGTAAACCCTTTGTCTTTGAAAAACTGAGGAACAAAAGTGAATGATCGGTTTTGTGCGCGTATTAATTTATGACGTCCGAGTCTCGCGTTAACATATTCAATTGGTATTTATAATGATGTGTTTTGGAGACTTTTGAAATGCGCATTATAATATTTTAATTTAGAATCAAATAAAACGTATTTCATACACGTCGTTTTGTTTGTGTTTATTATGAATATTTAATATTGGAAGATCATTTTGATTGTTCATAGTTGCTCATATTAGCTAGCAATACCATTCGGAGAATGTTGTGGGAAATATCAGTATTTAGAGTTTTGTCTGCACCTCTATTGAAACACTTTTTTGCGGCTGATTTTCATGTGTTTGATTTCTACCACTCACTCTCTTCTTTAAAATTAAATATTGTAACTTAAATGTTCTTTAAAACTAGACTCTTATATAACCGTGTTTCAAATAGTAGCCTAAATATTTTTCGCAGGACCTTTTAAAAATAAAGTTTACTGTTTTTATTCTTTCAATGTAGGTTTGCACAAAATCATCACACACACACCGGATTGTCAAATTCGTAACATTTCTTAATAACTTTTCATCTATAAGTGCAATGAATGAAAACAACAACAAATGTCTTTGAGTATGGATACAATGGTGCCAGTCTAAAAGTTAGACCAGCCACCCGCGAATGTTCAGGGAGTATGTTGTCCAAAAAGGTGGTCTAAACTGCTATGAATATTCATGTGCATTCGTTCAGCATCATGGAAAGAAATTCACTCATGTTTATACTGAAAAGGTAGACTATACACGACCCTAGGCCTATAAAACATGGCTAACTTGTGTATATTGTAACGTTGTCATTTATTTACAGACGGCTGGGTTGCAATGGCACTACCATGCCCGAATCCCCTGCAGAGTCCCTTGGCACGCGGACACAGGGGTCCCTTGTGATGTTTGAGGTTGAGAATATGTTCCGAGGTTGTTCAGACTCATGCTCATCAGCGCGTTAGTGGATGTGTTAGCCGGGAGAGGTGGAAGGCTTGGGTATGTACAGCTGTAAGGGTTTGTGTAAGCGGCGTTGTTATAAGACGAATAGCCGTTATATGTGTACGGGCCTGGGTTCACCGCGTACGTGGCGTTGTAATTCTGCGATCCCGTTAAACACGGTTTGCCATCCCGGACCAGGACAGGCACCGCCACTCGCCTAGGCGGCGGTGGGTGATGGTGACCTGCCATTTCCAGTGTTTTGTCTTGACGCTGTCGCTTGCATTTGTATCTGCGGTTCTGGAACCAAATTTTGACTTGCGTCGATGTCAGTTTCAGGGTACTCGCCAAATGTTCTCTCTCAGGAGCCGATAAATAGCGCTGCTGTTTGAAGCGCCGCTCGAGCTCAAAGACCTGCGCCTGACTGAAGAGCACCCGCGGCTTCCGACGCGTCCTCTGCCGCTGAGCGCGCTCCGTGTCCGAGTGCGCCTCACCCTCACAGTCCGGGGATCTGAGGATGGCACCGCAGCTTTCTAGAAAAAACAGGAGACAACAATGATCCAAAGCGAATACGATTAACTCTCACATAACGTGATTTAGCAGGTTGGATTTATACAAGCATTCCCTTGCATAAAAATATAGGCCTTGTATTGCGCATTACACGAGTCTGCCTTTATACAAAGTCTCTGTCACTCACAGACCAAATCACACAGACTGCATTATTTCAGAAATAATGTAGGCTACAATAAAATTACATTTAAATTATATTATCAAGATATGTAAAATACAGTCCATATCTATACATTGTAAAACAAAATTTTGTTATCACGTTTTTCTTTTGTCAAATCAACACGTGGTCGAGATAGGCCAATGTCGAGTTACTGTTGATTAAACCAATCTCCTTCATTGTATTAACTCGTTTTTTTTTATTATTATTTCAATGAACTTAAAATGTTAAGGCTGGTTACTTCTTTAAGTTAAACCAACAATATTTTTTTACAGAGTAGTAGCTAATACGTATGCGTAGCCTAATGCATAATGCGTAAATTAGTGCAAATTATGAATGTGTGCAGTGGTCAATAGATTAGTCATATTAAATAAGTGGTCAGTCGATGTCATATATATATAGCCTATATATGCTATATATAGGCCTATATTTATGCTTACAATTGACAGGGTAAATCAAAACATAAAAATATAATACGATCGGTTGAAATTACACAGCATGCAATATTCACATTAAATATTAGGCTAATTAAATAATACAGCTTCATCGTAATTGTTTAACTTGAATATAATGACACTTTAACGAGGTTATTTGTTTTGACGTGCATTGAAGAAGCATTAAAACAGGCATACTTTTTTCTTAGATTTTTTTCTTTTCTTTTCAAAACCTTAATTTAACTTATTTGTCCCATTTTAGTGAAAGGCTGATATGGCTGTTTTATACATTTTAATGTTAGTCTATGCAAATAATTTATGATAAAGCTGCATGATTCATGCCATTTTTAAAATTTGTCAAAAATAATAATAACAACAACATTGTGGGCTACTAAACAACAAACATTCCTGCATTGACGCTCTCAATTATTATGAATTTCTTCCTATTCAGAGACACGTGCAAATCGAACTCCTCGTGCAGTTTCGAAAACGCATTCAAATTCATTCTCGTCAGTTGTAAAACACAAAATCACCCACTCGTTTCGTGGTCCTCAAGTTCATCTTCAAGTTTAGTGTCGACGTGTCCCAGGCCCGGATGGACGAACATCGGAGGGGAAAGGCTGCTCTCCACTAAACTATCCTGCATGGAGAGAGAGTTCAGAAAAGACATCTTCTCCTCGTTCTCAGAGAAGCCGGGACTGTCTCCACCTCCGAGAAAACAGGACGATGGTGCCTGAAATCTGTCCTGCAGTTCCGGATGCAGAGATTGAAGGTGTCGAGACTGTTGCTCCAGTTTCAGTATATCCTTCACAGAAAACGGCGTTGATGTAGCCGGGCTCGGAAGCATCATCGGGTGCTGTTGGATTACATCTAAAATGTTATATTCCTGATTCAACCGGCAGCTTCGAGAAGCAAAGCCCCTGTTGAACAATTGTTTAGATAAGGAACAATTTCAAGTAAACATACCTAAATGTGTCGATTAATCTCCCATTGTGTCATGGCTGCTTGATTTGCATGAAGAGAGGTGAGGACCGCCACTCGTCGGTGTGAAACTGTTGTGTGTGTGTTTTACTTGGAGTCCGGCAGCACAAGGCAGTTCTTCTGCCCGGTGATGTCACGTTACCGGGGCGGGATGTAATGATCCTTCCTACAATCCACAGAGGAAACAGGAAAACAGACCCTAATGTCTCACGATTTTTCTCAATACAGTTCTTAAATTCAGGGAAAATACCATCATAATATCATAAACGTAGCCTCTTTTTTTAGCCTATACTCAATTTTGAGTTTGTTTTCTTTGGAGATTAAAAAAGCCTTTATGTCACATTATAGTTTTGTTTTATTCTTTCAGATCAGTATTGATGATGGTTTTCTACACTAGAAAAAGTTATTTATGGCGCATCCATTTATTTATGTTCTAATCGGAACCCTTTCATAAGAGTGTGTCTGGATTATCCCAGTGTGTCACATGCAAGTTCCTTATGAAAATGTAAATCATCTTAAGTGATTCAGTCATGCTATTATGCGCAATGCAAATTCATCTGTTCTGCACAATTTAAACAATAAGCTTTGACCATGTCTAGACTGAAGATGTTTTCTTTACCACACTCTAAATAATAAAGATTTACATGTTCAGCAAAAAGAGTTTTATAGCTTGATGCCAGATCTGATAACCGGAAAAGAACTCAATAAGTAGAGGTGCTTTAAAGAACCCATAAAACTCATCCTAATAACCTATGACATCAAAAGTTTTATGTTATATAATTTCCAGTGACGCATATATCCTACCTCACATAAAGATTCTAAGAAGAGACTGAACCCAAGTTGCTGATGTTAATTAAAGAACTAATAATTTATTTGTATTAGCTAATAATTTTTTTTATGAACGCATATTGTGAGTGTTCTCTGGAGTGGACGCTTATCCCGCTGCAACTATTATCGCGTTTAAATCTGACCTGCACCACACTTGTGTGCCATTAGACAGTCAAGCTGGAGCAAAAACAGCTGCAGACCTTTGACAATTAAGAAGCAAGCGGATTTAAACATAACTTTGTTTGTCTGTGAGAGACAAATTATCTATGTGTGTGCGTTTTTGTGAGAGAGAGAGAGATAGAGTTGGGGGGGGGGGTGCATAACTTATAGTTCTCTAAAAATAAAAAAGGGGGACATAGTAGGTCAGACATAATGTTTTTTTTTTTTGTTTGTTTTTTCAAAGAAGCCGATTCTGTGTTAATAGAGAATTTTAATCTGATTTTGATTCCAGATGTCGATTCTAGATTTATCTTCTGCATCATTATTATTAGTAGCTACTGATTCTCGTTTAAATTTCTTTTTTTTTGTCCTTGCGCAATTCTTCAACTCTCCAAAGGTTGTACGCATAATTAATAATTCAATAGGCTACCTTTGGGTTTTGATTACATTATGCGTAAGTGGTTAGAAATAACAATAATAATTAAATATTGTCATCACTCTAAAAAAATGCTGGGTTGTTTCAACCCATGTTTGGGTCAAATACGGACAAACCCAACCGTTGGGTTTTAAAATCTATTTAAAAATGTAAACCAATGGTTTGGGTTGTCCATATTTGACCTATAACAACCCAGCATTTTTATTGTGTCACTAAAAAGAATATTACACATAACCATGCTTGTGTCCCATCCCAATCCATCTTGTTAATGGCCGGTTTAAACATGACAAAATAGTCTTAATTTCAAAATATTCATCCTCGGCAATTTTGGATACCCGCGTGCTTCTTTTACGCCTTATAATACGAAAGAGAAACTGTAGGCCTACGTTTAATATATTTTTTTTCTATCCTGTATTACCAGCCATGTATCGATCACTTATTGTGAGGTGGGCGCGCAGGAAACCTGTTTGAGGGCGCAATGATGCGCAACGGTGTCTCTCTGAGCTTCTGCTCCGGCGCCAGAGACAAAAGCCTGCCAGAGACTAAGAAGAGGAGAAAAGAAAAGGAAAGAGAGACGAGATTATCTCATCCGTTAGCTATCAACAGTGCTGTTTAGATCAGCTTTGAGTCCTCCCGTCCCAAGACAAATGAGTAAGGAGGAAAGTCGGAGTGGTGGGCTTCAGCTTTTCGTTTAAGAACTAATGGCAAGGTATTATTTTCATGATATTTGCTCTAATTCAGTCTTTAATCATTGCCTTGATTTACTGCATTTGATGCTTGCTGGTTTAGTTTCTGAACATCATTCTGCAAAGGACAGTCGGATGTATGACACACATGCTGTTAAATTATTGGTGGACTTACAGGGCCTAACTTTTTGTTTGGATTTGTGATCTATTGCAAGGTTCATGAAAGGTTTTAGATTATCATCCTCAGAAAGATCAGTTACAGCTTTTTTTAAACGCTAATTTTGAAAATGCTTGCATGCATCATGATAACTTCATGTGTGCTGAGTGCTGCTGACACAATGACAAACAACTTTTGGTCATGTTTAGATGACAAAATGCGGATTACAATAAATAAATAAATAAATAAAGATTAAAAATGATGTTTATTTAGGCAGGTAAATGAGCTTTATGTCCGATCACAGGATTTGGATGTTGTCGCGTGTTTTTATCTGATCTTTGCCCCACACACGACTAAAGTGTGTGAGTGTTTTGTCTGGTTAATAGCACCATTAGGATGAGGAGAGTCTCAGTCAAGCATGAAGCCAAGCTGACCGTGAAGAGCGCATGTCTGCACAGGACTCTCCTCTGGGGTCTCCAGTGTCCTGATGGATAGACATATTGATGATATCAACATCGGAAAGTAACAATAACGGAAACGCTTCCGTTTGGTTTACCCGACTAATGTGGCTGTAGTCAGTGGTAATGTTATAATCATTAGTGAGATTAAAATTATAAAACAGAAATAGCTAAAGGTCGAAAACAAAACACCAAATCAAGAATTTTATGAACTCTCGTTGCGCATGAATTCAGTTCAATGTTTCTTTATCAGATTGGAAAAATCTCGGCATTTGTTTTTAGTATTAGGCTATATTATATTATATTATATTATATTATATTATATTATATTATATTATATTATATTATATTATATTATATTATATTATATTATATTATATTATAAACTTCGCTTCACATAGCTAAATTGCGTATTCTAAATGAAGTGCAAAATATGTAATTATTATTACTGCAATACATTAAACGAAAGTAATTTCAAGCGTCAGATCAGAACAAATGTGTTTTCACCTTCTGCATCGCATGCCTTAATGGGTTCAGTGATATAGTTTTTACGACTTTTTAAAATTGAAATGATAATATGACGTTTACACATACAGGCCCACATGCATATCTGATACTTATTTCACTATTTTGAGTATCTCATATCTTCTTATCTATTCATTTTATCAATTTACTTGTTTGCAGGATATTATAAAATTTGATTTTTTAAAAAATGTTCAGACAGTTTATCTGTTAATAACATATTTCCTTAGCATAAGTAAACGATTTATTGTCAAAATATTGCTGCTCCTTACCGTTTATTGTGCTCTAGTTGTTGTCAGTTTTATGTTCACACTTGGAGTTTTATTTTGGTTAATTCCCCTTTCCATGTTCGAGTGCAAATATGATTTATATTGTAGGCTATTCCTTCTGCTATAGTGCAGCATACTCGTATAAAACATGTGTCCATAATTGAATGTTTTCATACATTTATCTTAAATTCCCCAACCCTCCAAAATGTGGTGCGTAAGAGTTTAAGCATCAAAGTTTAATTTTAGTATTTAATAAAAATAAAAACATACTGCCTTAGTGCCCAATCCACTGAGATGCTGGTTGCGTGCCGATGCCAGTCCTAAAAAAAAAAAAGAAGAAAAAAAGTTATAAGCCTATGTTTATATGAAGGAAGAGCCTGTTTCCTGGACCTAACAAAACCCAGGCCTGAGCACCATGACAGTGAGACGGTCAGAAGGAGGGAGGGAGAGGGCAATAGATCATCTTCATCTGGACACTGACTGAGGTTAGATGTAGAGGTATCAGAAGTGGGTCAAGGGCCTGCGTCTTTTCGGACCTTCAACTGCTCATTGACATCACAACATTCTGTGCAAACTCAAACCCAGCGAATGCTGTGAACAGCAGGAGAGTGTTTAGGCTCACATCCAAAGTCTGTGAGAATAAAATGTGAATTCATGTTTATGAGTTTTGACTCGAGTGAGATTATGTTTTGATGAATCTGTTTTGTATGAATATAACTCAGTGTTTAAAATCCATAACTATTTTAGGTTTTGTCGAATTGGTGAGTAATAAGAACATGTAGCCCAAGATTCCATTTGGACAAGCTGATGTTCATGCCATGTTGTACCATATTCTGAACTGTAAAAGCCGATCACGTGCTTGTAGAACTTGTAATTACGTGTAAACTCATTATTTTCTGAGAGGTAGGCTACGACTTGTACCACCTGACCACTGCCAATTTAAAGTGTGTTTGACTTGAAGCGGCAGACCGATGGGTGTAGCTTTATGACGTCAAAGTACCACGAGAGCGATTCGAAAGCATTCAGAGCTTTATTTACGGTAATTATGACACGGCAAGAACACCATTAGGCTAGGCTACACCTCAAATGTTTAGAGCTGGGGTTAGGGCGGACCTTCATGCTCAAAATTTTTTTTCTAATAATTGTAGGCAACATTTTGTACTAAGCAGGAATTCATACTAAATCACCAACTCTAATAAGTTTTCCCATTAGATCAAGCTGAATTAACTAGGCTATATAAAAAGGCAGCTGTGGTAGCAAGACCTTTACTGTAAAAAGCAGGCTATGGCAGCAACATTTTAGATACGCATTACAGTAACACTAACAGTAAAAAAAAAACCCTGTATATTTCGTTAACTGGTATGATAATAAACCAATTTACTGAAGTAG
The DNA here is from genome assembly GCA_038021265.1 of Cyprinella venusta. Classification (NCBI taxonomy): domain Eukaryota; kingdom Metazoa; phylum Chordata; class Actinopteri; order Cypriniformes; family Leuciscidae; genus Cyprinella; species Cyprinella venusta. The sequence goes on along the minus strand of CM075869.1, from coordinate 14,481,232 downwards.
CTAAAATCTGTTTTGTGATACAGTGACGACCAATACGGTAACAATGAGAACACCACATGTTAAAAAATCAAAGCACAGCTTTTCCACAAGCTGGTTCACGACACTAAAATAATGCATTGAACATTAATTTAACAACATATAAGAACATAAAACACTAATGTTGCCTATATAACTGACAATTGACGATTTTCCACTAATTATTTGATGACGTTCTTTTTCAAACTCAAATGGTAAATTGAGCAGTATTTTAGATTTTCATGTGATGTATTTTATTTGAATTGTCCCGTTTTACTAAAGTTTTCCACTATACCCAATTATCAGGTTTTTCTTTAAAGGAGCTGTATGTAAGATTGTGGCCAAAACTGGTACTGCAATCAGTTTCAAATTATTGTAGAGCGGTGTATCACCTTCCCCTCCACCCTGACTCGAGGTTGCCAGATAGGTTGCAGGATCCAACATTTTTTTAACCCACACGTCTGTAGCTGCAGCTGTGGTAACTAGAGCGGAGCTGGCAACCCGAATGCTGCAACACTACTGACTACATGATTGGTTGATCGGTGGAGGGTGGAGCATCAGACCAAAACACAATATGACAGTTCAGGGCTGCAACTTTTTAGATGACAATATCCTGGCCAGACTACTTGAAATGAACATGATTTCTTAATGTCTAGTGACATACCAGGGCCATTTTATGATTATTTGAAATACATTTCTTACATACAGCTCCTTTAAGCATTATAATTATGATCATGTTTTTTAGAGAGAACCCAGGTAAAGACTCGTTCGCAGTGGCCAACAGGAAGAAATTTCCTCACACGGTTCTCAGCAGGCCCAGAAAACCTTCCATATAAACACAACACGTATCTGAGGAGGTGCAGATCCTGTTGGGTCCCGGAAGGTGAGTCTTATCAGCTCCTGGTTTCAGTGCCGTGTGCTGCGCCAGGCCTTGAGACCTCGCCTGGAACCATTGTGCATCTGACCCAGCCGTATGACTGATAGCCTTCCCCGTTTCTGCCTCAGACGGGGGGGAGGAAAGGAGGGAGGCGAGGCACTGCAGCACCAGACATTCCCTGTCACACCACAGCTCTGAGTTAGGGAGGTCTGGTCTGGAAGCCCGCTGACGGAAGTCAGGCCAGGAGAAATTCGCAGAGCCCCTCTTGGGACTAATAAATTAGACAGCTGTATTTTCCCTCATGGCCTTAACCCCGCAGGTGTGTGTTTGTATACATGTGCGCAAATTACCGAGCGTTTAGCCCGTAATGTGTGTGACCTTCGCTGCTGGTAATGTGGTGAGAGAGGAAGGCCGTAACCTAAATATTCGATTACGACAGACAGCGGTGATTAAGACGCAGCGAAGCCACCGTCTCCGAGTGGGATGTGAACGGCTAGATTTCCTCTTTTTTTTTCTTTTTTTTGTCTAAACATTCCCTGGGCCGTGCCAGAGAGGCTAAAATAAAAGGAAAGGTTGCTCCGAGTTCATCTGACCGCTGGTATGCGCGCAGTTTACAAAGATTGTCATTCAAACAATAATACAATTAATTTTATTCAGATTTATATGTTGTTCATTTGGGGATGCACACCACATGACCTTCCACTGGATAAACATGTTGCGAGCGGGGAGCCTGTGTTACTCAGAGCAGCCAGTGTGGCGTCTCCCATCAAACTGACAATTTGTTTCTATTCGAGCATGAGATCCCATTCATTCGCCGTCGCAGCTGTAAATAAAAGCCAAGCTCCTTTCTGCTCCTACATTTTCCTTGGGTTTTTGGAACGGCTCGTTTCTGTTGGGAAATATACAGTTTGCGAGCATTCTCTAACATCGCAGTCCTGGGAATCCCTTGGTTTGTGTAAGCAGGCCTCCAACTTGTTCACAGAATAAGGTTTTCTCAAAGTTAGGCCTATATGAAAAAAAAAAAGCTCTTCCAGTGACATTAACAGAACGTTTTTATCAAAAGTTATCTGGTCTTTCATAATGGTTTAGACACTTTTTTGTTTCAGCTTCTGTCACTAAATTTAGCCTATGGGCAAGACTTCTCAAACCTTTATGTACCCACATTTTTTGTACTAAAGGCCCCGATTCAGACCTCTGTATCAGATTTCAAATACATGATTTGGCTTCACTCTAAAAAATGCTGGGTTGTTTTAACCCAATTTTGGGTAAAATACAGACAAACCCAAATGTTGGTTAAAAATGTAATTAAACAATTAACCCAATGGCTGGGTTTGTCCATATTTGACCCAAAATTGAGTTCAATTTTGAGGTGAAACAACCCAGCATTTTTTAGAGTGAATGTAATATGTAATATGTGTGTTTTAACCCAACTTTGGGTCAAATATGGACAAACCCAAACGTTGGGTTAAAAATGTAATTAAAAAATGTAACCCAAATGGCTGGGTTTGTCCATATTTGACCCAAAGTTGGGTTAAAACAAGCCAGCATTTTTTAGAGTGTAACACATGCTGAGGTAACTTGTAACAATTAGACAAAATACTCAAAAACAGAAGCTACAATATGCTTCAAAATCCAAAAGAACGATCCAAAACAATGTCTCTCTTTCTGTGACTGATCATATCTCAAATCCATATGACTCTTAGCTTATCCCTGATTGGTGGAATTGGTGGTTACAACCCTCCCTGTGTTACAACTATACCTCATCGCCCCCTACATCACTCATCGAACTTTAAGAAACATTTCTTGTTGGACGTTTCTCTAATGTTTTTTTAACCTTTTTAGATGACATTCAAAAGTGAATGATAAATGATGAAATAGAGTAAACATTCCCTTAATGTTTCCTTTTTTCCCAAGAAAACATTTTTAAAAAGAAAAACAAAAGTGTACTTTCGGAAAGTATGTTTTCATATATCAATGTCTCAACATATTAAAGTCGAAAGACTCGTTGAGATCACAACCGTTTGGCTTCTGAAAGAAATGGCATTATGACGTGTGAAGGACGGAAAGAGAAGCAGGCATGTGGAAGGACGCCTCTTCTCAGTGTTTTGGTTGATTCTTCAATTGATGCGGTTTATGTTTAAACTTCTTTTTGTTTAATGGAGATCACATTTGCAATTACTCAACATATTAAAGTCAAAAAGTATATGTCACACTTATTCCCTTGAACGTCCATATTTGCCTGGCTTCTGAAGAAAAAAAAAATGACAGCGTGAAGGACGAAACGAGGAGTATCTCAGAAGTATTCACAGCAGACATGTAGGAACTTGCAATCTTCCATGTTGTCGGGCGCTGTGATAGTGATGGATCTCTTTCACTGCCGTGACTTTACCATTTATTGCCGAATAATAAGAAGTATTAGGGCGCTACAATTATAAACTCCGAGACCATAATAGATGTGGTTTCTTGTCAAATTTGCTTTGCAAATATTTGTGATTAAACATTTGTCAGAACTGCTAATTCAAACCAGCATAAATGTGTGATTTCACAACCTCAAAGGATCATGGCAAAAGGACAGTTTGTTGTGTCTCAATCTAAATCTGGTGACTTGTGTGACAGCTGCATGTATTAGCTGAGTTTCTGCTGACATTATGACATGTTTGTGGTGAAGTATGAATTAAGACAATGTTTGTACGGTCCTTTCGTGTATGTTTATTTGTTCTTTTCCATAAGACGTAAACCAATTGGTGGCAGCAGACTTGTAGACATGAGGTTGCACTTCCTCCCATTGTTTAAAACGGTCAGATCGAAAAGTAGTCGAGGTCACGATTGGAAGAAAAGGAACATCTGTTCTGTGTGTGTGGACAAGCGTACACTGTGTTTTGCTACAATGAAAGTCATACAAGTAAATGTGTTCGGCCTTCAATAAATAGGGTGTGACTTGGTCTGTTTGAACTGTAATGGATTAGCCTTTCAATGAGTAATGACACTCTAATCGCACTTAACAGCACTTATGCATCATACTTTTATTCATATTGACATACAGGGCCGTAACCACCATTGACAGAGGAGGACACCTTTTCTCAGGGTTCAGATTAGTTCTGATTTGGTTGATTCTTCAGTTGATGGTTATATCTTCAATATTTATGTCCCGAGGGTTGATTAATTGTAGATTTTAACAACTTCTTTTTGTTTAATGGAGATCGCATTTACAATGTCTAGATAATGCTTTTCAAGTGCCTTGTATTTTTTACTTTTGTCACACACCAGAGTTTCAATGTAAACTACAAAAACATTATAAAAATATGAATTCAATAACATTTAAAGCTACGATGAGCTAAAGTGGAAGTAAAATAAACAAATAATTCGTAATATTATTTATTCTATATTTAATATTTACACAAATGTCCCACAGTTGTAGCGTTGTTTGCCCCAGTAACAGTATTTTTTTTTACATGATTTGTAATCACAATTTTTTTTCTTTTGTCAAATCAACGTAAATAATTTATGTGGTTCAGATAACATAATATTTTGAGTTTCTAAAGATTAAATCAATCTCCTTCATTGTATGAACTCAATTTTTCCATTTCAATGAACCTAAAATTAGGGTTACTTCATTTTTTTTTAAGTTAAACCAACAATATTTTGGATAAGTTAGTATACTTGGTTACCAAATAGAGTGAGCAAGATATCTGAGCATATGAAAAGAAGAAAAATCAAGGTAAATACCACTTATAAACAGAATATGATATTCTGCATAGTTTCAAATTGACATTCAAAATATGCATAAAAAAGGAGAAAATATGCACTGTAATTCTTGAACCAAAAATATTGTTGGTTTAACTTAAAAAATTAAGTAACCTGGTTGCCTTAAAATTTTAAGTTGATTGAACTGGAAAAAGTGATTTAATGAAGGAGATTGATTTAATCATCAAAAACTCAAAATAATAAGTTATCTCAACTAAATAAATTATTTAAGTTGATTTGACAAATTAAAAAATGCTGTGATAACAAATCTTGAAAATATTCTTTTTTACAGTGTATTTAGGAGACACGATAGTTAGGAAATTAATAGCAAGAGTCTGTCTATCTAAATAAATAAATAAATAAATTATGAAATAAATAAATTATATTTACTTCAAATAAAATAAAATATATAAATATAAAACTAATAAAAAATGACACAATTTTATATATGCTAAAACACTGCTCGTAGTTGAAGAAACATCCACTAGCCATAGGGCCACACATTGCCAGTTTAAGCAACATCCTATTACATTTGTTGCCTTGATAATGCAGTTACATTGAGATACAAAGAGTTTTGGTGCTTTCAGATGATATATGTCGTTAGAAACAACTACACTGTATCTCTTACCAACATGTCTCTCACAACATGCCCACTCTGGGTCTCCTGCAACATTTTTTCTACCCCTCTTTCTTCTTTTCGGTCTCTCTCTCTCTTTTTAAAGAATGACTCATGATATTAACCTGGACTACTTACTGAGCTCCACCTATAGCCGCTCTCTCTTGCTCTCTTTTTTAATACGAACGTCTCGGGTCTGCAACCTCAGAATGCAGTGAAGGAAAAACATGGTGGTCTTTCAGTCAAGTCCATCAAACAGATTTGAAGAAGCCAGCAACAGAAAACAAAACAACCGACATGGAGTCTGGAAAAGGCCCTCACTCAGCGAGGTGCGCTGACCCTTTTCAGGGAGGCTAATGTAACACGTGAACAACACGAGAAGGTCCTCCGCTGGAATGTCGCTCTGTGTACATGTTTGGTATGAGTTGCTGACTTCCCGTCATGGTCCATGCATGGTTTTGAAGTCAGGAAGACTTCTCAAATTCTACCTTTGAACGCTGTTTCTTGTATGTTTGGTGTGTGTTTTTTGGAGTCATCATGTGGTAATTCAGTATTTCATATGTTTGTTGATGTATTCCAAACTTCTAATGTTGTAATGTTTTCATATTTGTTGGGTGTCTAATGCATGTTCTTTGATATGGTATTATGACTGAAGCTGGAAACGATTCCCCGGAAGGCACTTGTGTCATTGCTTCTGTGCTCTCAGCCTCTCTCTCTTTCTCGGTCCGTCCCCAGGCCGACAAACCTCGTGCTGGAAGCTTTAAATCCCATAATTACAAAGCTGACAGTTAACACACAGGTAAGATACGCTTACTGACCAGCAAAGAATGCAAACATCTTCTGCATGGGGTTGAGAGAGACAGTGAGATGGATGGAGGGCATTCTGCAGGTGTAGAAGTTACTCCTCCATATCTCCTAGGGGTTGTGGGGGCTTATAGATCCATGACAGCTTGGTTTGCCCAAAAGAAAACTGAGATCTTATCCTAAACCATTGTCTTATGTCTATTTGCCATGAGCATTATGCATATTATGCAGAAGTCTCTCGAAAATACTTCACTAGAATAGCCAAAAGAATAATAAGTCTGAATTCATGCGGTGTGTCCGAAATCACGTATTGTATGTACATTTGAATTTGAACTTATTCATGACCGTTAAAAGGTTCTATAGATGTGTGTATGGATGCAATACGTACTATATCCGCCATGTTGTCATTATCAGTAGAAGAAGAAGATCATCAACTTTTTTGCCAACTGTTCTATGGCTGCGTCCGAAATCGCATACTCCCTTGAGTAGGTACTTATTTTGAGTATAAGTAATTTATTCACAACAGCAAATTATGTTCCAAGAATAGGCCTATGTGTAGTAGGATATGAATGTAATCTGGACCTAGGCTACTACATTCACAATGGCATGTTATGATTATCATCATTTGAGCTACAAGTGTCTGCGTGGCCTCCTGGGAAAGTAAAATGTCCATCGAATAAACACTTCAGAATCTTAGCGGAAGTAGTGGGTTATCCGGGTACTTTTTGCCTACTCGTCCATGAGTAGCCTATGGGCTATATGCACGCATAAGTTCCGCATTTGACTCAAGGATAAAAAAAAAAAAAAAAAAAAAAAAAAAAAAAAAAAGACTCAAGGATGCTCGTCCATTTCCGGTTGTGTAGATTAAAGCGAAGGAAAACCGAGGAAAACAGGATTATGGCAGAGTCTTCAAAATTTACTGTCCTCCCGTCTTTGAAACGAAACGTACATACGTTTAGATGTAATTTTATAGGCTAGTTATGTTTATTTAATATAATTTAAAAAAGAAGCATAAACACAACGAGGGGTGTCAGTTTTATCTGTTTTTGTGACTAACGTTTCTTTAGTATAACCATGGAGTATAAAATTCAATATAAATTCTCGGTATTGCATTGGACTCTACGATCGGCAGAAGTTATCGAGCATCCTTATACCTTCACCGGAAAAACCGCCGTGCATAGAGCCCATTTGGAAACAACTTTTGTCACATGGCTATTGTTTTCAGTGTTTTTATCTGTTTGACACAGCCTAGTCCTTTGCGTATAGGCTACTTTTACAGTCAGAATTTTGGACGTAGCGATAGAAAAACACGCACACACTCTCGCCGGAATAGTGGAAAATGAAAGTGTTATTTAGGCTACGCCAAGAAAAAAAAGTTCTGTTCACTGAAAATCCTTTGGGGAACAACAAATGTTTCTTCTGGTGTTGTAAAAAAAAAAAAAAAAAAAAAAAAAAAAAAGGGGGGGGGGGGGGGGATGGGGGGAAATCCACCTTCCACATTTACTATAATGATTAATACAAATCCTGTGATTCTTGAAGGTATTTGAATAATTTGCACATTTCTCACATGGAACAGTCTTGGTTTGCTTGTGCAGATGATTTGAGGTTGATAAGTTATAGCCTATCTGATGGTGCTGCCACTCCCTCTTAGAGGGGGATTGCAGTTTATCTTTTTCAGGTTCATGTCTTTTGCTAGGAAAATACAAGCACAATCTCTTAAGCTGACAAACATATAGATTTTTTTAGACATACTTAAATACTTATACTGCCTGGAATGGCTTTCCAACATCTAAAAATGTAATTTATTTTACGTAATCAAAAACAAAAAGATTAACCTCCTTTAATATTTGTAACTCTTTTTAAACTCCTTTAACCCTAATTTTTAGCTAAATGTAGTATTATTATGACGAGCAATTAAGGAAATAAAAATAATTTTAAAAAAAAGTTGTAGGAAAATGGACAATACACTATGTGTTGTGTTAACATACTCCCTTAAATGACCTTCATGATATAAATACCATGGCAGAGCAGCTCATGTTTCCCTTTTCCCTTTTTGGCTTTGAATTATGATTCCATTAGAGACCAACAGTTTATGTGTTTACTAGGGAGCAGAGCAAAAGCTTAGACCACCACCTTGTGGTCTCTGAAAGACATGACATTTTCTTTTCTTCTAAAACATCTAACTTTACATAAGTACAAAACAATAAATAAAAAACATGTAGAATAAATACATAATATAAAGAGAAAATAAAATAAGAAATTTGCATAAGTTTGGATAAAGTTTAAGGTTTAGTTTTGCATTTCTGTAAAAGTTTGTGTAAAGTCAATGTAAATCTTTAATCAGTAGAAATACATTTTGGGATCAGTATTGCAAAACATAAATGTGTTTGTTATGGGGGGGCATATATATATATATATATATATATACACACACACACACACACACACATATATATATATATATATATACCTAATATATACTTACCTAAAGGATTATTGAACACCTGTTCAATTTTTAATTAATGCAATTATCTAATCAACCAATTACATGGCAGTTGCTTCAATGCATTTAGGGGTGTGGTCCTGGTCAAGACAATCTCCTGAACTCCAAACATGCCAGAATGGGAAAGAAAGTTGATTTAAGCAATTTTGAGCGTGGCATGGTTGTTGATGCCAGACGGGCCAGTCTGGGTATTTTACAATCTGCTCAGTTACTGGGATTTTCACGCACAACCATTTCTAGGGTTTACAAAGAATGGTGTGAAAAGGGAAAAACATCCAGTATGCGGCAGTCCTGTGGGGAAAATAGGGACTTTAAGCAACAGCTGCTGATAGAACGGCGACGGCAGCCGGAAGTAAACGGTTAACTGCCGTAGCAAAAGAGCGCAAAAATCACTAAGCAACCAAGGGGGTAATCCATCGACCGGAAGTTGAAGCCTCGCGGGAGCTGACATCTTGTGGCAGAACTTCACTTGCGTTAGCATTCCCATTGACTCCCGTTCATTTTGGCGTCACTTTGACAGTGAATAACTTTACATCTGAGGCGTTTGAAGACCCCATTTGTCCTTTATTTATTTCTAAAGAAACTCAACAATGTATAAATAGCTCCATTACCTTGTAGCTTATGTTATGGCCCCGTAGAAGCAGTTTTAGTGAAAGTAGGCTAACGATTGCGTCATACCCACGCGACTCTCTGTCGCACAGTATTGTGATTACCGTATGGACACGAGAAGAAGCTCGCACGCAATCGGGAAACGTGGAGGCAAAATGACAAAATAATTAATCAGAATACCTAGCAAACTTGTCTCCTTCTCCTAGCCCGTGAACAGCTCCTATTCATACTCTCCGCCTCTGCGCATGTTTCAGGAGGGAATGATTCAGATTTCACATGCCACCGCACTAGAAGTCAAACGGTTCACTCACGTCACATCTACGTAGTCTAGCTCTGTATGAGTCTGCGCGTCAGGGACGGAAGTGCTAAAAAATCACCCATAACGGGCTTCAATCGTCTCAATGGAGTTCCAATGAGATCGCTCTGTCCATTTCTTTTACTGTCTATGTAAGCAACAGTAAAGAGGACGAAATAGGGGATAATTTAATCAGACAAAGAACAAAAAATAACTTGATTTTAAAAAGTAAGAGAAGGGTTGGTTTTGGCACTTAATGATATACAGAAACGATTACAATGCCACATAACCTAAAACATAGCATTAACTGTCTTAATCCGTCAAGTATAACGACTACGGCAAATCAGCTGTTCTCCCGTAGTAAATGGTTACAGAACGTCGTGAATAGCAGTTAATGTCGCGCATGCACAATAGAACGCCAGAATGCCGTTGCGTCCACCAGAGGCTGTTGCTTAAAGTCCCTAATGCCTTGTTGATGCCAGAGGTCAGAGGAGAATTGGCCGACTGATTCAAGCTGATAAGAGCAACTTTGACTGAAATAACCACTCGTTACAACCGAGGTATGCAGCAAAGCATTTGTGAAGACACAACACGCACAACCTTGAGGCGGATGGGCTACAACAGCACAAGACCCCACCGGGTACCACTCATCTCCACTCTCTGTCCTAGCGTGTATCCAATATTTATATAGGGTCTGCTTGCTTGCATGCTTTTCGCCACTTGGCTTGATCCAGGGCATCTTCAGTGGTGATATTTATTGTGTGCATATCCTCCGCCAGACGATCGAGCAGCTACTGCTTCTTCGGCCAGCCACGCTGTCCGGGTGGTGATAGATTATAGGCCGTTTTCACCGTTGTCTCATCGCCACTTCTGATGACATGGCCATACATTTGCTTTAACAAGCAGGCTGATCATGACCACTGCAACCGCTTGCGTGTAATGCTGAATGCGATTTTCTTGTTTAAAAAATGCAACTATACATAAGAGATGGAAAGATGCAGATAACTACACTGCTAGTTGACTGCTGCTCTTTTTAGAAAAAAAATGAGAAAACGGAATTCGTTTGTGGACCCATCTGCTTTCTTCACGTTTCTTTGACTAATATCAGTGTCTCAGTCTCACGCACGCTGTGCGCGAGTTAACCATGTTCAACACATGTAACTGGGAATGGGGCCGTCCACACTGTTTTATCCATTGTAGGCACAGCTCACGTAGTGTTTTTGGCTTTGGAAACGGAAAGAGCACAAATCCTCCAGACAATCTCTCGGGGTACCTAGTGTCCAATTTATAAACGCCATGGCCGCACCGCTTTACCATCTTGCTTGTAGTCAATGTTTGATGGACCTGCTCACATAGTAACGGTTGCTATAATGTGTAATTGGACAATGGCCGTTTTGGGGGAGGGGCCGGCGAAAGGCCAATTGTATACAGATCCCTTGCAACATGGGGCTGTGCATTATCATGCTGCATGAGGTGATGGTCGTGGATGAATGGCACAACAGTGGGCCTATCTCGTCACGGTATCTCTGTGCATTCAAACTGTCATCAATAACCTGTGTTTGTTGTCCATAACATATGCCTGCCCATACCATAACCCCACCACCATGGGCCACTCGATCCACAACGTTGACATCAGCAAACTGCTCACCCTCAAGAGTCCATATCTGCCATCTGCCCTTTACAGTGAAAACCGGGATTCATCCGTGAGGAGAACACCCCTCCAAAGTGCCTGGTCTCAAGTCGGTTACAGCGACGAACTGCAGTCAGGTTGAGACCCAGAGGAGGATGACAAGCATGCAGATGAGCTTCTGTGAGACGGTTTCTGCCAATTTGTGCAGAAATTCTTTGGTTGTGCAAACCGATTGTTGCAGCTGTCTGGTCTCACACAATCTTGGAGGTGAAGATGCTGGATGTGGAGGTCCTGGGCTTTGTGGTTACACATGGTCTGCTGTTGTGAGGCCGGTTGGATTATGGTAGAGAAATAAACATTCAATTTACGGGTAACCGCTCTGGTGGACATTCCTGCAGTCAGCATGACATGAATGTGTTTGGGATGCTCTGGATTGGCATATATGAGGCCACAATCAACAACATTTTTATTTATTTATTATTATTATTATTTTTTTTTTTTGGAAACTGTCTTTCCAAGATAGCACAAGTCTATTTGATGTGATGTTTACATCTGAAAGACATATTTTTAAGAGTGTTTGCTCATTTGCAATACGTCTATAGGACGTTTCCTGTCAGATGTCAAATAGACATTTAGAAGATGTCAGTTTAACATGCATTCTAAATCATTACATCTTAAAGATATCTTCTAAACGTCTATTTGACATCTGACAGGAAACGTCCTATATACGTACAGAAGATGGCAGTTTAACATGCATTCTAAATCATTACATCTTAAAGATATATTCTAAACGTCTATTTGACATCTGACTGGAAACGTCCTATAGACATATTGCAGATGAGCAAACATTTTTAAAAATACGTCTTCCAGATGTAAACATTACATCAGATAGACTTGTGCTATCTGGGTTAGGACCCAGGGAAAACAGCTAATTTAATCCAAATAGTGCTATAAGGCCATACATCAAGAATAATGACAGAATTTTCATTTTTGGGTGAACCCTTTAATATAAAAATGCTGATGTTGTAATTTGATAGCAATATCAAATTCAATAGCCTAGTGTTGTTTGATTGATCTCTGAGGTGGAAGACTACATTGCCTACAAAGCTAAAACTATCATCAGTGAAATAAGCAGGAAGTTATGTATAATATATATATATATATATCAGATAAAATCATGAAGTCAAAAATTACAACTATGATGAAGATAACTGTAAATGGAACTCCGATAGGCTAACTGTGTGGGTGTGCATGAAAAGAACGATGCCCATTGAATCTAGAGTGTTCCGCCCTCTCTGCTTTACTATTGGTCAGAAGACACGTCCCTCTTGCATGTTTGAGTTCTCATTGGTCCTCGCAGTGTTATCGAGCGCGTTTTTTGATGACGTACCGGCTTGACCTTCCTGTACTAGAAGTTGATTGGGTAATATTTGAGTCAAACACGAGCTACTGATTTTAATTGGTTAGTTTAGACACGCCTGGCCTCCATTGCCCAAATCCCTCATCTGAAGGTTAAAGTCAGTCACTCTCCATCACACCGCACTTCAATCCTGCGGTACTTGCCTATTTCTCTCCTCCTCTCGCTCTGTATTTACAGAAATATTAACACAATATCATGTCGATATTTGGTGAAGTACCGCTGGCTGCTCCTGTTGCAGTGTTTAAACTGTCAGCAGATTTCCGTGAAGATCAGAACCCCAACAAGGTGAATCTGGGAGTCGGAGGTGAGAGATGCGCTTTTTAATAAACAACACGCTGTTACAATAATGTCAATGTGCGTATATTTTGCGTTTCTGTGACAGCAATTGGGCTACTAAAAAAAAAAAAAGACCTGAACACATCTGTGCATGTACATCTGTCTCGTTCTAATTTTAAGATTAAATAAGTTAATGCCTGCTTTTTATTTTTTTTTTTTTTATTATTGTTTTTTGTTCTTTTGAATGATTATGATGGTGGTAGACGCAGCACGTGATCACAGATCAGCTGTTTTCTGGAGGCATCAGAAATCTGAGATTTTTTATGGTCGATATGACACTGGGTTAGTTAACCCCAAAATTAAAATTCTGTAATTAATTACTCACCCCCATGTCGTTCCAAAACTGTAAGACTTTTGTATCAGTCCAAATGAATTGATCGGTTTTGTCCAAAATTTTCTCAAGAGACACATCGCTTTATATGGCTTTTATTCACATATAAACATTCATAAACTTACACATCAGTTGTAAGGAAGCCCAAGCATGTTCGTTTGACGTGCGAGAACTTATGGCGAGAACCAATGAGGTTCATTCTTGTGGTACGCATCACTTTTGAGCTTCCGCAAGAACCAATGAGGTTCATTCTTGTGGTACGCATCACTTTTGAGCTTCCGCAAGAACCAATGAGGTTCATTTTTGTAGTACGCATCACTTTTGAGCTTCCGCAAGAACCAATGAGGTTAATTATTGTGGTACGCATCACTTTTGAGCTTCCACAAGAACCAATGAGGTTCATTCTTGTGGTACGCATCACTTTTGAGCTTCCGCAAGAACCAATGAGGTTCATTTTTGTAGTACGCATCACTTTTGAGCTTCCACAAGAACCAATGAGTTTCATTCTTGTGGTACGCATCACTTTTGAGCTTCCGTAAGAACCAATGAGGTTCATTCTTGTGGTACACTACGCATCACTTTTGAGCTTCCGTAAGAACCAATGAGGTTCATTCTTGTGGTACGCATCACTTGTTTTGAGCTTCCGGAAGAACCAATGAGGTTCATTCTTGTGGTACACATAACTTTTGAGCTTCCGCAAGAACCAATGAGGTTCATTCTTGTGGTACACATCACTTTTGAGCTTCCCCAAGAACCAATGAGGTTCATTCGTGTGGTACGCATCACTTTTGAGCTTCCCCAAGAACCAATGAGGTTCATTCTTGTGGTACGCATAACTTTTGAGCTTCCGCAAGAGAACCAATGAGGTTCATTCTTGTGGTACGCATCACTTTTGATCTTCCGCAAGAACCAATGAGGTTCATTCTTGTGGTACACATAACTTTTGAGCTTCCGCAAGAACCAATGAGGTTCATTCTTGTGGTACACATCACTTTTGAGCTTCCCCAAGAACCAATGAGGTTCATTCGTGTGGTACGCATCACTTTTGAGCTTCCCCAAGAACCAATGAGGTTCATTCTTGTGGTACGCATCACTTTTGAGCTTCCGCAAGAACCAATGAGGTTCATTCTTGTGGTACGCATCACTTTTGAGCTTCCGCAAGAACCAGTGAGGTTCATTCTTGTGGTACCCATCACTTTTGAGTTTCCGCAAGAACCAATGAGGTTCATTCTTGTGGTACGCATCACTTTTGAGCTTCCGCAAGAACAAGTGAGGTTCATTTTTGTGGTACGCATTACTTTTGAGCTTCCCCAAGAACCAATGAGGTTCATTCTTGTGGTACGCATCACTTTTGAGCTTCCGCAAGAACCAATGAGGTTCATTCTTGTGGTACGCATCACTTTTGAGCTTCCGCAAGAACAAGTGAGGTTCATTTTTGTGGTACGCATTACTTTTGAGCTTCCCCAAGAACCAATGAGGTTCATTCTTGTGGTACGCATCACTTTTGAGCTTCCGCAAGAACCAATGAGGTTCATTCTTGTGGTACGCATCACTTTTGAGCTTCCACAAGAACCAATGAGGTTCATTCTTGTTGGTTACAGATGGTTTGAGCTTCAGCAAGAGGTTTGTTCTCGCGCGTCAAGCAAGTTCGATTGAGCTTCTGTTTATGTTCATTAAACAATGTTTATGTGAATAAAAGCCTAATTTCAATCTGTTCATCATGAAGCGATCGAGTCTCTTCTGGAAATTTGGACTAAACCGCTTGATTCATATGGATTCGTTTTGCTATGTCTTTATAAATGTTTTGACCCGTCAAAGTTGTAGTTGCATATCTGTCAATGGAATGAATGAATTTTTGGGTGAACTATTCCCTTTAAACTTATGTTTAACTGCAAGAATATAATGTTATACTGTAGGCACGTTATGCTCATAGATCTGATATTGAATCATATTTGCTAATTATGCATATTTGTAATTTTTTGATAGTATATATGCCACATGTCAAACCTTTGGACACACCTAATTTGTGTTTCTCACAATCTTGATGTTAAAGCTTAAATTCTTGAACTGTTTTTTTTTATATATATAGAATAGTATAAATGTAAAATGAAATGTATTTTATTATTCTAAAATATGGAAATATGTCATTAAAAGTTTTGACACATAGAACTAAAGGCATGACATGTACAGTGATCTAAACCAAAATCATTACATGCAGGTCCAGAGGCATCTAGGATTTCTAAATATATTAAGGGATAAAGTTACTCTTCCGGCATTGGTCGCTTTCATTGGAGATCAGTCACATGGCCAGTGCTGTTAGCTGGGAGTGAATAGATTGTCTTATGTCGACAGTATTATTGTGTAGAAGCAGTCGTCATGTGTCATCTGCTGTGTAGTCATTCCTGATCCCGGTTTGAGAGCTTGACCTCAGAGGATTATCTTTATCTTCTGCTTTTCCTGACGCCCTGCCGACACCACGACTCCTGAGGTTCTGGAACAGATTAAAGACCTGCAAAGGATGAAAAGTCACCTCTTTAAAAATCCCTGAGTCATGATTGTGTGGACTGTTTTTGAACAGCTGCCCCTATCCTAGTCCTTCCTCAGATGGAAATGATTATCCTTTTGAGCAACCCAGAACACTGATTTAAAGTGTGTGACTTCTGCAGATGGTGTCAAAAACAAAATGCAGTATTTCTCATCTTTTTTATTTTAAAGATGGCTACTAAACCTTGATATGTATCTAATATGTGATACATTCAGGTATGCTACTTAAAGGAGTAGTTCACGTTTAAAAAAAAACTTTTGCTGATAATTTACTCACCCCCATGTCATCCAAGATATCCATGACCATGTCATTCTTTCTTCAGTTGAAAAGAAATTAAAGTTTTTGATAAACATTCCAGGATTTTTCTCCATATAATGGACTTCAATGGGAACCAAACGGTTTGAAGTCCAAAAGACAGTTTCAGTGCAAACTGTTCAAAGGGCTTTAAACGATGAATAAGGGTCTTATCAACCGAAATGATCGCTCATTTAAAAAAAAATAACGAAGTTTAAGTTTTATAAGCTCAAATGGTCGCCTTGCTCTGTTCTGAAATGCACGTTCGTGACTCTCCTGTAAGAACTTGTTCATCAAAATGAACAAATCTTTTTTCGTGTCATTTGGTTCATTCAACGAACGAAATGAACGAGTTGACTCGGGAAAAGATTTGTTCATTTTAATGAACGAGTTCGAACAGGAGAGTCACGAACGTGCATCTCAGAACAGAGCAAGGGGACCATTTGAGCTTATAAAACTTAAACTTTTTTTAAATGAGCGATCGTTTTGCTTGACAAGACCCTTATTCATCACCTGGAATCGTTTAAAGCCCTTTGAACAGTTTGCAGTTTGCATGGAAACTGTCTTTTGGACCTTGAACTGTTTGGTTCCCATTGAAGTCCATTATATGGAGAAACATCCTGGAATGTTTTCATCAAAAACCTTCATTTCTTTTCGACTGAAGATAGAAAGACATGGATATCTTGGATGACATGGGGGTGAGTAAATTATCAGCAAAAGTTTAAGTGAAATGAATGCTCTGCTCCACATTTTAAAACTTCACCAGTGTATGTACAGAACAGAATTTAGTTGGATAAGTTTTGTTCTATATTTGTGTAGGATTTGTAAATCAAGAATTGCATCAGGACATGAGCAGCACACGTTTATGTTGAATAAGCTCATTTTGCACTTGGGTAAAAGTTCAGAGATAAATCCTGATCAAGCACCCCTGATAATAAAGGAATGATTACGCATGACAAAAAAAAAATGATTAGAAAGCAATTCAGTGAAACTTAGGGTGCTGTAATGTACACTATAGTTCAATAATTTTGCTTCAATTCAATAACTTTTTTTTGCATTTAGTTTTTATTAAAGGTTGCATTAAAAAAAAGATACAATAGTATTGCAGTTTGAAATACCCATTTTATTTTAAAAATTTTTAGAATGTAAATACATATATGAATTTTACCATCATAACCTCAGTCTTCAGTGTCACATTATCCTCCAGAAATTGTTCTGATTATATATATTTATATATATATATATATTAGGGCTGTGCAAAAATTAATTGCGATTAATCGCATCCAAAATAAAAGTCTGTGTTTACATAATATATTTGTGTGTGCTGTATATAATTATTTTGGATATATAAATACACACACATGCATGTATATATTTAAGAAAATGTGTTATTCATATATAAAATATTTATATTTATACAATATAGAATATGTATTTATATATATATACAGAATTTAAGCGCAAATAATTCTTAAATATATACATGCATGCATAGGTATTTATATATACAAAATAATTATATACAGCACACACAAATATATTATGTAAACACAGACTTTTATTTTGGATGCGATTAATCGCAATTAACTTTTGCACAGCCCTAATATATATATATATATATATATATATATATATATATATATATATAATTAGCAACTCAAGAAATATGTTTTATTATTATCATTAATAATCTTGAAATATTTTTGTTTTCAAGATTCTTTAATGAACTTTGCATGGTTGTGTAAAAATCATAAGTTTGCCTCTGTGTTTGTAAGTGGTTTGGTTGAAATCCTCTGCTTCTTTTTTAGCCTACAGGACAGATGATTGTCAGCCCTGGGTTCTCCCCGTGGTGAGAAAAGTGGAGAAGATGATCGCTGATGACCATAGTTTGAATCACGAGTACCTGCCCATTTTAGGCCTGCCAGAGTTTCGTTCCAGTGCGTCTAAGATCGCTCTGGGTGAAGACAGTCCTGCCATCAAGGACAACCGGGTCAGATGAGATGCTGTTGTATTATATTATATATATATATACCTGTATTAATAACTGTCAGGAGCCATTTTTCAGCATCATTAGGACATTTGTCCACTACTGTGTGTGAAAAAAAAAACTAAAGACATTTTTATTCACCAACCTTTTTCAAGTTTGGCACTAGTTTGCACTAGCATCATTCTAATGTAGAGCTTCCTGTTGTCTTTGTATTGCAGGTAGGAGCTGTGCAGTGTTTGGGTGGTACTGGCGCTCTAAAGATCGGAGCGGAGTTTCTTCGCCGCTGGTACAATGGAACTGACAACACAAAAACTCCCATTTATGTGTCTGCACCCACATGGGGTGAGCAGGAGACCTAACCACACGTGCAAAATACTGTGATAAATGTCATTCTGACATTCAATTGGCAACAATATTGTACAAAATATGTCAAATTTTCGCAATAACTAATTGCATGCTGGCCTTGAGTTCAGTGATTAACTTTATTGTTGTCTCAAATGGCAAAAATGTTTAACCAGCTTCCCATGTTCAGTTCAGTTTGTGGTCTTCCGTTCTAGAGAACCACAATGCCGTTTTCTCTAACGCTGGATTTGAGGACGTCCGTCCATACAAATATTGGGATGCAGGGAAGCGTGGACTTGATCTGACAGGTTTTCTGGGTGACCTGGAGGTGAGGAGTGATTTTGAAATTTCATTTTCTTACACAAATCAAGCACTTTATAGTTACTTATTTATCAGTTATTGATAAGATATCTAATAACCTTAGATTATGTACAAAAAGAAGTGCCATTTGTCATTTACCGCTGTCATTTTTACCACAGATTTTTATTTTCTGCGGGTCTTATGAACCAGCAGTTCAGATAAAAAAAAAATATATATATATATATCTGAACTACTGGTTCATAAGCCCAGCAGAAATTAAAAATCTGTGGTAAAAATGTATGTGTATTCTGCAAGGATACATTCAATTGATCAAAAGTGACATTCAGTTTGAAATGAATGTGTTATTTGGAACTTTTTATTCATCAAAGAATCCTTTATTAAAATATTTATCAGCACAAAATATTTTTTTCAACTTATATTTCCATGTATGTACTGTACTATATATAATCTATATTATATATAAATATTTTAAATATAAATAAGATTTTTTTCTTAAATATACATATTTATTTATATGTATTTATTATATATATATATATATATATATATATATATATATATATATATATATATATATATACACACATAATTATACACAGTGCACCCACATATATTATATAAACACAAACTTTTATTTTGGATCCGATTAATCGGTTGACAGCCATAATTCTTGACGTGAATCATGAGGATCATGTGACACTGGAGACTGCAGTAAATTTCAGCTTTGCCATCACAGGAATAAATTTCATTTTAAAAATATATTCAAATAGAAAACAGTTTTAAACATATTAAAACATATTGATATATTAAAATTGTATTAATATGTCACTATTTTACTGTTTTTACTGTATATTTGATATTTTTTCAAAAACAAAAACATTATTCAAAATCGTACTGAGCCCAAACTAGCGTATTATGATTTCTTTACCAGGAAAACAGTGACCAGTTTGAAAATAAATATTAATGTGTAATTGAAAGCATGTCTGTCCTGCCAGAGCGCTCCTGATCACTCCATCTTTGTGCTGCATGCCTGCGCTCACAACCCCACCGGTACAGACCCGACCCAGGACCAATGGAAGCAGATCGCTGATGTCATGAAGGTGAGACCATAACAATAACCCCACATCATCTGACTGTGACACCAGAGGCCAGTTGCGTAAACTGCTCATACTAGACTTAAAGGGATAGTTCACCCCAAAATGAAATCAAAATCAAACAGATCTCAATCCCCATTGACTTCCATAGTAGGAAGAAAATGGTAGTCAATGGGGAATGAGATCTGTTTGATTAAAGCATTCTTCCAAATATCTTCCTTTGTGTTCAGCAGAACAAATAAACACATAGAAGTTTGGAACAAAATGAGGGTAAGTAAACGATGATAAAATTTATCCTTCTGCAAGAATTAAAGCTATCTCTTTAATTTTAATTTAGGGTGAACTATCCCTTTAAGACACAGTCTTAACATAGAGGCTGAGTTCATGCAACAGGTTTAGTACATTGAAGCACATGATACAGAAATGGAACTTAATTGCATTCAAAAAGCCATTTAGGCACAACCTGCAATTACAACCTACTGTAGTCCAAATTTAAACTCTTGATAGTTTTATAAATACTGAGTTAACTATTGCATAATTATCTAAACCCAAAATAGCATATCAAAATTGTAGTCAGACAGGATGAAGAATGTGAAAAGTTGCATCATTGGAGCTGTA
The DNA here is from genome assembly GCA_038021265.1 of Cyprinella venusta. Classification (NCBI taxonomy): domain Eukaryota; kingdom Metazoa; phylum Chordata; class Actinopteri; order Cypriniformes; family Leuciscidae; genus Cyprinella; species Cyprinella venusta. The sequence continues at coordinate 14,460,851 of CM075869.1, read as the reverse complement.
ATTCCTCTTTGTTTTCTAACTTTTTTCTTCTCTCTCCTCTCTCTTCAGCGAAAGAATCTGTTTGCCTTCTTTGATTCAGCCTATCAGGGTTTTGCCTCAGGAAATTTAGAGAAAGATGCCTGGGCTATCCGCTACTTTGTGTCACAGGGTTTTGAATTGTTCTGTGCCCAGTCGTTCTCAAAGAACTTCGGTCTGTACAGTAAGTGATTCCAACAGGTTGTACATTCCTCACTATAGATTGTATTAATGCCAGAACCTGATTTTAAAGAATAATCTGACTCCACAGATGAGAGAGTGGGGAACCTGACAGTTGTATCTAAAGACCAAGACAATTTAAATCGTGTTCTGTCTCAAATGGAGAAGATCGTTCGGATAACCTGGTCCAATCCTCCATCCCAGGGAGCTCGTCTGGTTGCCATCACACTCAACACCCCTGAGCTTTTTGCTGAATGGTAAATGCAATTCAAATGACTCTAGTTTTGTTATTTTAAAGACTATATGTACAGGGCTGCTCAGAATTTTTTGCCCTCTTGGTAAATATGATCAAAGATGGCTGTGAAAAAATCAAATCTGCACTGTTTATCCTTTTGGTATTTTATCAGAGATCATTCCTCCATACAGAATCTCTCCAGATCCTTCAGATTCCCTGATCCATGTTGGCACTTCTTCTTTTCAGTTCGGCCCACTCATTTACTGTAGGGTTCAGGTCTGGGACTGAGATGGCCATTGCAGATTCTCAGTGACCCATTTTTTGCTTTGTGGGCTGAACTGAAGAGAAGAAGCGCCAACATGGATCTGGGAATCTGAAGGATCTGGAGAGATTCTGTATGGAGGAATGATCTCTGATCTCTCGTCAGGTGTTTTCCAAACTCATCAGGTATTATAGGAGAAGACTCAGAGCTGGTATCTTGAGAAAAGGAGTAAAAGTCTTTAATAAAAGGGGGTAAATAATTGTTCCCAGCGTGTTTTGGAGAAAAACATTTTAAAGTATTTTACTTCAATGAAAGGTTAGATTTTTATTATTATTATTATTATAAAATATCAAAAGATTAACAGTGCAAATTTATTTTTTACAGCCATCTTTGGTCATATTTACCGAGGGGGCAAATAATTCTGACCGCCACTGTATGTAAGACATGTATACAATACCGTTCAAAAGTTTGTTCTTAGATTTTATTGCTTTTGAAAGAATTAATAATTTTATTTTGCAAGGATGCATTAAATTGATCAAAAGTGACATTAAAGACATTTATAATTTTACAAACAATTTTTATTTAAAATAAATGCGGTTGATTTTAACTTTTTTTTCTATTTATCAAAGAATGCTGACGAGGCATCCTCAGCGTTTCCCAAAAAAACATCAATCAGCACAATTGTTTTCAACATTTATAATAATAAGAAATGTTTCTTGAGCAGAAAATCAGCATATTAGAATGATTTCTGAACACTGACACTGAAGACTGGAGTAATGATGCTGAAAATTCATCACAGGAATAAATGACATTTTAATAAATCTATTTTAAAATAGAAAACAGTTCTTTTAAATTGTAAAAATATTTTACAGTTTAATGGTTTTTACTGTTTTTGATCAAATTAAAGGGATAGTTCACTTTGAAATTAATGTTTGGTATGTTTTAGCTTACCTCAAGGGCATCCAAGATGTAGGTGTCTTTGTTACCACAGTGTTTTCAATTTTGACATTTTTAGGTCAAACCGTTCGTCATATAATGGAGGTCTATGGGGTCTACCTCAAAGAGAAGTCCAATGCACAGAGAAGTCCAAATTAAACATGATTTAATGACTCGTAAATGTAAGTACACACTGATGGCCTAAGACATGAAACGAGCGGTTTGTGTGAGAAAACGAACAGTATTTATACCATTTTTACCTTTTTTAATCACAGCCATGTCCAAGTGATCTGAGGGCGTTGGAATCTCCTGCGTGTGTACGTCACTCATTGTTTACGCAGAGATTTCAGAAGTGTTACCTTCACTGTGAAGATTTAGATATACAGGTAATTGCAATGGAAGACGATTTCGATATATCAACAGACAACGTTGATTTTTTTATTTTATTTTTTTTTCTCCACAACCGCGCAAGAGATCACTTCGACGCTTTCGCAGACCGAAGCTCCCGTGCCCTCAGATCACTTGGACATGGCTGTGGTTACAAGAGGTAAAATCGATATAAATACTGTTCGTTTTCTCACACAAACCGCTCGTTTCGTGTCTTAGGCCATCAATGTGTACTTACATTTACGAGTCATTAAATCATGTTTAATTTGGACTTCTCTCTTTGAGGTGGACCCCATAGACCTCCATTATATGACTGACAGACAAGAACGGTTTGACCTAAAAATATAAAAATTGAAAATACTGTGGAAACAAAGACACCTACATCTTGGATGCACTTGAGGTAAGCTAAAACATATCAAAAAATCATTTCAAAGTGAACTTAATCTCTTTAATGCAATCTTTTTAAAATCATACCAACCCTAAACGTTTGAATGGTAGTGTTTGTGAATTTTGCATGTCACATTTAAAGGGATGGTTCACCCAAAAATGAAAATTACCCCATTATTTACTCACCCAGAAGCCACCCTATGTGTATATGAAACTCTTCTTTCAGACGAATACAATCGGAGTTATAAAAAATGTCCTGGCTCTTCCAAGTTTTATAATGGCAGTTTCTGTTTTGAAGTCCATAAAAGTGTATCCATCCATCATAAAATGCTAAATGTTAAAACAAGAATTAGCTTGAGTTTGTTCCCCAGCCCTGTTTGTTTGAACTGCGAGAGGCGTCAAAGGTCACGGAAGTAATTTATTGATATGAATTTATGAGGGTATGATGCGATTTGTTCTTCCAACAGGAAGGACAATGTAAAGACGATGGCAGACAGGGTCCTGTTGATGCGTGCTCAGCTGAAAGAAAAACTAAAAGCACTAGGAACTCCAGGAACCTGGGAGCACATCACTGAACAGATCGGCATGTTCAGCTTCACAGGACTCAATCGTAAGCACCTCCTTTACTTACGATTTCTTTATTTAAAATTTCATGCAAAATTTTCATTCGCTGTGATTGTTTTGAGAGTGTCACTTCTGAGAAAAGCCATCATTTGTTTGAATTTGTCACTTGATATTTTGTTATCTAATTCATTGTATGCTTTTCAAATTCACATAGAGCGTCACTAAGCCATTTCGAAATGTTCTGTTTTACAGCTAAGCAGGTGGAGTACATGGTAAAAGAGAAGCACATATATCTAATGGCGAGCGGTCGCATCAACATGTGTGGCCTCACCTCCAAGAACATCGACTATGTGGCCGAGTCCATTCATGAGGCCGTCACTACAGTCCAATAAGCACCTTTACCACACTTCCTGTTTTTGTGTGTGTGTCCACATGAATATAGACACACACAGACGCATACACACTTCAGCTTTTCCTGGTCTTATTTACTCATCAGCATTTCAACATCCTGTTTTAACTTGTAATTATAAAGTATTGAATCGGTCCCATAAGATATATATTTCCTTCTCCTATATAGTCTCTGTACTGAATATTTCAAATAATCGTGTTTGTATGAATAAGCACTTTGTGGTAGAGTTGCAGTCAACCCAACGTCTTTGGATTTCATTGACCTGAAGTTCCATCTTTGAGATCTTTCATGGTCCTTATGTTAAATTCACACAGCTTAGTGTCACTGAATCAGTTATATAAAGTTGATGGGGAAAGATCTTAAGAACTAGCCCTATATTAACTCGTTGATTTTTATTATCACATTTCTGAACATTTCAATGTATTCAGTTGTATGTGTCTGTGTACATTGAGAAACTTGCACACAGAGATGTTTTTTAACACACAGAGAATGTCTAACTTGTTTCACTGTTAATTCCAGTGTGATTTGTTTGTCATCTGATGCTCTTGCTTAAATTGAAATGGTTTGAAGCAACATTTTACCTTTAAATCAACTTTTTTTTGTGATTCACTTTTAAACGTATTGTAACCGAGTGAAGGAACAAATCCGGTATTGTGTTCTGTGTGAATAAGTGCATTCAAGCATATTGGGTCTCTGACAGCTGAGGGGGAGTGAATTAATACAGAAAAGTGATTTGGGGGTTTAATATTCAATTATGCTTTTTGCCTTTGATGACGTTTTTTCAGGAAATTCTGGGTTGTGAAGACCCCAGGCATTCTTTTGCACTTTATTTTCTGATGTTTTTTTAAATCTGCTGATTCTGATCAATCACTTTCACTGCTGTGTTTCAGACTCATTTGTGCAAGCACTGTTTATTGAATGAATGTGGCATTAGTCCAAGTACTCCCACCCAGCTTAGTCTTGTAAGATCAAACCTCTAGGAGTATAAAAGCTCTTTGAGCTCAAATAGACTAATCAAAGTGCATTGAAATAAATGAAGATGTTGAATGAACATGTTGTCTTGCATGTTTTACTCGAACAAGTGTGTATATATATATATATATATATATATATATATATATGGACTTGTAGACACACACAGTTTAATCGAAATTATTCAACTCCCATTGCAAATCAGGTTTATTGGCAGAATTTACAAACTTTCAGCAGTTTGCAATGAACAAATCTAACAAAAGTAATTGAAAGTGGTTTCCCTGAATTCACCCGAAAAAGCAACTTTTAATGACTTTTTCCGTCTCAAAATTATTCAACCCCTGAGTAGAATCCCAAACAAATCTGCAAAACAGTTGTCTCAAGCACACCTGATGCAAATAAACAAAGGCTTAATTAGTTGCACCAGGTATGCTTGAGCTTGAACACATGACAGATATCAAGTGGCGTTTGGTGAGTGTCACTTTTGACTGCATTTTAGAAATATGGTCAGAAAGAACGGTCCAAAAAGTTAAGAGATATCATCGCACTTCACAAAAGAAACTGGATACAATAAGATAGCAAAGGCACTAAATGTTTCTCGAGACACCGTTGGACATCTACACATCAACGTCGGCTGGGTGCTAACCCTATACCCTAGTGCGTCTACACGTCAATGTAGGCCAAGTCTAATCCTACATCCTAGCCTGTCTACACATCGTCACCCGAGTCTAACCCTATACCCTAGCGCGTCTACACATCAACGTCACCCGAGTCTAACCCTATACCCTAGCGCGTCTACACATCAACGTCGGCCGAGTCTAACCCTATACCCTAGCGCATCTACACACCAATGTCGGCTGGGTGTTAATCCTATAGCCTAGCGCGTCTACACATCGACGTCGGCGAGTCTAACCCTATACCCTAGCGCATCTACACACCAATGTCGGCTGGGTGTTAATCCTATAGCCTAGCGCGTCTACACATCGACGTCGGCCGAGTCTAACCCTATACCCTAGCGCGTCTACACATCAACGTCGGCCGAGTCTAACCCTATACCCTAGCGCATCTACACACCAATGTCGGCTGGGTGTTAATCCTATAGCCTAGCGCGTCTACACATCGACGTCGGCCGAGTCTAACCCTATACCCTAGCGCGTCTACACATCAACGTCGGCCGAGTCTAACCCTATACCCTAGCGTGTCTACACATCAACGTCGGCTGGGTGCTAACCCTATACCCTAGCGCGTCTACACATCAACGTCGGCCGAGTCTAACCCTATACCCTAGCGCATCTACACACCAATGTCGGCTGGGTGTTAATCCTATAGCCTAGCGCGTCTACACATCGACGTCGGCCGAGTCTAACCCTATACCCTAGCGCGTCTACACATCAACGTCGGCCGAGTCTAACCCTATACCCTAGCGCATCTACACACCAATGTCGGCTGGGTGTTAATCCTATAGCCTAGCGCGTCTACACAACGACGTCGGCCGAGTCTAACCCTATACCCTAGCACGCCTACACATCGATGTCGGCTAGTCTAACCCTATACCCTAGTGCTTCTACATATCGACGTCGGCCGAGTCTAACCCTATAGCACCCCTACACATCGATCTCGGCCGAGTCTAACCCTATACCCTAGTGTGTCTACACATCAACGTCGGCTGGGTGCTAACCCTATACCCTAGCGCGTCTACACATCAACGTCGGCCGAGTCTAACCCTATACCCTAGCGTGTCTACACATCAACGTCGGCTGGGTGCTAACCCTATACCCTAGCGCGTCTACACATCAACGTCGGCCGAGTCTAACCCTATACCCTAGCGCGTCTACACACCAATGTCGGCTGGGTGTTAATCCTATAGCCTAGCACGCCTACACATCGACGTCGCCCGAGTCTAATCCTATACCCTATATAGCGCGCCTACACATCAATGTCGGCCGGGTGTTAATCCTATATCCTAACGCGTCTACACATTGACATCGACCGATTCTAACCCTACACTCTAACGCGTCTACACATCGATGTCGGTTGGGTGCCAATACTTGTCCCCCTTACTAACTTACTTCCTGCGCTGGAATAATCGACAAACAGACTTCAGCAAAGGTCCTCTAAATGCTTTAATCATGGCCGGGAGTTCTCGATATTTCCTCAGAGAACTTCCCCCAAGACGAAGCATCAAGGATAGCTGCAGGATCTCAGAAAAATCCCATTGAGAATCCACCAGTTAACACGGATACAAGTTTTATAGAATAAGGATGTATGAAATTAGAAACATGGCTAGTTTAATATATAGTTTAAAATTTCCACCTCAGTTGCGTACTAAACAAATGCTGTTTCCATGCCAGAACTCAAAGACTTACACCACCACCGACCCAAAAGCACGATAAAAGTGTTCAAAATCATATGAATAAGCCACAGAAGTCCTGATTCTCTTCTGTGGAGCGCGATTAAACAAAACTGGAACTTTTTGGCCTATGGATCAATAGTATGTCTGGAGGAGGAAGAATAAATCATATGAAAAGAACATTCTGCCATTAGTTAAGCATTGTGGTATACTCAGTGATGCTCTGGGGCTGCTTTACATCCTTTGGCACTGGAAACCTGCAGCGTGTGGAAGGCAAGAGGGATTCATTGAAGTATCTGGAAATAACTTCATGTCGTCAGAGAGGAAACTGAAACTTGGATGTCATTAGACCATTAAACAGGATAATGCTTAAATCAGGATTATTTCGTATGTGTACGCACAGGAGAACAAACAAAAAAATCTCTGCCTAATTCACAATAAGTTTGTGTGCACTTCAACTTGTTCTTAACACTGTTCTGATGTTAGTGATGTTAGTTGCAATATAAGTATTAAGTAAGTATTTCTTACAATCTTTTTCAGTATTTTAGTATACTTATTGGTCTTGTGTACTTTTTTTTTTATATGTGCTATAGTTAAGGCTATTTTTGCACCTGCAGTGCTTTATAAACCATGTAATGCTCAAACTTGTAAAGGTTTTAATATAACAACGTTGGCACAAAACATGTTTTAAAAGTAAAATCCATAATGTATGGTTTTAAAATGTGTGATTTATAAACTGTACACAGACTGGCACTATTTAGTTCTAGCAAGCCCATTTTAACCTTGCTGTGACAGGGTTTACTTAAGAAACTATTAGTTTAGGTTCTTTGGAAATCTGTAACCATTTGGGGATCAACAGTTTAGGAATCTGCCATTTTACAGGCACAAATCTCACTTCTGACAGTTGGGCCTTATGTAGTAGATTCTGAATGATCAAGTGGCATTAGTTCCATGATAAGCATATTCAAAGAATGTGTTCTGCCTCAAAATAACAACCAGCAAAGGTTATCCTGAAATAGCCCTGGAGTCAACCCCACAGAATGCAACCCCATAAAATTGAAAGTACAGAGGCGTTACGTGCACTGTGTAAAGTTGGTGGTTATTGTAGTTCTAGTAATGTGAGCATGCATTTCTCAACATTCAGTATTCCTCAAAATGAGAAAAACAGCTAAATGTAAACCTGCAATATGTTAAACAATACAAGTATACTTTATGTATTTAATCTCACTTTATTAACACGTCTTTGCTGCTGACCTTTGACGTCCTTATATAATAAAGCAAAAATGATTAGCTAAAAAAAAAAAAAAACCCCTTTGTCTTTCATTCGGGCCTGAGTACCAATATTGTAAGGACCCTCTAGGAATGGTTGTTTATTTTATTTTATTTTATTTTATTCATTCATTTTGATTGCTAAAAGTAAGTGTTAAACTTTCGTTCCTGCGTCCTATTCTTCTGCAATCCAGAATGGCAGCACAGCTGAAGGGTTTGTTTGAGCCAAGCCCTCTACTGTACAGGAGTGAATCTGCATTTCGTCCTAAGTCCCACCTCTCCGCTTCCGGCTCATGGGACCTTATTTCGGAAAAAATATGTATGTCAATGGCGAGAGACATCTTTTTATTCCGTCTGAACTGTGCCCTGAATTACACATATGATGTTTGTCAATTTAAAAGATAATTCTGAAAGTCAAAAATGTCGCAGTTTGTCATAAAACAGAACAGTAACATTTATTTTTATGAAATTCACTCAATGAACTACATCTCCCGGTAAGCGTAACAACGAGTAAGATCCATTGCTCATGTGTGTGCAGTCTGGTACAACACACTCAGGCATGACGGCGTAACGTTACGATTATAATGTAACACTATAGAAACAACGACAGACATTAGCCTCTGTAAAGTTAGCTTCATTCATTGAGAGAAAATGTGCGCCTTTGGGGTTTGTAGTGTTTGTAATTACGTATTTTCACAGGCTTATACCTCAACGGTTTTACATCAAACTGCGACTTTCTTTACTTTAAAATGTATTTTTTAAATTGATAAACATCACATGTGTACTTCAGGGCAAAATTCAAACGAGATCAAAATATTTGTTGTCTCTCGCCATTGACTACCATACAATATTTTTTCCGAAATAAGGTCCCATGGTGGTCGACCGGAAGGGGAGGGACTTAGGTCCGAAGTTATGACGTCACTAAAAAGCAGAAGTGAGTTAGCATTTTAGCACAACCGGTTCCTTGCTCTGAAGTCTATGGGATTTTTGAATGGGTTTTTGCAAAATCGCCTGAATTGAGGTCTGTGGTTAACAAAGCCTCACATTTTGATATTTTCACATTTTGATCTATGACATAGAACACACATTTAAAACCTGCTTGTGGTTTTTTAAACTTTATTGTGTCTGCTTGTGTTTTTTAAAAACTTCATATTCAAAATGTATACATTTTGGATTAATTTGTAAAAATTATTTTGACAGACAAAACGTGTAAGGGTCACAACTCTTAAACACCGATCTTATTTTTTTGCGATTTTCCAAAAGTCTATGGGGAAAATGCATAGCTTTTCGATCGAGGGAACTGCTTGCTTCCGAGTTGTCCTACAAAGTGACGTTATGACGTCACTATAGGCCAAAACGCATAAGTGAGTTAGCATCATTAGCATTTTAGCACTTCCGGTTCCCTCGCCCAAAAGTCTATGGGATTTTTTAATGGGTTTTTGCTAAATCACCTGAGGTGCGTTCCATTCGACCGTTAGTGTACTGCGAAGTGGACTTCACAGGGTATTTCGCCATCTTAAGTGAGATTCCAATCCGAAGGGAACGAACATGTTCAGTTGGAAGTGCACTGCAAACGGCGTAGGGAATAAGTGAACATCGATACATCACTTCACAGGAGAGCGGAATCACCCAACTGTCATTGCGCGTCACGTCATCACCAGTCAGAGCGGTCGTAAATAACGATGGAGGAGTTTATGTTTAGTGTGTAAGTATGCATACATTTTGTCATTATTATGCTAACTACAGTATTTTTTAACGGTAATTGGGGTGAATATTACATTTACATATGCTATTTTTTGCATGTCCTTGGGACTTTATAAACGATTACCACAACCATTTACCTCAGAATTTACCTTATCATATTTTTATTTATTATTGTATATTATATATATTTTAAATGTGATATTAAATTCAATTGAAATATTAATGTAAGCCTATCTATTTGTTTTATTATCATAATCTGCGGAACCCCGTACGTTAACTTAACTTAACTGATGACGTTTGCAGGGCATTCCAAATGAGCGGTATCGTCAGCGATATCCACTTCAACTGATGTACCGTGTTCAGGGAGTAGGGAGCAGTGAACACTGCGTAGGGGCCCTGTCGAATGGAACGCAGCCCTGAATTAAGGTCTGTGGTGAACAAAGCCTCTATATTTTCAAGTTTTGATCTATGACATGCTTGTGGTTTTTAGACTTTACTGTGTCTGCTTGTGTTTTTTTTTTTTACTTTATATAGGCTTCAAAATGCATACATTTTAGATTAACTTATAAAGATTATCTTGATAGACTAACGTGCAAGGGTCACAACTCTTTGTTGAACACAGATAGTGCGTAGAACAGGAAAATGCATAACTTTTCGATCAAGGCAACCGAGTTGTCCTACAAAGTGATGTCATCACTTCGGCACTCTATTCATTTCACTTTTGGTGTGAAAGGGCCTTTACTTTTGCCAACAAAAATCAAGAAAGCCCAGACCATGTGCCACGATGTACAACGATTAATCACATCCAAAAAAAAAGTGTATGTGAGTGTACTGTGTATAATTATTTTGTATATAAATACACACACATGCATGTACCTGTGTGTGTATATATATATATATAAGAAAAATGTGCTATTTATATATATAAATTATTATGTAAAAAAAAATATATATACAAATATTTCTTTAAAATATACATGCATGTGTACAATTGATGATTTTAATATAAAAAGTTCTCATGAATTAAAAAATATCTTCTGTGTATAAATACCATAAAATCCCTAGAATTGATTAAAATCAGCATGAAACAGAGCATGAACAAGAAATAATGTAGGGTGGGCCTTGATTTTGTCCATCGGGAGTTATGAGAGTGTGTGGGGATTTGCTATTGGTCAATCTATATATGAGTGACAGGTGTTCCTGCCCTCACGCAAGTAAACACATCACTGTAAGAACGGGTTCATTTTGATTAAAGATTACGAGGGCACGTGAATTTCAACAAAATTACGTGCACGGATAAGTCAATTATATTAAATACTGCAACAACAATATCGATCTTGATTTCATGGTGACTTTAACAGTGTTCATTGTGCTGAATTTGAACAAAAAGGACAAATTTGATTCAAATCTTAATTTATTGGGAATCTAGTGGTACTTTTCATACTAAAAATACCACATCACGACTTAATAGAACATTTGATATTCTCTTTATATATATATATGTGTGTGTGTGTCCTTTTTTAATAAATTCATTCACGATTCATCAGGTGCTTTCAAATAGAAGTCTTTGTAAACTCTGTAGAAACATACATCTATCATTCGGCCAACCCACTGTACAGAGAGCGAGAGCTGGAGAGGATTTTCTTTAGCAAATACCAACAGTTTAAGGCTTAAATATGCACGTCATAATGTGTTGTTTCAGTGGATTTTGTGCAAGTCTGGTCTGGTCTTATCAATCAGTACTTGTGTTTGTTTGGATGGGTTGCTTCAGACGTCAGCATGCGTCACTCAGTCCACCCTGCAATGCAGCGCTGTGACGTATAAAGGGCTGTTCCTCTCTCTGTCGGCATGTGCTCTCCGTACAGTGGCTTTAGCTCACAGTATTGCACAACACAAAGTGTCCATGTGGCCTGAAAGCGAGCAGGCACATTCAGTTCACTCCAGCTCAACAAGATGCAAAGAAAGGGGCTAGCTTGGTTATTGCTATTAAAAGTTACTAGGGATAAATATCATGGGAGAAGAAACAGACATCCAGTGTTTTCCAGCTTGAGTCTTTGTGCTTTCTTTGTTCGACTCCCTGGCGATGCCATATAGGTCACTGTTAGCAAAGAGGTAAAAAAGAGTCTCGCATGTTGCCCAACATTCTATATCACCAGCGTCTGCTGCATGCATGCGGGGGAAAGGTATTAACTTACTACATACTCGGTAAAGAACAGCCTTTCATGCAAAACACATCCTATGGCATAATGTAATCATGTGACCTGTTGTTGGCAGGGATGAGCTGATTGGTTAGTTTGTCATGATCATGGCATGCTGTGAAAAGTCATGGCAGTGAAGCAGTGATGGGTGCTCAGGTATTTATATGATGTTTGGGTGATTGTACATTACCGTTTGAGGTCAGGATTTGTATTTTTGTTTGATAGAAGGACGCATTTTTTTTTATTTGATCAAAAACACAGTAAAAACAGTAATATTATTACAATTTAAAACTATTTTCTATGTTGATATATATTAGAATTGAATTTATTCCTGTGACTGCAAAGCTGAATTCTAATATGCTGATTTTTTGCTCAAGAAACATTATTTTTTAATAATGTTGAAAACAGTTGTGCTGCCTAATACATTTTTTTTCCCACGATTCTTTGGTGAATAGAAAGGTTTTTTTCAACAGCATTTATTATAGAAATAGAAATTATGTTACATTATAAATATCTTTACTGTCACTTTTGCTCAGTTTATGCTTGCTGAATAAAAGCATTCATGTAAATGGAATTTCTTTCAAAAAACACAAAATCTTACTGACCCCAAACTTTTGAACGGTGGTATAAATATGAATGCCACATAAAATGGCTCATAAAATGTACAGAAACGTTTAGAAGTGAAATTCGCATATAGAAGTATGCTCGTGAAATGAAAAGTGGGTATGATTTTCAGCATGTTACTAAGTTTTCAGTTTTTGAAAGGGCTGAAAAGCAAAACAAAAAAGGCTTCTTGCATGTTTTGGATATTGCTTATTACTTTAAATATATATATATATGTAATTTTTATATCAATGCTTCAAGTTTGTTCAAGTTATGGCTTGCGCATATTCTAATCTATATTTCATACATTAAACACAATGCTAATCTAATAATAATTCTACTGCAGTTTGAGAAAAGCATGCCAATGTAATTAATGTTCATTTTAGACAAATAAATCTATTGTCAAATATATGTGATTGGGCCATTAGCACTGGCATTGCAAACTATTTTTTTAAAAAACTATATTCAAATATGACCTAAAATAGCTAAAAAACAAAACAAAAAGAAAAGACATATCACTTTGTACCCTGTGCTCTCAGCCGAACGAAAGTGCAGAAATGAAAGCAAAATAAGAAACCAATATTAAATATTCATTCGAACAGAAAATTGAAAAAAAATTCTGACAGCACTTATACCTAATATAGGTATTTTCCCCTGTGTCCACCATTTAGCTATTCAACAGAATATGAAATAAATGGGTCTGATCTGTCTCAAAGTGCTTTGATAATAATAAATTCATCTTAATTGATTTCCAGGCACAGCCTGACAAATACTTCTGACATAATATGATATAAAATCACACGATAAACACTTTGTTTCAAGATAATTCTACTGACAGATGACCACGTTTAGAGACGTACTAAAGGTTCTGCCGTGTCATTGGTCAGATGGTTGGCTTCATGTATCCAGGCTTGTGCTTGCTGGCTTTGCCCGGGTCAGAGGTCAGACTGTCATAACCACAGTGACTGGAGATGACATCATCATAAACCGGCATTAAAACTGTTGTGTATATCAATGGTTATGTAGCATTTCGTCAATTTAAAAAATCAAGTCTTGCTGCATGTTGGAGATTTCAGGTTTGTTGATACAGGCATTGAGCGTCGTCCAGTTTCAATGCTGAAGATGAGGCTTTATGATGCTACATCCTGTTGTGGTGGTCTGTGTACACCGGGTTGTGCTCTCTCTCTCTCTCTCTCTCTCTCTCTCTCTCAAGATCCAGAGGAAGGCTGGAGAAGATTTCACATTTGTCGGAGAAGCAGGAGAGTGCGAGAGAGAGACAAACCCATAAAATGAATGCTAGGTCTTCACCTGTGAATGTTCAGGATTGTCCTCCAAAGGTTTATCTCCATCACGAGACTTCTTTCTTTTTTTGTTGCCTGGAGAGTAGAAAGGGAAATGTAAAATGCCTTGTTTTGAACTGACATGGAAAATCTTAAATGAATAGCTGGCAGTCGATGGATAATTTCGCGTTTTTCACGTAAAAAAGACAACATTGTCGAAGTGATTCCTGTTCAACACAGGTCCGCAAAGACGATGACAAACCCTGTTTTATGTATTCCAGGCTAGTAGTTGGCCTTGCCACACTACTCGCCTATTGACTTTTTTATGCGCCTATAGACTGAGCACGTAATGCTACGGAACCGCGACCTAAAAAAAAAATCTAGTATTTCGAGATTAAAGTCGAAAAATGTCGAGATTAAAGTCGAACATTTTTGAGATTAAAGTCGAAACATTTTGAGATTAAAGTCGAAAAATTTCAAGATTAAAGTCGAAAAATTCGAGATTAAAGTCGAAACATTTCGAGATTAAAATCAAACATTTTCGAGATTAAAGTCGAAATATTTCGAGATTAAAGTTGAAACATTTCGAGATTAAAGTCAAAACATTTCAAGATTAAAGTCGAAAAATTTCGAGATTAAAGTCGAAAAATTTCGAGATTAAAGTCGAAAAATTTCGAGATTAAAGTCTAAACATTTCGAGATTAAAGTCGAAAAATTGCGAGATTAAATTAGAAAAATTTAGAGATTAAAGTCGAACATTTTCGAGATTAAAGTCGAAACATTTCGAGATTAAAGTAAAAAAATTGCGAGATAAAAGTCGAAAAAATTCAAGATTAAAGTAGAAACATTTCAAGATTAAAGTCGAAACATTTCGCGATTATAGTCGAAACATTCGAGATTAAAGTTGAAACATTTCAACTTGTGTTGGCTAGACGAGCACGAAAACACCTCAGAAACACTGCCACTAGCACCATTGTAGAATTTTATTGAAAGCCCAGATAAAAGTAAAAAGCTACTATTTTGTGTTAATCCATGCATGGCAGTTCGACTTCACAAGTGCATTTCTTTACACACACACACACACGCATGCGCTTTGAGCCACTGGACGCACACTGTTATATGAATGCACACACTTCTATGGAAGACAGTATTATCGTAATATTTTGACTTTATTCTCGAAACATTTCGACTTTAATCTTGAAATGCTAGATTTTTGTTTTCTTCAGTTTTTCAAATTTTTTTTTCTTGATGATGCGGGGCTTCCGTAATGCACGTGACGGTTTTCACGAAAATTCACATTTTTGTAGTTGACACTGATGATACTTTGAAGCTCGTTATATAAAGTTTGCGCTTTCAGGCTCTTTTAATTAACAGCCAAAAGACATAAAACGTTTTCTGTTTTAAGTTGAAAATGGTGTTGTGTAAACGGCCTTTAATAACCAGGAGAGTGAGGTTTGATTTACTGAGAGTTTGATAAAGTCATGTTTGAAATAAAACAAACATGAACATTAAATATTATGTATTTAATTATAATAAAGATAAAATATTGTATTATTGTATGTAGTTTTTGACCTGTATATCTTAAATGAAAAGTTGTCAGTTGTTAAATAATTTTGTAATTTTGGTCATATGACTGATTGATTGTAAAAGTGATTTAGCAAGTAGGACATGGAGCTCTATTCAAAATTGAATTAGGAATGCCTTCAATCTGAAATAAATTTGAACTGAGGAAGCAAACAGGATGTAGAATTTGAATTTGAATACTTCATAGATATTTTACTCATAAGAATTTCCAGGGGTGCTGATAGTGCCAATGTGTATTGGAGAAAAACATTTATTCAAAATGTGATTTCCCCCCACTTTCAATTTCAATGTTCGATTTTTGAATTAAAGATCAAAAAGATAAATCCATATTTATTTTCACAGCTTTCACAGCTTTGCGTCGTCATATTATATTAGCGCGCATTTTCTGATTTCATTGTATGAAATGATTTCCAGGTGGTAGAGTGGAGCTCAACTCTAGTCTACATTGATGGGCGGAGTCGTGGGAGTGGCCTCTGGAGCTGAGCATTGCAATGCACTATGGGGATTGTTGTCTACAATACAAGCACTAAAAAGTAATTTTATTGGCGTAGAGGGACCCAAATTAGAAATGTGTGATTCTACTACATATTCATGTCTCCACCGATGGAATTATCCTTTAACTAATATTAACAAATACAGTAACAAATGGATTTCTCATTGTTAGTTCATGTTAGGTAATACATTTTAACTGAACGGTAACGCTTCCTTTTACAGTCCAGTTACCCATGTAAATACTATGTACTTATTTTAGTAACTACAATTACTGGGTAATAACTAATACTAACCCTGAACCTACCCCTCTTCCATGTACTTACATTATATTAGCTGTACTTTCTAGGTAAGTACACTGTAAGTACCCTGTAAGTACTGTAGTGTAAAAGTAAGCGTTACCAATGAACCTTATTGTAAAGTGTTACCGTGAAAGACTTGTCGGCTAGTCAAGTAGTTTTGCTGAAGCACCAGCCTCCCCACAATCTTTTTTTTTTTTAACAGCAGGAAAAAAATAATGTTCTAGGGGCATCAAATGCTTCCGAGCCAGAAATATGTCCTACTTGTGCAAATAACATTGTTCTGAGTAACTTGTGTTTTTTTATTAATCAGATATGTGGCCTGCAGTTTGTCTGGTTAGTTGCTAGGAAACAGATGGAGTTTGAAAATGTAGCGTAAAAGCAGGTGTGTGTGTGTGTGTGTGTTCAGCTGTAAACTCAGGTGTCGTGTCATTACGGGGATGATTTCCCAAATATAGAAACAATTTGCAGCAGAGTATAGGGACGATTGTGTGCTTGATTCAGTCAAGTGATTGGCAGCTGATACACACTCAGTTTCCGGAGCAGTTTCTTCCCCAGGTTCTCATCCGAGCCGCCCAGAGAGTACGAGCTGATGAGCTGGGATGTAGACAGGTCCGTCTCCACGGGTACGGCAGAAGCATCTGAAATAGATCGGACGCACTATGACAGCAGGCCATGATCACATGACAAACTGAGCTGGCGAGTGATTGATTCAGCGACTGTTCTCTGATTCATTGATTCCCGATTCAGTAAGTCCTATTAACCTCCAGTCATAACATGCAGAGCTGAAACGGACAGTTCTATAGCCTGATGTCAACATTCCTCTGCAGGTCATATAAACAGAGACTAGAGCGAATGCATTTCCTCTCCCTGCAGTCTGTCAAGCATCCCTCTCGCTGTCAAACAGCTACTCCAATGTTTGAAAGTTTGGGTGCATTTACTCAGAGAGCAGACCACCACCCTTCTTAAAAGGACATTTCACCCTTAAAATGGATATTGTGTCAGTATTTACAAACCCAGTCTCAAGTCATTCCTAACCTGTATACGGTTAAACGCAAGCAAGCTAAAGTTTTATAACAGTAGTTCATATGATTAAAAACTATAGTCAAAATTCCTCTGAAATCATGTAGTATTGTTCGTGAAACAGTTAATATTCATGAATATTCTTCAAAACATTCTTTTTTTGTGGGTCTATAGACAGCATACGAGTTAGAAATGTATTTAAATAAAATAAATAATGACATTTTGGGTGAACTATTCGTTAAGAATTTGAAAACTATTTGTGAAATAATGACAATGATTTATGTTCACCCGATCAGCAGTTTGTTGCAACTTTTGATTTCATTTTTTTCTGTACCTTTTATGAGGCAATGACTGTATACTGGTCCGTAATAATATTGTCATGGTTTTGCTTCAGAACTCATCCTTCTATTCACTCACCAGTTCCTTCTTTTCTCTCCACACGACTCTCTCTAATATATGGGATGTCATCCATACGGAGGAACACAGAGTCACTGGGGCTCTTCTGTCCATCTGACTTACTTCCTACAGGGGGAGACAGACAGACACAGTCAGTGTAAAACAAGTAAAACAAAGTATAAACAATCAAAGCTTGTAAGTCAATTTTAGGAACTGTCTTTTTTTCACATGAAAATGAAATGGTTTGGCAAACAATTTTCTGTCCTGTGTTGACTGGAATATCATAGGTTAGTATTTCTGCAACATGTTGTGCAGATAGCTAGTATGCAATGAGTTGAGTCACATATATTGAAACAGGAAGTTTGAAATCGTTTGCTGATGATGTACTTTTGTATTATTCGATTGGTGGCATGTGGTATTTATAATTCATTATAGAAAGCATTCATTGGACAATTCATTTTGATCCAGAGAAAGACTGTCCATTTTGAATGCATATATTGTCTGGTTTGGAAAGTTTTTATGAGTGCACAACCTCAGACAACCAAGCCAAGCTTGGATGGAAAGCCAAACAATTTTGATTTCATTAGGATTTTAAAGGGATACTCCACCGGTTTTCATATTAAACTATGTTATTCCCTTAACTAAGACGAGTTGATGCATACCTCTCTCGTCTCAGTGCGTGCACTCTATCGCTCTGTATTGCCGCAAAACTGTGTTAGCACTTAGTTTAGCCCAGTGCATTAAATATGGGCCCAAAAGAGAAGCGACCAAACACTTCCTCGTTTTCCCTATTTAAACACAGTTACTCGATTAGTGTAACTCGACCTGGGCTGGTGACACAAAATAAAACGTTGTGTTTTTCTAAGCGTTTAAAATTAATGACTATATTGTATGGCGGAATACCATGAAAAGTGCTTTAGAGCACTTCAACTTGGCGCAATAATACCTTCACTCGTGAAAAGTCCTCTTACCGGCTCCCGCTTGTCGCATGTCACGTTGGTTGTATTGACCTATGGCATTGACGGAAATAAGAGGGAGGGGGAGAGGAAGCGGGAGCCGGTAAGAGGACTTTTCACGAGTGAAGGTATTATTGCGCCAAGTTGAAGTGCTCTAAAGCACTTTTCATGGTATTCCGCCATACAATATAGTCATTAATTTTAAACGCTTAGAAAAACACAACGCTTTATTTTGTGTCACCAGCCCAGGTCGAGTTACACTAATCGAGTAACTGTGTTTAAATAGGGAAAACGAGGAAGTGTTTGGTCGCTTCTCTTTTGGGCCCATATTTAATGCACTGGGCTAAGCTAAGTGCTAACACAGTTTTGCGGCAATACAGACCGATAGAGTGCACGCACTGAGACGAGAGAGGTATGCATCAACTCGTCTTAGTTAAGGGAATAACATAGTTTAATATGAAAACCGGTGGAGTATCCCTTTAAGTAACACTGCATTGAATTTCGTCTGCGATGGTGGAACAACGTTGTGACGTTTGCTATCAGCACTATATGCACAGTACATTACATATTTACAGTAGCTTTTGATATAAAAGCAAACATTGATGTGATCTTTTTTAACAGTGATTTGATTACCCTGCACTTGATCCTGTGTACACTTTAAGACAGATTCAATTTATTAGTGGAAACTGAACTTTTTGTCTGTTTTGACATTATAAGTGATTTCTAGCTTAAGAATCGGAGTTAAATTTTGTCACACAAAGTCTGATTAGTTTTACTGCTAAGAGGATTAGAGTTCGGCCTCGGCCATCTGTCTTGTTTGGCGCTTGGAATCTGTGAGAAACGTCTTAACTCTTTTATCATCATCAACATGCATTATCTGCATCCCCGGTTTCCACAAAGGTTAAACTGTTATGCTTTTTCCAATATTAATATGTGTAATATAGCTGTTTGTGAGCGTCTACATTGCCTTGCCCTCAAACACTGTTGTTGTAGCTGAGACTGGAAGAGTTTGGTTCGTGTTGTCGACATTTTCAGTGTTGCGAATCCAATTTACATGCACTTCAAAATGAGGACTCGTGCTGGAATTGATATGGAAAAACCAACATCATCTTTCCTTTTTATATCAAATGCTGAGGAAGATTCAGAGCTGAAATTCAGATGTGGTAATAGGCGTTTTGTTTCCCTCATGCGTTGTAAGCAGTAGACCAATCACAACAGACTAGGCTGAACATCTGGCCAATCAGAGCAGAGTATGCTCGCGGAACGGAGGGGTTTGAGAGACTGAATCTTCAAACGAACCCTTTCAGACTCTTTGAGAAATTAGGTGATGTGCAATGCATATTATGAGAAAATGTACGTGTTTATTGACCTTGGATGCATATTGTAGGAGACCTCCGAAAATAAAATGAAGAACCTTTAAAATAGCACAATATGGGCAATTTAAGATGAATGACATTGATGGTTATGATTAAATTTGACTATTTTCAAGCTCTATAAAACAACTTTTAGTGTTCCTCTAACAGTGGCTTTACACTGTGGTTGTGCAATCGAAGCCAAGAGTAAAAATATATTTCAGTGTCAAATTATTTTAATATTCATTTGCTGAGAAAGTGGGACTCATTAAGGAAAAGCGAATGCACTCACGGACTATGCGGTTTCTCTCATTGAGGGCGGTGGTGCTGTCTGGCCGTCTGTGCTGGTGGAATCGGGTCAGACAGGGCCGCGGTTCAGTCAGAGGAAGGGCGATGCTGTTGGAACGTGTCTCGGGGATTGTCATTCTCTCCCCAGAAGCTCGACTGTCTGCATCGGGTGTTTGCGGAGAGATGTCCATGCGTGTTGCTGTCAGGGCGTTCTGATAATGGTTACGAGTGATCTGGAAAGAATGACAGTTTGTCAATACATATCTGATAATACTAGGTTTCTATCGTAGTGTTAGAGTAGGCCTATTTATATAAGCATTTTTTTATAATTATTAAAAAGTATTTGGGTTTTTTGGAGCAAAGAGAACACTGGAAATAAAAGTTTGATGCAAGTCCTTGGTTCGTTCTCATCAAAGAAAGCTGGGTCTGGGTCATATTGCGCCTCAAATGAAATTATATTTTGAATAATTTTCCCATTATTGTAATTTCATCGAATACACCAATACAGTATAAAACGTAATATTGTGAAATATTACAAATTTAAAAAACTGTTTTAAAAAAATGTGAAAACATATCTGAATGTTCAGTCATCATTACTCGAGTCTTCAGTGTCACATGATCCTTCAGAAATCATTCTAATAATATTAATAAGAATATGAATAATGGTTCTTATTATTATCAATGTTGAAAAAAAGTTTAATATTTTTGTGGAAAATGTTTTATTTTTCAGTATTGTTCGATGGACAGAAAGTTCAAAAGAGCAACATTTATTTGAAATAGAAATATTTTGTAACGCTATAAATGTATTTAGTCACTTTGTATCAATTTAATGGTTCCTTGCTGAATAAAAAGTATTAATTCATAACGTCATTTATATTGTTTCAATGGAAAGTACAATTGTACTGTCACAGTCATCATCTGCACCAGTCAGTCTTCATCTTCACTAGCCTACACTTCCCAGAATCCTTCTTGTCTCCAGACCTGAACTCACTTCCTCAATCGCCCACCTGTTCATCATCCTCATCATCTGTGTCACCTGTCCTCACCTCGTTATTGTTTGTTTATATCTGTATTTAGTTTCCTTCTGCCCGGTCGGTTCTTGATTGTCCTTTGTTAATGTGTAACAGTGTGTCTGAGTGTTACCTGCCTGTACCTGAAGCTATATTTAGTAGAGTTTATATTCAAATTGTTGCCTGTTCACCGTGTCTTCTTCCAGCACCACACTGTGAAATACGTATACATTATGATCATATGTACTTAATTTAACGCTTGTAAATATTTGCATTCTTGCACTCTCGGAGTCACAACTGCCTTCTAAAAATCAGCATCATAAGAAATGTTCTGAACATCATAGAAAGTCAGTGAAGAAAATCTCCATTCTTTGTTGACGAGATTGGATACATGTTTGTGACGGCTGTTCTAAACCACTTTTTTGAGAGTCTTTGGTTCACTGCAGTTTTAAGGGAGAAAATACTCAGCAATGCTGTTGATTGAATTTGAACATGCTTTGTCTTAACCCTCTGGTTATCTTCGGGGTCTTTTTGACCCGCAAAATGACTTTTGGTGAATTTTTAAAAAATGTTCTCTTTGTCCAAATGGTATGAAAACTTAACACAGTCTAGATCTACCAAAATATATATATATTGGAATAATATCTGTTTTTATGTTAGCATGGAAAAAATGCAGACGCTTGTTATCTTCTGGGTCCCTGGATACCCCGCATAGTGAATATACAAAATTCATCATCAAAATCAGAGACAACGAAGAAACAACACAGATCACATAGGCAGAAATAAAGTGGCACACTTCCAACAATGCAAAAAAAAAAAAAAAATCCACAATCGCACTCACACACACACACACACACACACACACTTGTAAAGCTATACTATGCATACTGCCTGCAGTGCGCTGCAAACGAGACTGTATGAGATGAGACCACCAATTATTGTTCCTAGTTGTTTGATTTTTTTCCCCATTCACTGTTTTTTTTTTAATTTTTTTCCTGCTTTATTTGCTCATTTGTTATTGCTGTTTAGTTCACTGCATTTCGAAGTTCATGTCATGTATTTTTACTCAATATGTAATATAACTGTTAATTTCTGTAATTTTTGGTTCTGTTATAGTTAGTAAAATTGTAAAATTAAAATTGTAGAATTATATTAAAAGCAGATGATTGAAATAAATTATAAAATCTAAAGACTCCAACATTTGTAGTCTTGCTCAGGTTTGATTCTAAGCATAATGTAACATTATCGAAAAAACTTTTGTCAGTACAAAAAAATGCTAAATTTTGACAAAAAGTTGTGTGTGTGTGTGTGTGTTATAATTGTGATTTTATAATATTTAGATATGAATCCAACTGGAAAAACCCGTGAAAAGATATGTAGTTTGGTTAATCACATAACAAATAGCTTATGGTGGAGGTCTATGGCCATCTAGTGGTTAATGTGAGATTTTTTTATATATATTTTAAAACTGCATTTTCCAAAAAAAAAAAAAAAAAAAAAAAAAGGGCAAAAATCTTACATTAAATCATTTAAAATGATCCATGTTATCCCCATAAATGAAAGTTACAAATCTGGGTCTTTTCTAAAGTAAATTTGACAAAATGCTGTTTTTTTTTTTTTTGTTTTTGTTTTTTTTTTGTAAACAAGCCTTTTTAAATAAATATGTATTTATTTATTTATTTATTTATTTATTTATAGAAATTTAAAAGATATCAATAATCCTCCAAAAACTGCACAAATGTTGAGTAAAAACATTAATAAACAGACTAAAATTACATTTGTAATATATATATATATATATATATATATATGTAGACACAAATGAAGATAATCAGAGGGTGTTAAAGCAGTTAAAACCACCACACAGATGTTTAAACAACAATAAAACCTTGATTTTTCACCACAGGGGTTCTTTAAATTCTCTCAGCATAATCAAATGTACCTTAATGATCTGTAGGTCTGTGAGCTGCCGAACTGAATAGTCTGGTAAATACGGTCCAGCGCTGATGCTCAGTTGACCCAGGCTGCCTCCGTGGATCGTAGTATCCGAATGATTGAGACCGCTGCTCCGCGATGGTGACCTGTGGACTGCATCACAGAGATTCACTTGACTATTCCTTAAATTATTGCCACAGATATTTAGACACTCCTTTCCTCAGCATATTGAGCGTCTACAATTACACAGTCTAGAACTTATACTGTATGTGTATTGTACATTTGCTGAGGGTGGAATTATTCAAAGTAATAGTTTGACTTATTGATACTAATATAGACATTATTTTAGATGAATTTTTCAAAGGTAATATTAGTTTTCAGAGGTTTTTCGATGAAGAAAAACATATACCAAACTGTTGTTTTACAATGAATTAAACACTTTTGAGTGAAATATTCATATTATTAGGCTATTTTTAATTTGTTTATGCATAAAACAATTAAAACACTCTGCTTAAAGCTACACTGTGTGCCCCCATCTAGCGGTGAAAAGATATATGACCATCCAGTGAATATTAGTTTCTGTTCCTCTCAATTCCGATCGTTTTAACTCCTACAGTGACCAATGTAGTCCAAGATTAACATGGCTTCAAGTTCTACCTCGTCCATGAGTGTTAACTCAAACGTAAACGTGAAAGGCGAAGCTTGAATTAACGGGTATGTCCCTCTTTGGCTAATGTACTTTCAAGATGGAGGGGCAACATGGCGACCGACATTAGAACCCCTTACCCGTATGTATTTTCAATGGCATACACTCACGAGAATACTTTATTACTTGAACGAAGTAAATATACATTAATGAGCATATATATTTTTGAAAGAACTAAGTGTTTTTAGCTAAGAAAAAACTAAAAGAGTTACACATTGTAGCTTTAAGATGAAATAGGCCTACACTCCTAGTAAAGATACATTCTCCTCGAGTTTGAACACAAAAAAAAATTGTGTTCAATCAACGATCAACTCGGATGTTGCATTAAACTGATAAAAATGAGTTGTATAGCTGAGTTAAAGCAATTTAAAAACGTTGTCATAACTTATTGATCATATATTTTTTACAGCGTAAACAGTACTGTTGTTTCAAGGATTTTTAGATCATTTAATTTAAAATGTGAAGAGTGGGTTTGAAAATTTGAACTTACAGTGTTGAAAAAATTGACTTTTTAGTGTGGACAGATTGTGAGCCAAAAAACAAAACAAAAAACCTTGTCCTCCACCACACAAAGGATCTCTTTGGCTTCATTTTAGATGCCCATTTATATGTCATATCTCATTAGCAAAGAATGAGGTCCTGGACGGAGTGTGTTGGAATGTGTGTTTGCATCTGCGGTGTGGCTTTGTGTGTCTACATCACTGAGAGAGATGCAGAGATAAACCTCACCAGAGAGACAGACTTTAACACAGACTACTTTAACTTAGATTTAACGCACATTTGTTCTGAATTAATCTCTTCGACAAGGGCTAAAGGCTCCATCCTTGGAGTTATTTTTGCATTTTTCGTGACGCTAAGCTTATGAGATTTTCATCCTTATATAATAACGTGCCAATTTTTGCCTGAGTGGGCAGACGAGAGTTTCTCTCCCGCTGTAATTACCCGTCTTTACTCTCCAAAGATTTACATAGCCACTGTTTAGATATTCTGCTTTAATTATCTCTGGAGAGCGTTGCTAGAGGGGGTCACGTATGCTCCGCGCGCTCAACGCATATCACAGTTTTTAATTGCTCATTAATATTTTTAATGCAGGAAAATCTTCTTCAAGATATTCTGAAAACTCAAGTTGATTTATCAAATGAGACTCAGCTCCAGTGATTAATTCTGAGTATTACAATGCTGCTTTTTTCAGATATGTTGTGTGTAAGATAGTGTTTTGTGAATGTAAAAGGGAAAGTTTAAAAGATCAAACTTCACGATAAATGTCTCCCACGAGAAAGAATCGATTCTAAACCGCCTGAAATGAGTCAGTCCAGCATTACTTCCTGCTCAAAAACCTAATAAATTTGCATAATGCCAGCCTAAGTTCCTCATTGGCTGTCAACGAACAATGACACCATCATACCGTTTGTATCACTGTGGCTATAACCGAAATCTCCCACTACTCACTATATAGTGGACTATATAGTGAGCTCACCATTTTGTAGTGCTGTCCGAATGTATAGTTATGATTATTATACCCTATATAGTCAACTCAATGTATCCCAGAAGGCATTTTGAAAAGTAGTGTACAACCGATGGTCACTAACCCAAGCCCTACATACCATCATGCATTGCGCTGATCGTAAAAGTGGCGGACGGACGACGAGGAGAGCAGCGCGACGATACAAATTTGTCATACAAATGTCAGTTATGTTCTGTCTCGTTTAACTTATGATATGTAGTAGTTTTACAATTTTGTCAGGTATGTATAAATTGTTTGTAACATCAATGACGTATACCTATTAGTCTGCCTCTTGAATTAAGAGAGATCACTTCGTTAAATGTTTTTAAAACCAGTGTTAAAAATTATTTCATGTCTTTAGCCTTTGAGAGATTGGGCTAGTATTTATATTTGTAATTTGCCTGTTGTTTTTATGTGTTGCTTGTTTTATGTGGTTGACTGTGCAGCACTTTGGTCTGCAGGTGCAGTTGTAAAGTGCTTTATAAATAAATAACCAACCAATAATCAACAGGCAGAGAGACGATCGAGTAGTGTCCAAAAGTAGTGTTTCTATTATGCTGGTGAGCTCACTATATAGTGCTCTAGTGGTTTGAGTGGAGATTTCGGACACAGCCTGTGTATCAAGTGCTGAGGAAGCATCCGGAGCAGAAATTCAGAAATGGCAATGGCTTTGTTTCGAACACGCGCCGTCAGCAGTAGACCAATCACAACACTGGGCTGAACATCTGACCAATCAGAGCAAAGTAAGCTTTTGGAAAGTAGGGGTTTAGAAAGATCAATCCTTTGTTAAACCATTTCAGACACGTTGAGAAAAAAATAGGTGATGCTTGTATATTGTATTTGTATATTAGGAGAAATTGTATATTAGGAGAAAATTCAAGTGTTTTTTTGACCTTGGATGGTTGTAAACATGTTATAGAAGACCTTTAAAAAATCATTTTATATCAGTAAACAAACCTGAGGGTAGGATGGCCATGATAGCAGGTAAGCTGTAGTATGTGAACGGCCCATTTTCAAACTTTAGTCCCTCTTTACCGATCTCTACCTCGACTCGACCCTGCAGCCAGAGAGAGACGAATCACTGCTGAAATCAAGTTTGCATTCATGAAAACTGAGCAAAGTAGCACCTTTACTCCAGTTACAGAGGGTCCAATATCGAAAATGCTTTTATTTTGCATATGTATTTCAATATAAAAGTCATTTCGGAATGTATTCCAAAGCTTGTAGTGCTGCACCTGCAATATTAGGATGAAATAATCCACAGGCTTGTTGCGCAGGAAGAGGAAGTGCTTTGGCGATCGCTTGTTTTTCTCATCAAACTTGAGCTCCTGCAAAACGCTCGGGTGCTTGATCAGTCGCAGAAGGATCTTTTCTGAGAGATGCGTTGGCTTAAAAGGCTCTAATTCTACCGACAGGAAGGGAACAGAGAGAATCAGTGAAACACAGCATTGTGATTTTCAAATGAGTATACTATTGTCAAATAATCGTGTGCACATACTTTTGGCCACACATTGGATGTGCTTTAAACAACATTTTAAATTTCATAAAACTTGAAATCCTATTAAACTTAAATCGATCATTAGTTAAGTTGACACACACTTGACTCACTCCCACATCTGTGAATTGAGATTACCTGTGGCTAGAAAGCGATGTGTCGCTAGCAGAAGCTGTGGGGAAACTTTGACCTTCATTTCACTCTCTGAGAGTTTAAATATGGAGAAATCTTGCTGTTTCCTCTCATGGTGAGACACTCTCCTCTTCGAACGGTTATCAGCTGCCAAGACACAACAGCAATGGGTTATGTAGGCTTTACCGCACACCAAGAAGCAGTAAACGAGAGCATTGAGAATAAGATGTATAGACAGTAAAGGGTTAAAAGAAAACTGTTAAAATTGTTCTTCAGGTAATTTATGCAATATTTAACTCCATATAATTGAATTAAATATAATGGAAGAACATTTTCAGGCCATTTTTTGTATCGAGCCTTGATTTTTGGTTGTCAGCACAAAAGGTTTAAAATTAAATTTACAGTAAATGTTGTGGCAAAAAGGCTCAGATTGTTTGGAATTAACATGCTCAATCATTTTGTTAGGATTAAGGATTTTTTTTATCTTCAGTTTATTTTCTACTGAAGTTTTATTGCAAAATTGTATTGCAAAGTGTCATTGAATTGCAAAGTGTGGAGTGTCCTTATATCTGGTGCAGAGCTGGGGTGCGTTTCCCGAAAGCATCGTTAGCAAACTATGGTCGCAAGTTGGTCACAATTTCCATTGAACTCTATTGGGAACGACGTAACTTGCGATCATAGATGGCTAACGATGCTTTCGGGAAACGCACCCCTGATTAGGAGAATAGTGACTGAGCTGGTGACCAGAAAGGATTCTGGGAGATGCAGTGCTGAAGGTGACAGGTCTGGTGATTTAGTAATGTCAGGTTCCCATTGTAAAAAATTACCTCAATTTCTGGCTATTGGGATACATTGTCACAAAAGGTCAAGGTGGTATTAATAACTATAACTTATTTCCTGGGCGTTAACTGTAAAAATGTTCAAAAGTCATTTAGTCATTTAGCAAACGCCTTACAAATGAGGAATACAGAAAAAACAAGTCATTATGAAGAGCCAAACAATGCAGTAAGTGCTCAAAATACAAGGTTTAGACACTGCTTTGAGTAGCATAAGCTATGATTCAAGGAAAAAGAAAGGATAGGATTTTTTTATGAGGTCAAGTGCTCACAGATGAGATGAGTTTTCATAGATGAGATGTCTTTTAAATGTTGTCAGGGATTCTGCATTCTGGATGAAGGTGATGATCATTCCACCAGAAAAGAACTGTGAATGAAAATGTTCTGGAGAATGATTTTGTGCCTCTCTGTGATGGTACAACGAGCTTATGTAGGGGAGACCGGGGACAGTTGCAACAGGGGGATGGTTGCAACATGTAATTTTTCTCCAATCATAAACAAGTTAGAGTGATGACACTCACACTGCACATGCTCAGCTGGATGCCCGCCTTCCAGAGAAAATCTCGAGGAGATTTCTGAGCTACTCCAGGATTTATTGACAAAAAATGATTTTTGAGGTGTGAAAGTATTTTTTTTCTTGAGCTTTATATTTGTTAAACTGTTGTCCCTGTTTTTGTGATTGAACTCAAACTTATATGGTTTAAATGAGTGATATGTTAACTTTAAGCTAGTATGGTTAGCATGTATCAAGGTAGCCTTGTTTAGCTAGCACATGAGGTTTTATTGAACTGACAGGAACAGGGATGGTTGCAACAACTGTTGCAACTATCCCCGTACAATGCATAAATAAATAAACAGACCACATAGCAGTATTTTTTTTACATTACAATAGGCTAAATAAAAGTTAATTGCCTCACAAATTGTTTCATTCTTCCTATGTCACTAAAAGCTTAGGCTACTGTATTTTATATCAGTTTGAATATTTGACATCTGCATATAAGGCCTAGTCATCTAGACAAATCTATTATTGTCATCTAATCAGAGCTGATGAATAAATAACACTGTAATATTATTATAACTTACATTTTTGATAATAATAATTTTTCTAACACTGATATATATATTGTAATATATTGTATTTGTAATCTGTTGCAACCATCCCCAAACAATGTTGCAACTGTCCCCGGGCCCGGGGACAGTTGCAACATCTGACTCCTTACATTCAAATGCAAATTGTGAAAAATGTAGATTCTGTAATTATCTTTAAATGGTTTAGACTATTAACAGACAGATGTAAGATTATTGTATAAACAATTGGTTTGTTTAATCCAAACCATCTCTGAGTAACAGAGCCAAATTAAAAAAGTGTTGCAACTGTCCCCGGTCTCCCCTACATAATAGAGTAGTCAAGACTTGGAAAATTACTTGGAAAATTAGGTAAATTACCTTTCCAAGCTAGCTTAAATATTAAAAGTAAAACATCCAACAACTACGGCTGAGGGTAACGCATTAGTAACGTGAGTTAAGTAATCAGATTACTTTTTTTCAAGAAACAAGTAACGCATTACTTTTAAATTGAAAAAAAAAATTGTATATATATATGAAGAGTTCAGATGCAAAAGCCTCTAAATGCCATTTGAAATTTTCTTCTAAAATGATCATTTTTATCAAACTTGTATATTTAAGTTCAGTAATTTCACTTAAATGACAATTAATAGGTAATCTTCATTGCCATTTAAGTGAAATTACTGAACTTAAATATACAAGCTTGATAAAAATGATCATTTTAGAAGAAAATTTCAAATGGCACTTAGAGGCTTTTGCATCTGAACTCTTCATATATATATATATATATATATATGTGTGTGTGTGTGTGTTAGTTACTTTTTCAAATAAATAACACTCATTTCTTTGTTTTCCTATTGACTGACAGCTCTGGATTATGACACTGGATTATCGAAGGATCATTTCAAATATGGTGTCAAGGGGACTTGTAGCCAAAAATCGCCAAGCCCAGCCCAAGTGAAAAAAAGTAATGCAAAAGTAATGTAACAGTGCATTACTTGCAATCAAAACTAACTAAGTAACGCAATTAGTTACTTCTTACTTAGGGAGTAACACAATAGTGTAACACGTTCCTTTTAAAAGTAACTTTCCCCAACACGTTAATCTCCCCTATCTCCCCTATTTTTAGCACTGTTAATATAATTAAAAGCAATCCGTTGATTGCAGGGAACAGGATTTGCCAGAAGAAAAATAGAGTTATGGAATCCAATTATTTGTGTGTGGTACCAAGTGTGGTAATTATTTATAACAGGGTCACAATATCATTGACTATGCATGAGGAAGCAGAGATTAACTGGTTTTCACGGTTTAGAGGAATATATTCTTCTTTTAATTAGTTTTTTTTTGTATCTTTTAGATGTCTGAATCTTCATCTGGAGTTTTAATAATGATGGACAGATGAGGCCAAGGATTTGCATGAGTGCGCTGGAGAAAATTTAAAGAACAGAAATATCAAAAACCCCTACTATAAAGGTCCGTTTCGTCCACAATCTCAGATTTGATGATTTCCTCGATGACGTCCTCCAGAGTGACGATCCCCATGACTTCGTAGAAAGGGTCTCCTTCTCCTTCGTTATTGACCCTCTGCACGATAGCCAAATGTGATTTCCCTTCACAGTGCCAGAGAAAGACATGGAGCATCATGGCAGGTTATACAATTGGCATCATTTTATGCAGATGATCCCATCCTCATTTAAAACACACTAAAGCTAATTTCACAAAATTGCTTTGCTATTAAATCAATCCATTACATATTACATTCAATCCAACACTCTAAAAAAATGCTGGGTTATTTGGATCAAATATGGACAAACCCAAATGTTGGGTTAAAAATGTAATTTAACCCAATGGTTGAGTTTGTCTATATTTGACCCAAAGATGGGTTAAAACAACCCAGCATTTTTTAGACTGAATAAAACACACTTTTATCATGCAAAGTGTGCAAAATCAATAGTCAAATAACATTAGTAAATGAAGCCCTGTCCGTTTGTTTTACCCTTTTGTGCATATATGTGTGGTTTCAGGTGCGTGTTTTGGATTGTTGCAGGGGCTGAACTTTGTCGCATGCCATAAAGAGTGCTTGATATGAAGGTTCATGACAGTTTTGAAGATCCAGACCTGACCTTATGCAAACAGCATGGAAGGATTATGCAATGGCGTTTGGGAATCCCTGCGGCTATGATGATAAAGCTTCCTAAGCTAAAAACCTGGAATCTGCAATTTTAAGCTGCTCAGGCATTATTGGGCTTTTGTTAGTTCATACTCCCCAATTTCATTAAATCATTATGATGCCTATCTAGGTTTCATTTTATGAAGAATCACGTTTCCTGTGTTAATATACACTCACCTAAATGATTATTAGGAACATCATGCTAATACTGTGTTTAACCCCTTTTGCCTTCAAAACTGCCTTAATTCTACAGAGCATTGATTCAACAAGGTGTTGAAAGCATTTTTTAGAAATGTTGGCCCATATTGATAGGATAGCATCTTGCAGTTGATTGAGATTTGTGGGATGCACATCCAGGGCATGAAGCTCCCATTCCACCACATCCCAAAGATGCTCTATTAGGTTGAGATCTGGTGACTGTGGGGACCATTATAGTACAGTGAACTCATTGTCATGTTCAAGAAACCAATTTGAAATGATTCAAACTTTGTGACATGGTGCATTATCCTGCTGGAAGTAGCCATCCGAGGATGGGTACATGGTGGCCATAAAGGGATGGACATGGTCAGAAACAATACTCAGGTAGGCTGTGGCATTTAAACGATGCCCAATTGGCACTAAGGGGCCTAAAGTGTGCCAAGAATACATCCCCCACACCATTACACCACCACCACCAGCCTGCACAGTGGTAACAAGGCATGATGGATCCATGTTCTCATTCTGTTTATGCCAAATTCTTACTCTACCATCGAGACTCATCACACCAGGCAACATTTGATGTCCAATTTTGATGAGCTCTTGCAAATTGCAGCCTCTTTATCCTATTTTTAGTGGAGATGAGTGGTACTCAGTGGGGTCTTGTGCTGTTGTAGCCCATCCACCTCAAGGTTGTGCGTGTTGTGGCTTCACAAATGCTTTGCTGCATACCTTGGTTGTAATGGGTTATTTCAGTCAAAGTTGCTCTTCTATCAGCTTGAATCAGTCGGCCCTGAAATACTCAGACCAGCCCGTCTGTCACAAACAACCATGCCACGCTCAAAATTGCTTAAGGGGCTTTTACACTGGGCTCGTTTGCTGCGGTCCGAGCCCGAGCGCGTTTGTTTCCGGCGCCCCCTGCAGCGTTGGTCTGGTTTCACACTCAACTTGATTCTTTCGAACCCTGGTGCGTTTGCGTGCATCTTACGTCATCGCGAACGTGCGCGTCGCATGATAGAAAGCAGAATGTGGGTAAATATTGTGTTTTATTTTAAATATTGTGTTTTATTGTGTTAGTTTTATTTATTTGTGTTTTTATTAATGTGCTGCTATTATGAGCAGTTGAGTGAACAATTATACAGGTTTACTGTGCGTGTGTCACATAAGGTGGACTTCTGCTGCTTGCAAACGGACTCTTTTGAGGAGACAGTGGATTTCCAAATGTGTTGCTCTGATTCCACGTGCAATGCACGAATACACTGCAGGCTCACTCTCGTTCGTATCCAAGGTAAATCATCAACACTGTCATCCCGTACAAGTGTTTTATTTAACTGAATACATCACAATAAGCTAAAACGCATGCGCAGGATACTATACTTCCTGAACAAGTGCGTGCCCGAATCCGTGTTGATTTCACATTCACGCGAACCGCGTCACGGTTCGGAAGCAACCGAACTCAGACCACCTCCTCCAGGTAGTCTCGGGTTCGGTACCCCAGTGCGCACACGGGTCCCATGACAGCGTTCACATTAGCGATTTTTCAAGCAAACCGTGCTCCGTTCCGAACTAAACTGCCAGTGTGAAAGCCCCCTAAATCACCTTTCTTTCCCATTCTGACATTCAGTTTGGAGTTCAGGAGATTGTCTTGACCAGGACCAGACCCCTAAATGCATTGGAGCAACAGCCATGAGATTGGTTGATTAGACAATTGCATTAATGAGAAATTGAACAGGTGTTCCTAATAATCCTTTAGGTGAGTGTATATTGCCATTTAAAAAAATATATTTTTACTCAGCAAGAATTCATTGAAGTCACAGTAAAGACATTTATAATGTTTCAAATGACGCTGAAAAAAAGTATCATGGTTTCTATACAAAAACATTGAAGCCTTGCCTTGCCTTTGATAATAGTAAGAAAAATGTTTCTTGCAGCATAAGAATGATTTCTGAGGGATCATGTAACACTGAAGACTTTATACTTTATACGGTAAGGATATACAGTGATGATACTGAAAATTCAACTTTTCCATCACAGGAATAAATGACATTTTAAAATATATTGGAATAGAAAACATTTTTACTATCACAATATTAGCTATTGTTTTTACTGTATTGATCCAATTTAACAGAATTTACTTGTTCTGTACTTCCACAACATTGTGATGTCCAATTATAACTTCATTTGAATGCAATACCATTTTAACAATGGCTAGTCAATGTTTAGCAGATTCGTCTGAAGAGTCCCAACATTAAAAACTAGTAGTTGAAGTCTTTTAATTTCAGCAGATTGATTTATCAGTCTCATGTAATGCAAGGCCTCTTGCTGAAATATGGTACTGTTAAATCTATATTGGCACCAACAGCAAACCAGCAGCTTGGTTCTGCAGCAAAGTGCATTATTTCATTTCACATGCAAAGTGGGCTCTTACATTAGAGTCTTAAAGGAACAGCAGCAGCACAAATAAAATAAAAAGTCACAAAAAAGCTAATTCATCACATACACAATGTTTCTTAAATTGTTCATTGAATTAGATAGATGGACATATTTGACCGCTGCGATCGTGTATTTTGAATACATTAATGAATCTAACTAAACCCAAACTGAAATATATAGGGCATTTGAAAATATTCAAATAAAAACTATGCAAACGTATAATAACCTTGATTTCAGATGGAGAGGATTAAATGATATAATCCTCAACCTTTTGATAGAGAGAACGTAAAGCCTCTCTCTCTCTCTCTCTCTGTGGTCTCCATGGTAGCAGTGCACACGGAGTGAAAGTGAAGAATTCTGCAGGAGTCAGGTGGAGAGCAAGGGCAATGCAGCACTCGGCACCATATACTTCTCAAAGCTGATGTGCAGGGAACCGCATTACATCACTACGCTATTATATAACACACACGCGGAGCCCACACGGATGTCCCTGCGATTCCCTCAGCTGTTGTGCCAGCAAATGAACTCATTAAAGCTGGCACTGTACTCTACTCATGTGATGCGTGGCAGAGCAGTATGGTGACAAATGCTAAATAAAGCACAGCATGTAGCTGAAAATAGAAAGAAAAACACAGGAGAAGTGATGAAGGAAATGCCTGTTTTCTAAGAACTGCAAGTAAATGAATGATTTAAGTGATATGGAGACACTGACGAGCCACAACTTCATGACCACTCATAGGTGAAGCAAATGTTGTTGATTGTCTCCGTGTCACGTGTCATGGTCTGGGGAGATTGAACAATCATTTCTTGTAGAAAAAAGTTGGATGCATGAGAAATGGGCTGAGTAAAGATCTGAACGACTTTGACAAGGGCCAAATTGTTATGGCAAGCCGACTGGGTCAGAGTATCTCTGAAATGACGAGGCTTGTGGGTTTCTCCAATGCCAGTAAATGTAAAGTCTGATTATTTGTAGTAAGATATAAGAACTCAATAAAGTAATGTCAATGGTTTTTGGGACTAAGCACTAAAAGATACAGGCACCTATTATATTTGTTAGATTATTACTTTATGTTTTCTGCAATGGGGTCTTATAGCGACACCTATAACTCTCTAGCACCACCAATAACTCAAAATTTTACATATTTGACTTAGGGCTGTCAAACGATTAATCGCGATTAATCGCATCCAAATTAAAAGATTGTGTTTGCATAATATATGTGGATGCACTGTGTATAATTATTTTATATATATAAATACACACACTTGTATATATTTAAGAAATATTTTCATCTATATACTGTATATAGATTTATATATAATTTATATTTTATATATAAATATCAATTTTATATATAATTTATATTTTTCTTAAATATACTTGCATGTGTGTGTATTTATATATATTCAAAATAATTATACAGTGCACCCACATATATTATATAAACACAAACTTTTATTTTGGATGCGATTAATCGCGATTAATCGTTTGACAGCCCTAATTTGTCTATATTCTTCCATTTGATTCCTTGGAGTTGTTTCAGTTTCTGCACAACTAGATTTTTCGCCACTTTGATTTTTTTCTCTATTCCTAAATAGTTTGCCCAATTTTCACCAGACTAGCCTCGGCAACCAAGCCTCAGTAACCTGAGCAGTAAATGTTTTTGGTTTTCAGCACCACTCTCTGCTTAAATCCCAATGGAATTGTCAGCAAAATGTCAAACAGAAGTGATTCTGCAGCTTATAATTGTCATATCCATTATCATGCCGAACTCCCCTAGAGTTGTCATAACAGAAATGTGTTTCATGGGTTTTTGTCATCATAGAAAAGACCAGCATAGTTAGAATAGGAAACAATAGAGAGAGGATTGTGGAGGCTGAAAACTGAGTGATGATCAATCAGATCCTATGTGATTTTTTGTGTCTAAATTAGGCTGTCTACTTTAAAGGGGTGATGTACTGATAAATACAATTTTCCTTGAGCTTTTGACATCTAAGAGGTCGTCATATCATAAGATTATCCTGTAAGTTTCAGAACTGAAAACGTCCTTGTTAGTCCAATAAAAGCTTTTATTGACACCAGGCTCAGCAAACGACTCGTTTTTCAAAGTGGGGGTACTATGACATCAAAGGGGTTAAAACCCCACCCCCGCAGAAGAAGATCAACGCCTACTTCAACACGGCCGGTTTAGCCCCGCCCACCGATTCTCGCATTACACGCATAGCTAAATAACATAGATGCCTACCTACCTTGTGATGACAAACCGGATGGAGAGTGAAACTCATTAAAATATGCAAAACGGTTATCCACTCACAGCAGTGGGCGTTTACTTCCAAGTCTTCAAAGCGAGACGCCCATAAAAACCGAGCGTTTTTGAGCTAGGCTCAAAACTAGGGTAGAAAATAACCTATTACTTATTCATTTTGAAGTTTTTAAATGTACAAACCAAGCGAACGTCATAAGTAGACCTCAGACAACAATCTCAAAAAATGTAAAAAGCCAGTTCATGACCCCTTTAAAGTGAACAGCGCATAACAGTACAATATGCTTCACATGACTAAACTTGCGTCATCGGTTTCAAAAACCTCAGTTTTCACAGTCCACGTTACAAAGCGAAAACTGCGTTTTCAAATGTATGAAAGCTTCATTTTCATTCATAAAACGCCATCTCATTATGGGCAGAAGGCCAAAACAGAGTGAAAAAGAAGCATTTTCAAACGAAGATGTATTAGTCTGTGCAAGGACTTAATCACATAGTTTACAAGGTGCCTATGTTTGAACATTTTTAATATTGTTTGATGTTTGAGTCAAAAACTATATGTCATTTCAATTTTTGTTCCATAGAATGGTTAAGAATGACATGAAGGTGAACTGTTTCTTTGAGAATCTTTCAAAATGTAAAAATGCGTTTTAAATTGAGCATTTGTCACGTGCTGAATAGACTCATGGCTTTACTATTTTTAAAGAACAGCTACATTTTGACAGTTTTACCACTTTAGTAACAGTCTCCAGAAAAAGGTCATTATATTCAACTTCACCTTTACCTGCTGTTCAGCATCTGCCTTATTTTACAGAATGAAGAGGGAAAGGTTTAACCTGCATATTTCATTATCCCTGCTGTAATATGTTCAATGGAGGCAGAGGCTTCAAAGCGTGTCAGGCTGGGTACTCACAGTGTGAGGAAGCGGATCCTCTTCTCTCTTGCTCTCTGCTCTGTTTGTCTGTACGGTCCCAAGCTGAGACACTGATTGGACCAAAAGGTCACAACTGCAGCTAATCTGCCCTGATGCTTCTGTACAGACAAGCACTCAGAGGAACTTTCATTTAAAGGGATAGTTCACCCAAAAAATGACTCCTTGATTTACTCATCTTTGTGTCTCTCCAAACCCATATAATGTCTTTATGAAGCCAAAATGGTCTTGCACTGGCAAATGTTTGGTCATTTTTGAAGCTCATTGCTCATTTGGTTGTCTTATTTAGACGGCCACAGTGAACTATCATAATGTAAAAAAACTTGACATGAGGGTGAGTAATAGAGTGCAAATAGCCTGCCGTGTTGGCAGAGGCTATTTACTGTACAACTACCGCCATTGTCTGAGTGAGCCAGCAAAATTACAACAGAATTCCAGTTGGGGGTGAACTGGATAAAGCCTGGATAAGATTTGTTTTCTAAAACTGATGTGTTTGTTGTATAATTTAAAGGCCCATTGTGTTATTTTAACGTTTTCTTATGTTGGTTTGAAGTCTTCTACAACAGGTTTACATGCATCAAAAGTAAAAAAAACTGTTTAATTTCCTCATAATATACATTTGCACATCACCACATTTTCAATGATTCTCAAACTCCTGAGGCTTCCAACACCGTAAACTAAGCAGTGTTAACAACGACGTTGATTTTACCACATCAATGCGAGTCCGATGCTGAAACATTGGAAGAACTATTCATTCAACGCGGAACTCCATCGCAAAGACAAATTAAGCAGGACGTTTCTCAGTGACACGCTACTTAGTTTGAGGTACATTATGAGATGTTGCAACTAATTCATCACCATCAGACAAGTGCATGTTTCACGAAGTAACATTCATAGATATGTATATAAAGGCTTGATGTGTTA
Source organism: Cyprinella venusta (assembly GCA_038021265.1). Taxonomy (NCBI): domain Eukaryota; kingdom Metazoa; phylum Chordata; class Actinopteri; order Cypriniformes; family Leuciscidae; genus Cyprinella; species Cyprinella venusta. The sequence continues at coordinate 14,423,119 of CM075869.1, read as the reverse complement.
CGGCGGAGTTTCTATCGTCATCACCGGCGGCCATCTTGTCACAGACAAGCTGATGTAAGATGAGTGGTCAGCATGAACACAAATACTCTTATCTCGTTGAAATCTTGACGGATTTACAAACGGTTTGGTTTCTTACAAACGTTATGAATGTGGCTATAATTATCTGGATGATTATTTATTTATACACTTTTTATTCATAAGTATGCAGTGTCATAGCTACATCTCTGACGTTTATAACAAACCAAACCGTTTGAAAATCGGTAGAAAATTGAGCAAGTTATGGTTATTTAAATAGTACCTGTACCATTACCACAATGTTACGAGTGAGCGAGCTGCCTGTGACAAGATGGCCGCCAGGTGCAGACGACGACCTCCATTGGCCAGCAGCGCTGACGACACATCTAGCCTTTATATTGGTAACATTTGTGAGAACGCCAGACAATCTGCATTAATAGACACAGTTATAGGTAATAGTGTGAATCCTGCATTGAACTCCGAGATTTGAGAAGTAGTCGTCAGTAAAATAAAGGGAACACAGCAAAATATTAGGATTATACTGCAGTGGTGTATTGGTAAAGATGAATTTTAACCACTGATTCCCACTGATGCTCATCCTTGGGCAGTAAAAAAACTGGCTTTAACTTCACACTGTAGAGCATAGCGTCTTCTCGACATGATGCCGTCCAGTGTCCACATCAGCTGCAGTGTTTGAGGTTCAAGTTTTCCCTGGTGTCTGCGCGTGCAATAAGTGGGCGGGCAATATGCTAATGTTTTTTTTCTTGAGGTCACAATGAAACGGCTTATGACTCATTTGAAAAACAATTATTTCATTGACTCAGAGTGGACTCTTACTTTTGAAAGACAATAACTTTATAGACCATTTCACGAGATGTAAACAACACTGGTCCAGAAGCACTTCCTGTTTCAGTTTTTTAACACTATATAAACACTGGGATAAAGTACAACCAACAGAACATATAACTGAATCAAAAAGTTAAACAAACATCTTTAAGATATTTTCTTTACATTTGAAATTAAGAAACCATTTACAAACTGAAACAGGAAGTGCTTCTGGACCAGTGTTGTTTACATCTCATAAAATGGTCTATATACAGTGATAGCCTGGTTAAAACCAGACCATTCTCAGGTGCCCCAACGTTTCTGATTGGTGCCGTGATTTCGACGGATTAGAGATGGGCTTGAATGAGCTCTTTGCCAGACTAACTTGCAGAGCAAATCTAAAACTGCCCATAAAAAGTTTTATGGGTTTTTCCCAGGCTAATACGGTGCACTTTCAGATTTAAAACTTTGCTGGATGTTTTCATTCACTTAGAGATATTTTACACACTACATGAAAGTTCATCTTCAAAAATCCATCATAAGGGCCCTATAACAAACTCTCACGGAAAAGCGAAGAACACAGTCAATTCATTCTGTCATAAGTTTTGAGTTGTCAAAGCATGTACTAGTTTGCATGTCTGGATGTTTGCAGCAGGGATAGACAGTAATTAATTAATTATTAATCTGCCTGGGGCAGTAGTCTTAAAGGGACATCATTTATACTAGTACCTAAAGGGTTAGTTCACCCCAAAAATGAAAATTCTGTCATTTATTTCTCACCCTTATGTTTTTCCAAACCCATAAGACTTTCGTCTTCGGAACACAAATGAAGATATTTTTTAATGAAATTTGAGTGATTTCTATCCCTCCATTGACAGATATGCAACAAAATTACAAATCTGACACTTCAAAAAGTTCATAAAGAGATCATAAAACGAATCCATATGAATCGAGCAGTTTAGTCCAAATTTTCTGAAGAGACTCGAACGAACATATCGAACATATTTAATTTAGGCTTTTATACACAGATAAACATTGATCAGCGAACATAAATAGAGGCTCAGTCGAACCTGCTTGATGTGCAAGAAAAAACCTCATTGGTTCTTCTGAAGCTCAAACGTGATGCGTAACACAAGAATGAACCTCATTGGTTCTCGCACATCAAGCGAACACTGAACTTCTGTTTACCACAACTTATGTGTGAGTTGATGAACGTTTATGTGAATAAAAGCTTAAATTCAATCTGTTCACCATATAAAGCGATTGTTCTTTTCAGAAAATTTTGACTAAACCTAATTCATGTGGATTCGTTTTACAATCTCTTTCTGAGCTTTTTGAGGCGTCAAAGTGGTAGTTGCGTAGCTGTCAATGGATGGACAGAAAGCTCTCAGATTTCATCAAAAAGATCTTCAATTGACTTCGAAAATGAACGATAGTCTTGGGGGTTTAGAACGATATGAGGGTGCGTAATTAATGACAGAATTTTCATTTTTGGGTGAACTATTCCTTTAAGAGTATATTACAATGCACAATGCAATATATTACAATTTCTTTTTATAGTGGTAAAAAGACCCAGCGACAAGCTGTTGCACCCCTAAAGATACAACCTGACAGTGAACGACATCAACATCACTAATACGTGGAGTACTAGTGATGGAATACGTGGATCCTTTACAGTTCCAATGTTTATTTGAATGGAGCAATTACTGAAAAATGACTTGACAAACTTTGACCTCAGTAAATTGAATGAATTCTCTCAGACAGTTCTGCTGTGGGGTAGAAAATAAATTGAAGCCTTGCTCAAAGACTAAACTCAATCCAGGGTTAAAGTGCAGTGCAGTGTCAGTCTGTGATAAAAAAAAATCCTATTTTTGGTCAGGGACTTCGCTTAAACCCCCCTTGATTCTCTACAGCGGGTATGGAACTGACACCGCTGATGATCCCTTTACTATTTTACTGCGTGCGAACATTTGTGCCCTGCGGAGATGGCAAATCTGGTGAATCTTGTACCCACTGAGAGCAGTAAATCTGACAGGTTACTGCATTATGCTGAATTAAGGCATTCTGCACCCTGCTGCCGCTCTGTAGCATTGACTCCGTGCCTTCGTAGAAAACACCATCAATCTCAATAAGACATCATTACATAATTGCCACTGTGATGCAGTAAAGGCTAAACTATGATTTCATACCAGGCTTCAGAACGCATCACATCACTGTCTAGGATTTGTGCAAGGCAAGATAAAGAGAAAACTGCATGGATCCCAAATGTCAGTGCTTAGTCATTTATGCAGTATTAGACAGAAAAAAAAGTGTGTCAAAACATGCTTGTCTTGGCGAACTGTGATGACCGAATTAAAGTAGTTGCCATAGTAACAAATTCAATTTATTCAAGTCCAGCCTCTGACCATGCAGCTGTCAGGTGAAGTTATAATTATGAGGCTGATGCTAAATCCTTAATGTGCAATGCAAGTCAAAATAAAATAATGTAAAATATTATATAAATGTATAAATAGTTATTTATTTATATTTATATAGACCACATAGCCAGAGGGCAATGACAAATGGAAGGGCAATGCATCACATTTAACCAGCATATTTTCATCTATAATTCCATCAAGTACAGTATGTTCTCCCATGCACTGCCACTGTAATATATTCTTAAAGGGACAGTTCATAATATACTCTTGAACTCATTGTTTTGCAACCCTGCATATCTGAAATATATGCATATCTATGTGTGTGTTGTTTTTGTTCATACAATAAAAGTTATTGGGCTCCATAGTTGTTTAAATAGCAATATTGTTTAACATATATGATAGAATAAAGAAATGTTTGGAATGAATGGAGGGTAAGTAAATATGGCGGAGTTTTCATTTTTGTGTGAACTATCCATTTAAGAAATCACACTGACTTATCAGTATCACTTGTTCGAACTTCACATAGAGTAGATAACAAACATCTTACCTTTCTTGAACTGTTCCAGCATCGCGTCCAGTTTGGTGTCATTAAAGACACAGTGCAGAGGGTGCTTGTAGAACTGGGTGATGGTTTTTAACGGGGTGCAGTCATCTGGATCAACAAAGGCCAGATCTTTAACAAACATAATATCAACAATATTAGACCTTTCGTTCTCGAACACTGGAATGCGAGTGTATCCACTCTGCATCACGTCTGACATGGTGTAGAAGTCCAGGATGGCATCCGAGGCCAGCATGAAGCAGTCGTTGAGAGGGGTCAGCACATCTTCCACCGTTTTGCTCCTGAGTTCCAGAGCTCCCTGGATGATGTTCAGCTCCTCTTTCACCAGGTCATGATACGGGTCAGTAACTCTCAGCATGGCCAGTAACTTCTCCCGGGTGTAGAAGTTGCTGATTTCCTGGTGAAGCATATTGTCTAGGAGTTTGCTGATGGGATATGTGATGGGGAAAGTCAGCAGCATCAGCGTCTTGGTCAGCCACACGGTCTTAGACGCGATAGCCAGCCCGTGCCTGGACGCAACCGAGTGCGGAAATATCTCTCCGATGAAGAAGATGAGAAAAGTGCACGCTGCGGTGGAGACGGGCGTCAATCCGAGGATCTGGCAAATCCAGACCACCAGGAATGTGTTGGTAAACACGTTGCACAGCACTAAGGTGCACAGGACGTAGTTGCCGTGTTTGCGCACCGACTCGATCTTGTGCGCGTACTTTTGCTCCATGTCCGTGCCGCTGTTCTGCAGCACTCTGAGCTCCACCGGGTCCAGCGCGAGCATGCTGATCACCAGCCCGCTGAAGAGCGCGGACAGCCCGAGCAACAGCACCGAAAGACCCGCCTGAAGCCACCCGTCCGCATGCGGCAGCCGCTCCACCACCGCCAGCCAGAAGTCGCGTGTCCGGTAATGCACCCACTTGATCCCGTCAAAGGCGCAGATTGAGTAATACTTGATTTTCTCTCCTCTCCGGAGGTCTTTGGCGAGCAGCTCCACCAGGATGGAGTTTTGACTTGAGGCTGACTTGAAGGAGCCGAGAAGCTCTATATCCGAGCTCCTCGCGCTTTCCTCCACGCACAAGTTGCGTTTGGGATGCACCTGCCCCTCTCTGCCCGGCTCCGGTTCCTCTATGAAGGCGATCCATGGCGCGGCTCTTCCACCGGAGCTGCTGACGGTCCGGTTGAGCCTCTGCGGTGATGCTGCATAGTACACGCGTAACATGAACCGCGTCCCTTCGGTGGCCTTCAGCAGCCCGTCCTGCACGGACAGATCTCCCCCCGTGGCCTCCGGTCGGAATCCCAGCAGCCCGTGGCTCGGTGTGGGGATCAGCAGGAGCAGGGCAAGGAGGCATGGTCCAGGGATGCGGTGCGGGAGGAGAGCATCCGCAGCATCCGCAGCCATGATGCTGAGTGGGTTGTAGAAGGACATTGGCGAGCTGGATCACGTGGCGAAGACACACACCCACGGACACACATATCGACTCTGTTTGCCGAGTCAGTGTTAACAGCTGGAGTCTCGTGTAAATAAAAATGACACCGCAGTGACGTCATGACGCGTCACAGTCATGAGAACTGCACTGGAAATAACTGTAGCATTTAAATGAACTGGAGAAATAAGATGGTGTGAAACGATTTCTTGTTATTTTACCACTACAAACCCAGAAGGTCGGTGAACAGATGTATAGAATTTTAAGATACCGTCCTTTTATATTGTATATTACAACATATTGCACTGTGTTGCATTTCCTGTTTTATAAGCTTTGGACAGCCTAAAAAGTAGCTGCCTACCAGTATTTGAACATAAATTGAATGAATTTCAGTGAAATATTGTAATATAATATATTGTATATAATATATTATAGCGCAAATATTGAATTTACAAAATTATAAGTAAATAAATATATTCTTAAATGTACGCTGCAAAAATTACATGATCAACATTAATCATGACAACATACATACGTTTTTACATTACTTCAACTCATCAAAATAAGTTAAGCCATTTTAAACTTTTTTTAAGTTATACGAGATTCAACTAAATTTTAACCAGGGTTAAATTGTCTATTTTAACATGACATATTATGAGAAAGTGTACCATATTCACTCTATTTTATGCCAAACATACATACAATTATTGAAATTATTGGTCAATGAGGGCATTAGATGAAAATTGTATTTTTTCCCCCCATTTCAACCCAATCCAAAAAAATTCTACTTTTATGTGGAATTTAACGAGTCTTTACCACAAGGTGGCACTCTATCACAATTCGCCGCGACTTGCCAACTTCTAGACAAGTGATACTGTAATTTGATTGATGGAATAAAATGTAAATTTTGCAAAACAACTTCACAAGTAGTGACATAAGAGCAACACATGTAATAGAAATTTTATTTCACAATTGTATAAAAAGTTTTTTTTTGTTTTTTTTTAAATAAAATTGCTGTAAATATAGGCTATTCAAACATGCATACACACATAGACCTCAGTGTGTGTGTGTGACAGAGTGTGTGTAATCTGAGACAAAATTATAAACAATAACAAAAATAGGGACAAAATATCCGAAATTCTTGTGTTTTTTTGGGGACATTTTTGGCCCCAATGAGGAAAACAGCTTATAAATCATACAAAGTGACAAAGTGATGTTTTTTTGTTTGTTTTTTAATGTTAAAATGCAGAAAGTTTTATGGGTAGGTCACCACAAATCCCCATGAAATGATGACAGTTCAGTTACATTTTATAACACAATCTTCATTGATTTGGATTCCATCTTTCTTTTCTCAAAGCAAGAAATTCGTTCAGTGCAATGTTTGTGATATTATTTAAAAATGTCAACAACGACAACAACAACAGAAAAACAACAACAAAAACCTCTCTTCGCCGATGGCAGGGTGAAACAATAAGTTGCGGTCTCATAAACACTTTTTTTATTCCCCGTGTGTTTGGAGGCAGGCCTAAAGCAGACAGCTAGTGCGACACCATCCGAACAGTTCATGAGTATGATAAAACTTTAAGAAAAAGAAGAAATTTGAGATGTTTGGCTGTGTGTGCTAACCACTTTCGTCTGCTCAGCATCACTCGCTTCCACCTCGTAAATCAGAGACAAATATGTGGAGGGTTTTTCTTCATCTCCCTCTCTCTCTTATTGCCCACGACTCGTCAATATTCGTATGTAAAGCTTTGACCTTGTCAGGGGGTCTGACTCTGCACGGGGGCTCACAGGACAGATAGCAGGCTCGGGAAACTTTTAACTCATACAATATTGATGGTCCATTTAGTGTAAATGTTGCACGTCCTTCAGGAGCCTGTTAGGAAACAGTGGGAGTGCCGTGCTCGGATGGCTTCACTATTTAAGACTCTATATTTTCTATTAATGTGTGTGAAGAGGGAAAAATCACAGCACAAATAATATACAACACAGACTATAAAAAAATAATATCGAAAATGGAAAACAATGCAAACTTATTCAGTTGTTTAATCCAATGCATTTTAATAGCCAATTATATTAGGTGATCAGTTGCGTTTTATTTGATTCTGTATTATTTCTTCTGCAATTAAAATGTATAGATTTGGACAGGACCATATAGCGTTCATGAACTTTAAACTAGGTGAGTGGACATTTACCTACTTTTATATTAGTAGCTAACTGAAAATCTCGACGTGTTATTTTTATTTATTTAGCCTATGAACTTTGACAAATTACCCGATCAAAATAGTGCAAGCCTATTTGTAATGGCGTTTTATAACGCAACTCATAACCTTCTGCAAAATCGTATCAGCTGATATTTTAATGATTAATAATGTGCGCAAATATGATCGATTTATATATTAACTGATTTAAATATGAACATTTAAACAGAAATTAGCCTACATTTAAGGGAAGATACCCCATTAAATGGATTCAAAATAAATGTAAAATCTATTTTGTAGCAATAACTAAACAACCTAAATTAATTATTTAGGATATAAAAAGTGGAAGCATATACAGTTTTGTTTATTTTGTTATAGATTTCTCAAAATGTTTTTTTTATTATTATTATTATTTAGAAATGAAGGGGAGCAACAGATGTAGGCTACAATTATCTTGAGTCATTTATAGCTTATACTGTTGCTTTACATAACACTACAAGAATTTTTTCACTGTTAAACCTTGCCTATTTGATATATTTAGGCTACATGCACCCATACTCTCTAAAACGGCGAGTTCCAGTTTCATAAAGCTTAAATGCACTTCAAAAGATTTCTAATATAAAACTTGATAAATCTTGTCATACATCTAAGGTTAAACAGAGGCGCCCTGTCTGGTTCTCTGCCAAGAAATATAGCCTGTAAAAACAGCAGACAGTCTTGTTTTCTTTCTGTTTTGTTTTATTCTCTGCAGAAAGCGGATGAGTGTCCCAAGACGCGCGGAATGTTAGGCCAAAGTTTCAGTCATACAAGAAAAAAAAAAATCAATTATTGGACAACAGCATCAAGGTTCAGGTGACAGAGCCTTATTATTGTCTATATTGACCTGTAAACGTCAGGTTTAATAAGAGCATGACACATGTCAGTCACCAGTTGAGATGATTCACTCCACTATTAAAGTCGAAATATTTATAGGCTAAACCAAATCTTAAGCATTTCAAATTCACATTTCATAAAGCAATGCAAAAGGACAAAGAACAGCGTCAGACTTGCTCCGGAATTGTAGGCTACGCAATTTAAAATATTAAATACATATCAGTAGTTTACTGTAGCCTATACAATAGGCTTTATCGAAAAGATGGAAAACTATTTTCGGGATGGTGTCTATTGTAAACGAATATTTCAAAAAGATAAAGCAAACAAAGGTTTTTGACACAGGGAGAACACGATTAGTTTAGGACAGTTTAGGTGCTCCTCATATCGATCACGAAATTATTGGTAGATTTGGCTATATTTGTTTCGTGATCTATAAATGCTACATTTTTCCTCCTTCCTGGCCCGAGTCGCGATGTGAATAATTACCCAAAAACACACATAAAAAATGAATCTGGTTATTATTATTTCAAGAGTTTTTTTTTCCCTCGGAGAAAATAGGATACATATCCTTGGCTAGGCTATATAATGTATTTTATTATTTAACTTATTTTGTTATTTCCCTTCCATAAGTAATTTCAATAAGAAACATATATATTTGTGAGTGAGTTATAGGCTACTTAATACTGTAAACAGATACTTAAAAAAATAAGTTGAATCTTGTTTAACTTATAAAAACGTTAAAAATTGCTTAACTTATTTTGATGAATTAATGTACAATGTAATGTACAAACATGTTGTCATAACTTATTCATATATTGTTACAACTGAATAGCTTAACTGTACTAATGACTGCCCGCATCAACATTTCAACTTTATGTCAGCGAAGACGAAAAAAAAAAAAAAATCAAAACTAGATGTTTTGTTAAGTCTGAGCAAACGTTCATCCACCAAACCAGACTACAACGCTTTTAATTATTTTTCTGTAAACGTATAAACAGTGGCAGTCATTCACTCTTCACTCACGCACAAAAATATTCCATTGTTCGAAAACAACCCGGTATAAATGGTACAGGAAATCAAATTCGTGCTATAGATACGCACTTTAATGAGTTTGGGCGGGTTGGTGATTCCATTGGAAATTTTTGTATTATTATTTATTTATTTTCATTTTTATTTACATTTTTAATAGTTCTTCAGAAAACAGCCATAAGCTGGAATTAAAAACAAAGAGCATGTGAATCATCAGTAACTTTTTAACTCCAAAGAGCCTATAGCTATAAATGGTTGTGGATATTAAAAAAAAAGATATATTTTTTATTGAACCAAAGAACCCCTGTTTGCTTCTATTTATGTATTTCTTATTTTTGCCCACGCAGAGACATAATACTCCAGACATCCCCCCCCCCCCCCCCCCCATTAGAAGACGCTTCTGATAAATAAGAGTCATCTTACCTTTAAGAGCCGTTGCGTTACTACAGAGGGCGGTGCAGGGGCAGCAGTGTGATGGAGGCTGGCCCTCGGGCGTCAGTTTACTCCAAAACAGCTGAAGACGGGCGGGTGGGGGGGAGGGGGGGGAATGACTGAAAGAGACACCAGCGATCCTCGCTCAAGGAGGGGCATAAAACACTTCAGGTGCTTTTCGATCGGGTTTTATAAGGAGATCTCTGCTGGATCTCCTTCACTGCGCTCCGCCCGGTGCTTGAGGACAGAAGATGCCCAGGCAGCTCCTCTGCCCAGTGTTCTGCTCGTCACTGTGGTTGGCACTGATACTCCAGTCTCTAATTCCCTCCGCCGCTACATACAGGAGACCAGTGTCCGGAGGGAAGAGACAGAGCTTTCTGGAGAGAACCTTAATTTTACTGGACGTCAATACTCGAAGCCCGGTCAAAGTTTTGAATGACAACTTCCTCTCGTTGCAGTTGGACCCATCTATCGTAAAGGATGGCTGGCTGGACTTCTTAAGGTATTACAGTTTTTGCAATCGCATCCTGCGCCTCGTGATGCTGATGTGTTTGTGTTGATTTTGGAAGATCGCAATTGCCTGCTGGAGAGGGCAGTGTGTGTTTTGGAACAAGGTGATTTAAGGCTGGTTGTCGGAATACACTCTTAAAAATTAAGGTTCCAAAAGTTTTGTTTTCGCAACAATACTATTAAAGAAACATTTTTGGTTACTCAAAGAACCGTTCAGTCAACAGTTCTTAAAATAACCATTTTTTTCTTATCCAAAGAACCATATTCTATTATAAAGAAACTTTTTTTTGGAATGGAAATGTCCCATGGATGGTTAAAGTGCTTCACGGAACCTTTTTAAGAGTGTAGTAACATACAATCTTGAAGTGGTTAAGCTTGACCATGATAATGACCCGCTAGAAACCATCTTCGATGTTCCAAACACAGCTACCCGGATTTAACTGGATTTCCCAACAGGAACACAACAAGACATCAATGTCTTTTTTTTCAGTATCACATTTAGGCTACCCAAACACCTAATATGCTATTGATATCTAATAAGCTACTTTTTAATCTATCAACCGCTCCCTTGAGTATAGGCTACAAAATTCAGTAGGCTATTTTCTAAAAGTAACGTTAGGTTACCAGTCCCCTTTCCTTTTATTAGATGTTTAAATTTTATATTTGGTTGAGCTTAGCTTTTCTGTACAGCTTAGCTGTTATCGTGTAATGCGTTTTCGCACTCATGGACATTTATTTTACGCGTAAAGTAGAATTCATCATGTTTACACGCAATGCTTAAAACAACATCTGTTTAATCCCAACGAAACCGTGTTGTAGGGTGATGTTAGTCCATAATATTTCTCTTAAGAGATTGACTCGATTAACGAATGCCTTTATATTAGAGCGTGAAACCTGAAAATACGCGCAGATTTGAATGTTAATTTGCACACCAGGGCTTGACCTGGAAGTGAATATCAGTGTCCCAGCCCACAGAGGAGAAAAGACAAAAAACATACGGAGAACCGAAATGTAAGTCTCTTTTATAGAGCCTATAGGTTTGAATATCGATAGAGTGTTTACTTCCGATGTATTATCGAATATTTAGTATTGTGATGTATCAGGATGAGGGGTTGGAACGAATAGATTCAATAGAATTTAAGAAGTGGCCCACATAAATATGGACCCCAATCAGCTGTCGTGGCATTATTGTTCGTTTTCTGTCTTGTAAAGTGCAAGTTACAGGAGATTTAGGTGGTAGGCTATAGCCTTTAAGGGGTTTTACATTGCTACTTAGTTTCATTCTAAATATGGATTAAAACAAGGACCAAATTAAAGGCGGAATGTGACATTTCTACTAGGACACTTACTCACAACTTATTATTTCCCCCCCCCCCCCACAACTTATTTGGTTTGAAAATAACCTCGCAAACAGATTTGAAGTGATAGGCTACTATTTGTGGGATATGTTTAGCTCATGATATTCACATGCATATACGTTCAAAATAAGATTTCATAATGTTAGGTACAGTACCATAATCGTATATAAATTATATCTAAATATATTGCCGTTATATCGCCATGATTCTGCAGTAAGTTGCACCACTATTATTTGTCTTTTAAACTTAACCTTTTGTTGTCATTTTCGAAAAAATAACATGCTTCTTTAATTGTATTAAATCACGTTGTTGGACATGACAGCAGATAATCTGTCTCCAAAATGTATTTTCTAAAATAGAGTTTCGGCCCGGAGACCACAACGCAGGCTTCACCGATTATAGTTCGTGGCAATTTAGCTTGCTTTGCTGCTTCACAAAATAATGCAAAACAATTCACATAGAACAATTCACGTAGAAGCTTTATTTTATTTCAATACAATTTTATTATTCTTTAATTTGATCTGTTTTATTTATTTATTTGTTTTTATTCTGGCTTCTCATAGGCGGAATATTTGCGCAATTTAGGCCTTCTTTTATGTGCACCTTTTACGGCTTCTCTTTTTACGACTGGTACCTTATTATGTCTCATTATTTAGTAAAGCTCTAAAAAAGCATCTGGCATTTATTTATTTCGAAAGAAATCTACAGTTCTGAGAATAATCTGCTGTTGATTTCAGCACTGCGGCCTGAAACACAATCATGTTGTGAACTCACATCCTGCTGTGAGTTTCCGAAAGAAAGTTAAAGCACCAATCCAATGGCGACAAGTCACTGCAGAAAAAAACATAGTAAATAAATAGAATAAAAAGAAGTTTATAATTAATTATGAGTTTTAAAATAGTCTATTATTGCTTTGAATATGATAATTTTTCTCGTGCCGGCATTAAAGCCTTTTACATCGTCAAATGAATTAAGACAGTGGCACATAACGTATAGGCTAAATGTGTATTATAATATGTTATATAATTTTTTTGTGTCTTTAATTTAAAGGGATGAAGATCATACAGTAACAAGCCTTAAAAATAAATTAGTGATTTTTTTCAGTTGATTCTCCAGCTTTCTTCTTATGGTAATGACTATTTAATATGAGTAGCCTACTTTAGTTTGCACATGACAGTGATTTTTAAGGGTTCTGTCTGGTAGAAACAGCTCTACTGCTCATTTGGACAGTGATTCTGTATTAGCCCTACAGCTTTCTCTGAGAATAGCTGGATCTGTGATCTACATCTTTCTGTATCCACAGCTCCAAGCGGTTAGTCACTCTGGCACGGGGACTCTCTCCAGCTTATTTGAGATTTGGGGGCAAACGGACTGACTTCCTCCAGTTTCATAACCTGAAGAATCTTGCAAAGTTTAGAGGGCCAGGACCTGACTATTACCTGAAAAACTACGAAGATGGTGAGATCTAATTTGGTCACTTTTTTAATTGGGCAGTTATTTTGCATATTATTGAGAAGTTTTCTACCTCAGAAAACTTGATGAGGAAACAACACATCTTGTTGTAAGTGCAATCATGACATTAAAGCTCTATGTGTCATTCCATATGTGGACAAATTTGCATGCTTAAACTTAATATAGGCTATATTTTAATAAATATTGATGTTTTCATTTAGTCAGTGCATACCTTTTGTAAAAGAAATGCCGTTTTAATTCAGAATACTTTTTTTTATCAATAAACACTGAAGAAAAAGAAATATATTTTGAGTATCTTGATTAGATAGGGTGGGCGATGTGACCAAAAGCTTATACCACAATTATACTGGTATATATCACACATTATTTTTGCTTTAAATAAGGTTTTTACGATATCTATAATCATTTTTGATTCCACTGGAATTGCATAACTCTTGTCACCAATTTCAATATCACAAAAAAAACTTACTTCAAGCTTACTGAAGACAAGTAAACAGTGATAAAGAATAAAGAATCGAATTACAAGCATGTAGGAAAACAAACTAGAATAGAACAAAGACACTAATTAAATAGACATATAGAAATCTAAACACTAAATAAGAAATGGCTACTACAAAAATTATAATCAAATGTCTAAAAATACTGGTCTTCACTGTACAAAGACTATGTAACGTATTAAAGTTTCAAAAGTGATTCAGTGAAGAGCAATGAGAGAAATTTACATTTTTAGCATAAATTTGTAGCTAAATTGTTGCCAAAATTTGGATGCTGTCACTTTAAGAGGGATTTCACGTTTTCATACCTGTTTACATTGTTTCTCAACTGTTTACGTTAAAGTAGTAGTTCACTTTTAGAAAACTTTTGCTGATAATTTACTCACCCCCATGTCATCCAAGATATCCATGTCTTTCTTTCTTCAGTCGAAAAGAAATTAAGGTTTTTGATGAAAACATTCCAGGATTTTTCTCCATATAATGGACTTTACTGGTAACCAAACGGTTCAAGGTCCAAAAGACAGTTTCAGTGCAAACTGCAAACTGTTCAAAGGGCTTTAAACGATTTCAGACGATGAATAAGGGTCTTATCAAGCGCAACGATCGCTCATTTAAAAAAAAAAAACATAACAACAACAAAGTTTAAGTTTTATAAGCTCAAATGGTCGCCTTGCTCTTTTCTGTGATGCGCGTTCGTGACTCTCCTGTTCACTTGTTCATCAAAATGAATGAATCTTTTCTCGAGTCAACTCGTTCATTTCGTTCGTTGAATGAACCAAATGATACGAAAAAAGATTCATTTTGATAATCGAGTTCGAACAGGAGAGTCACGAATGCGCATCACAGAACAGAGCAAAGCGACCATTTGAGCTTATAAAACTTCGTTTCGCTTAATAAGACCCTTATTCGTCGTCTGGAATCGTTTAAAGCCCTTTCAACAGTTTGCAGTTTGCACTGAAACTGTCTTTTGGACCTTGGGTTTGGTTCCCATTGAAGTCCATTATATGGAGAAAAATCCTGGATTGTTTTCACCATAAACCTTAATTTCTTTTCGACTGAAGAAAGAATGACATGGGTATCTTGGAGAACATGGTAAGAAAACTATCAGCAAAAGTTTTTTTTAAAAGTAAACTACTCCTTTAACTTACAACATAAATGACTGTGTGTTTACTTGCAAATACAAGGTAACTTTGACATAAATATCCGCATTTAAGCGTTTAGACCGTTTCACAAGATGTAAACAACACTGGTCCAGAAGCACTTCCTGTTTCAGTTTTTTAACACTAAATAAAAGCTGGGATAAAATACAACCAACAGAACATATTAAACTGAATCAAAAAAAAAAAAAAATCAAACATCTTTAAGATGTTTTCTTTACATGTGAAATAAAGAAAACAGTTACAAACTGACACATGAAGTGCTTCTGGACCAGTGTTTTTTACATCTTGCAAAATGGTCTATATCTAATTATTCAACGAAAAGCACTGGTTCAGTTCTCGCGCGCTTTAAGAGCAACCGCTTCACGTGCGCACACATTCTAACCGACAGCACCTGAGTTGTCTTTCGCTGCTTACTGTAACGTTTAAAATAACTTTTTATTTTAAACGCAATACTTAAGTTAAAAACGAATGCTAACGATAAGCTTTCGTGACTGCGTTTGCAGCACGTCAACGTCATTTGAGTGAGCGTCACGGTCCAAAATCTCTAACGTTACCGGTTGACAAAAATGATGTCGGTTAATCGTTAAGCGCACATCCCTTTCAAATACTCATCGCGGTTTCCATGCAGATATAGTGCGCAGTGACTTCGCCCTGGACAAACAGAAGGGCTGCAAGCTGGCCAGCCACCCGGAAATGATGCTGGAACTCCAGCGGGAGAAAGCGGCTCAGATGCAACAGGTGTTGTTGAAAGAACAGCTCTCCAACATCTACAGCGATGTAACATTAACAGGTAGGAGATTACAGCAACACGCATTCTCAGCTAATATAGTGTAGGCCTATATTGGGTTAGGCCCTCAGGGTTTCACAAAAGAGCTTATAACAAATGAAATTGTACATATTGTTTGTTTGATCAGTTGTATTTAGTCCTGTATATGGTTTAATGTAATATCTAAGGTGCTTTGTGTGTTTGAGCTCTTCTGAATTATGTTGAGTTGTTTTTTTCTCATTGACGTCCAGAACCATTGGTATAGTGATGTAATTGCTTGTTTCCAGAAACGCATAGGTTTAAAATGATGAGAAGATCAGCCAAGCATATGGTTTTATTGATCACTTTTAACAGCTGTGCTTTGCCTGTTTGTAAATCCAGTGTCCAATTTCAGATTTCATAGTCACACACACAGACATTGTCCCAAATGTTCAGATCATTTTAGGATGAATAATTGTTTGAAAGGCAGAAATCTCAGAGGACCTGTCGGAGACCTTTTGTAGTACCGAAAATGTCAGATCAAGGATAGAATAGAATGAAGCTGAATGTTGACATATACAAAAGGCCAGTGGAAACAACAGCTGACAATGATTTCAGAAAATGACACCCGTAGTTCTGAGAGGAAGAGCCGTTTTTGCATGCAATTTAAATCAGGTTTGCCTACAGTAGTAGTCTTCTCTATATGCATATTTATGAGGGTGATTCACACACACACACAAAAAAATGTTTTGGTTGGATCAGGTGTGATATTTTGTTTGGGTGCATTAGAACTTTGCGGTGATTTCATACAGGGTTCTTGATGAATTCTGATCCAACACTCCATGAGGGGAATGAAATGACATATTTTGGGGTTTTCCTTGACAGACTCGCTTCCCCCCCCCCCCCCCCCATTGTTTTATTATTATAATCGTTGCAGTAATCTCAATGTAAACTCAAATCACTATCAGGTACAGTCAACCGGAGCGAGATTATTTGTTTAAAGCAGATTTACTGTGGAAAGATTGTACTAAATTTTATGTCAGGCACTGTGCGAGTTCCAGTGCAGGTCACGCTGCACATTTTCTTATTAAAATTGATATACAAGCTCAGATGAGAGTTTCTGAACTGCTCTTGGCGTCAAACAGACACGAATGTTGTTCATTCATACCTAAACCGTTAGCGTCTTCGTGCCAGATTCGGCAAAAAAGCACTCTTCTAACTTTCACCCGTATTTTCCAAACATCTGCGTTTGACAGGGCGGCTGTAAGAGGTATTACGACTAAACACACTTAGCAAAGGAATCTCTCTCGCTGTGGATCTCAGCATGTGTGCTGCAGCTAAAGGCCCGTCGTGTGCATGACTGATGGGGGAGAACGAAGACACCTGGGTGCGTGGCACAGACGGGTCTGTTAGCAATCAGGACGTCCCCTGCGCAGTCACTGGCAAGTGGCAGGGGAATTGCAGAGAGATGTCCTGCCTCATCCATTTCCACTCGGCACGGGTCGGCTTTTCTGACCCTTTCTCGTTTAGAGGTATCGGTAATGGGTGCGAAAGCCCCCTGCCAGTTAAAACAAACCGTGGTGAGACAAGCCCAAGGTCATTCTAGCTTTCACCTCTACACTCGCTACAGTTTAGCCCAGTTAAGTTAAAGCAAACCATCTGAGACAATTCAAGGTCAGGGCGCTTGAGAAACTCTCAAGTTATACAGTTGCACGACGCCTCTTGTGCTCCTCTTTCACTGCATTCTCTGAATTCAGTCAGTGTTAGTTTCTTACAATTAAATGTAGCTTTATAAAATCTGCATTTCCGGCATAAATACAATGTCAAAAGTGAACTCAGTCATTTTAAATACCCCTAAAGAAATGAATAATACAGTTAAACTAGTGTCTGTTAAAGCGACTGATTTTTAACCCCGTAAAGCCTACTGTGCCATATTTGACATGCACATTCCTAAAGCTTTTAATCAAAACTCTGGTGAAAATCCTGTTGTACACAATCTACTACAAGCCTTCTGTCATCTGTTTGATAGTTCATACTGTTTTAGTAAGTAAAAAAAAAACATTTTTAGTGCTGGGCAACGATTAATCGCATTCCAAAATACAAGTTTGTGTTTACATAATATATTTGGATGTACTGTGTATTTATTATTTTGTATATAAATACACATTTTTCTTAAATATATACATGCGTGTGTATTTATACAAAATTAATGTACACACACCATTATGTAAACACAAACTTTTATTTTGGATGCAATATAGGGCTGTCAAACGAATAATCGTGATTAATCACATCTAAAATAAAAGTTTGTGTTTACATAATATATGTGGGTATTTATATAAATACACACACTGCTTGTATATATTTAAGAAATATTTTCTTGTATATAGATTTATATATCATTTATATTATATATAAATAAAAATATTTTATATTTAAATAATATTTTTTTCTCAAATATACATGCGTGTGTATATATATATATATATATATATATATATATGTATATGTACAAAATGATACACAGTGCACTCACATATATTATGTAAATACAAACTTTTATTTTGGAGGCAATATAGGGCTGTCAAACGATTAATCACGATTAATCCCATCTAAAATAAAAGTTTGTGTTTACATAATACATTTGTGTGTACTGTGTATAATTATTTTGTATATAAATACACATTTTTCTTAAATATGTACATGTGTGTGTATTTATAGAAAATTAATACACACAGTACACACACTATTATGTAAACACAAACTTTTATTTTGGATGCAATATAGGGCTGTCAAACGATTAATCACGATTAATCGCATCTAAAATAAAAGTTTGTGTTTACATAATATATGTGGGTATTTATATAAATACACACACTGCTTGTATATATTTAAGAAATATTTTCATGTATATAGATTTATATATCATTTATATTATATATAAATATAAATATTTTATATATAAATATTTGTTTTCTTAAATATACATGCATGTGTGTGTGTGTGTGTGTGTGTATATATATATATATATATATATATATATATATATATATATATATATATATATAAATGATGCACAGTGCACCCACATATATTATGTAAACACAAACTTTTATTTTAGATGCGATTAATCCCGATTAATCGTTTGACAGCCCTAATGCGATATATCGGATTAATCGTTGCCCATCACTACATAAAGTAAATGTAAAAATATATTTTAATATTTTTGTAACATTGAAACCTCTGATTATATAATTACATGTATAGATCAAGTGTCTATTAATGTTAATAAAAACATAATAGCAAACAACAAAACTGAATTGGACACCCAAGGAAATGGCAACACAAGGTTGGAATACAGTCCACTTGTAAGGGCTGAATTGTTCGCAGAAATTGAAGAGTTGGGGATTTAAAGCGATCGCAAACCAGAATGATTGTGAAACATCAATCAAGTGCTAGTTGACTCGTAATGGGCGGTGTAACTTTCACCTTTAAATTCTTTTTGGACATTTTAACCGTACATTTCATCAGTTTGAAGTGCGGAGAGAGTCATGGATTCGTGAATACGCTTGCATTCATAACCCCACTACAGATGGATATATCATTCAGTGCAAGCAGACATATTAAATATGATAAATATCCACAGTACACCTTTCTAAATGACTTATGCGTGTTTTGCTCGTCACCCATTCCTGGAAACCTCTCTCTTCTCCACATGCATTGAGTGAAGTGTCAAATGATATGTTGTTAAATATATTCAAATTCCATCATGTCCTCAGAGCTCGGCTGTAGAGGGCTCTATAGTTGTCATCGTGCGATTCTCAGCGTGTCTGAGGTCACGGTGCACTTTAGATCCATGTGCAGCCGGTTCTCCAGACTCTCAGGAGAGCGGCATTCATCATAAATAACTGTCTCTCTGTGTGAGCCTCTCTGTGTGATGCTAGCATGTTAAAATGCATAGCTAGCTATATTCAAAGCTATTTCCTGCCTGTTTGCTCTGAGACAAATGACAGGAAGTTGTCCAGTGAGGGCAGTTTGGGTATTAGCGATAGCTGACGGTTAGCCTTTAGCCTCTCGTTTTCGTTGATCGCAGCAACTGCTTGAGTTTTTTTGGTCTTGAAATAGTTATTAAAAAGGAAGGAAATGGTGAGGAAACATTTTTTTTGTGTGTGTGTGTGCATAAAATAAAGGCTTATATCTGAGAAAATGAGGAGTGTTTTTGACCAGATGCTGTCTGGAGTGAGATTGTGCCATTTCACAACACTGCGTCATTTGTTTTCCTTCTACAAGTGTGGGTAACATGCCCATGTTGTTCAGAGCCGTTTTTTTTTTTTGGCTCGTGGAGCCCAAATTTTTGTCCATTTGAAAACGTTTGCACCAGAATTGGGCGGTTATTTCATTGAAATGATTGCTGGAGTATTTTGATGAATACCGCATGGCAGAATTTGATTTGCCAGTCATCGAACAGTCTTCCTGTCCTCTTCTCTCTTCTTGTCTGACTGTGCTCAAAGTGACACAAAGAGTTTGGAGTGTTTTTCTCCTCCCCCAGCAGCAGTGAAAACACACATGTGTGCACTCAACACAAACACAGTGAGTGCACGTAGAATAGTGTGCTAATGATAGATCTGAGGCTCTGACAGATGTTTCTGCCTGTGAAAGAAAACATGAGGTTTTTTTTCTATATCTGAGACATTAAGCAGATACTCAAACACATGCATAATATTCTCCAGAAGAGTTAAAGGGATAGTTCACCCAAAAAAATTAGGAACAATTCTTTCATCATTTACTCTCTCATGTCGTTCCAAGGCCGTAAGACTTTTGTTCATCTCAGAAAGAAAAATTAAGATTTTTGAATGAAATGTGAGAGATTTCTATCCCTCCATTAAAAGCCTATTCACTCAAAACTCAGATGCCTGTTCATTAACCCTCTGGTTTCACAAACAAGGTCCTAGACCTACAATGCATGTTTAAGCTGTTTTAATTGAACATAACTAGCTTAAAATATGTCAGTGCCATTTTTTTGTCTTAAGATGCACAGTAATTAGTTCTTTTTTAACTGAAAATGAAAATTATGTCATTAAAGGGATAGTTCACTTTGAAATTAATTTTTGGTATGTTTTAGCTTACCTCAAAGGCATCCAATGAAGATGTCTTTTTTTTCCGCAGTAGTTTCAATTTTGATATTTTTAGGTCAAACCATTTGTGTTTATCAGTCATATAATGGAGGTCTATGGGGTCCACCTCCAAGAGCATGTACAGAGAAGTCCAAATTAAACATGATTCAATGACTCGTAAATGTATGTACACATTGATGGCCTAAGACACATTTATATTTGCATTTGTGTAGATTTAACTACAGCCAAGTGATCTGAGGGCGCGGACGCTTTGTGGCTGTGGTTACAAGAGGTAAAAACAACATAAATACTGTTTGTTTTCTCACACTAACCGCTCATTTCGTGTCTTAGGCCATCAATGTGTACTTATGTTTATGAGTCATTAAATCATGTTTAATTTGGACTTCTCTGTACATGCTCTCTGAGGTGGACCCCATAGACCTCCATTAAATGACTCACAGACCCGAACGGTTTGACCTAAAAAATATCAAAATTGAAACTACTGCTGAAACAAAGACACCTACATCTTGGATGCCCTTGAGGTAAGCTAAAACATATCAAAAATTAATTTCAAAGTGAACTATCCCTTTAATGTGTGTTGAGGGATTTAAGACCCCTGTTCGTCTTCGATACACAGAACATTCTAACTAACCCTTTAAATAGCCTTATTAAAACAAAGCCTATCCTAGCTTAATCTTAAACCCTGTCTGTGAAACCAGGCCAAAGAGATCTGTAAAGTAAATCCATATGAATCTTCTCTTCAAGTCTTTTGAAGAGACAGGATCACTTTATTTGATGAAAAGATTTTATTAGGCTACTACTATTCACATATAAACACTGATCACCAAACGTACATAAAATATTCAAATATTGTAAATAGAGGCTCAACTTGAGAATACAACTATGATGAATAAACCAGGGGTGCGTTTCCCGAAAGCACCATTAGCCAACTATGGTCGCAAGTTCCGTATCAGCATAGTTCAACGAGTCGGTGTTTCCCGAAACCATCGTTCCAATGAACATTCGCAAACAGCATCGCAAAGTTGTGTGGTTTGAACGACAGCTCTTGACCTGTGGTTAGAAGCAAGCATCGTTTCTATATTGCGTGATATTTGGAGGTAATAAATCCTTATCTTGAGCAAAATAAGTAAGCTGACATTCAGTACAACCGGTGTCTTTTATTTAGAATACATACAAATGTAATTTACGTCTTTTAGTTTTTCAAAAGATTTGAAGTAACGTGTTTGAAGAGTGCGCATGTCTGCGAACATGCTCAAGCCATGTAAGAACAAGCCAAATATTGAGTCTGGTAATAAAGCAAAATAACTGAGAACAATTAGACATAGTCCTCAGATGACATGTCTGTAATTTATATTAATAAATCTAGCGTTAATTGGATCTCAGACAGTTTCATTAAGAGTAGTTATCACTCCACCACATGCGAAACCAACGTGGTTGAACGATACTTTGCGACAGTGGGTTTCGGGAAACAGTCATGACTAGCTAGTTGATTTCTCCAACGATGCATCGTACTATGGTAGTGAAACAGTGAACTACGTCGTTGTACGGGAAACACACCCCTGATTGGTTATCCCGCGTCAATAATGTTTAGTTGAGCTTCTGTTTACCATATTTGAGTGTTCTATGAACGTTCACTGATCAAAAAGTCTAAAATAAATCTGTTTATCATATAAAGCTATTGTGTCTCTTCAGAAGACGTGGATTAAACTATTTCCGAAGTTTTTTTTTTTTTTTTTTTTTTACGATCTCATTATGAACGTTTTGAAGTGTAAGAGGTTTAGGTGAAAAGACAGAAATCTCACATTACATTAAAATATCTCCATTCGTCTTATAAAGATTAACATCTTATGGGTTGTAAATGTCAAAAAATGACAAAACTGTCCCTACATGGGTGAACTATCCCTTTAAGAGCTGAATATTTATAGGTCACAAGTAGTAAAGCTTAAGAACTTGAACAATATTCTGTTGAGCATAAAATGTATACAGCGTAATTGCTGACTATTTTTGGGCAGTTTCATGTCTGTTTAAGTGCTGTTATTGCTATACTATATCTTTTCACTTATTATTAGGCATTGTTGATATTTTACATAACCATAGAGAGAGAGTTAGAGAGATGTTGGCAAACATGGCGTGAACATTTACATTCTCAGTGTGTGGCGTGACTCGTGAGTGAACGGAACTGTAAATAAATGAGACACTAATACGTATAACAGACTCTTCAGAATGTTTCCACTTTGCGCATTACTCAAGACCTTGCTCTTCTAAACGACCATAAAACAACAAGTGAACTGGAAAAATAAAATGTGCCACAACAGAAGGTTATGAAGACAGAGTGGACTCTAGATGCATCTCGTAAATGAAACAAGGAGCCGTCAGACTCAGACCGCGCTATATGATGCAATTTGCCAAATTAGGTGATAAACTAGCCTTTAAATGGATTTGCAAGTAGAAACAGATAATAGCAGCATATTTACAATTTTCAAAATAATGAAAATAAACTGTGACCAAATGTTAAGAGAAAACAGATGTTTACAATTCCCTGCTGGGTACACAAACGCAATCTAATAATGATGTTAGCATCAAAATTATCGGATATGTTTAAAATTTGAAAATGAACTACACTTTATGGTCCAGTGTGGATAATTTAATTGCAACCAAACGGTGTTATTAAAATAAATGAAGGATTTAAAAACTGGACTTGGAGAAGTGATGCCAGTGATTCTGTTATTGATTGTCAATCTGTTTAATAATAGATCTTTGTAATACTGTGGTGATCAAAGTATGAGTTGTTAGCTACGTTACATTTGGAAACATAAGCTTAACCTACTGTGAAATATGAGGTGCATGTGCCAGGAGATTTTGTTTCGTTTTTGTTTCAGAGATAATGTTTCTAGAAATTCTGAGCCAGGAGTTTGTGGGATTTGGAAAGGCCAATATTTTACACTTTTGCATCAGTTCCCTTTAGTATCAAAATCTAGGAAATGAATGATGACATGATACATTAATCTACATCTCTTTGGTGGTTTTACCAAGTCACACATATTGGAGTTATTTGCCTGGCCTTACCATGCAACACACAAAATACCAAATAATAATCCAAGATAATCCCAGCAAAGGAGTTCCCTTTCTTGCGATTGTTATAAAGCCATAAGCTTTGAAGTTTCCTTTTCATTTGATTCATTCATTTGATAGTGGTTTTTAAATGAATCATTGTGCATGGGAACGGAGTGCACTGCAGCAGCTGCAGGTAGTTTAATACCACCCCTTCGTATACAAATATTAAACAGCTACGATTCCCAAAGACATCTGTGTACTTAGCACATACGTTTCAAGTGCGGACATGACTTAAACCTTTATTAAAAATCAATAAAGGATGTAATTGCGTAAAAAGCTTGAAAGAAACCACCGTAGCAATCGCAAAATCTCAGTGGGCTTCGTTCGTGAAACGCGAGCAGAGCAAATCGTTTGCAAAACCATTGCGACACAAATTACCGCATTTGATTTAATTGGATTCATGAATGTTTCACAGAAAGATTCGTTCTGCCCGTGTTTCATGACCGAGGCCCAAAGGATTTCCCAAAATGCACTTATTTTCGTTCTTGCACGGAGATTTATTTAAAAAGAAACAGTATTATGCCAAGTATCAAATTGTTATATTAGTATAACACGTCTATATTTCAACAGCGAGTTATACACACCCGGAACGTATAACTTGGAACGTGAGCTAATCGAAAATAATACATAAATCTCTGTGGAAGAACAAAATGTGCTTTCATGTTAACTTTAATGGAGGACGTATGTTTTGTACGAGGAACTGAAGACAAATGAAGGTAAACAGATCTTCGTTTGTCTTCAATCCCTTCTTCAAAACATGCGTCCTTCATTACTTGCAGACTTGTAGCACTTTCCTAATTAAGCTGTCAGTCGATATTCACAGGCTCGCCCCGGAGCACTATTATATTCAGTGTTTTTTAAGGAATTAGCACCGTTGGGCATTTTTATTAATAGCCGACATCACAAAGACGGAAGGGAGTGATTGTTGTGGCAGCTTGGCGTTATGCGAGGTGAAGTCTGGTTATATATTGCTGTTGTGATTTCGCCTGGCAGCCTCTGTACTCTCAGCTTGGTTGGACGTTGATGTAACTAGTTTTAATGTTCCAAGGACCATCTGGCTTCACCACAACCTGCACTTTGAACTTTCTCCAGGAGAATTACATGTGCATTGAAGTCGGGGTTGTGTGCCATTTAGAATTGAGAATGAGAGTGCAACTTCAGGTACTGAATTTGAATTGAGAATTGTAAAAAACAAACAAACATCCAAACATCTGGCCAAACATCTACTGTAATGTAAATAAATATTGAATATAACAATAATTATTAATATGAATAATATTACAGTATGTATTTGTTCAATGCTTTTGGTTTTTAGGAGCTATTTTTTTTTGGCGAGCCAATACAAACTAACTGACCAGATATTTCTCTTCAGTGCAGGTTATTCAACATTATTTTTTTGACAGTATAAAACTATTCGGTTAAATGAATGTGCCGTACAACAGCACTCTTGTTTGCATAATATTTTCCTTATTTATTCCTAAGTTATTAAAGGGATAGTTCACTTTGAAATTAATTTTTGATATGTTTTAGCTTACCTGCAGGGCATCCAAGATGTAGATATCTTTGTTTCCACAGTATCTTCAATTTTGATCATTTTAGGTAAAACCGTTGTTGTCTGTCAGTCATACACTGAAGGTGCAGGGGGTCCACCTCAAAGAGCAGTCAAAATTAAACATGATTTAATGACTCGTAAATGTAAGTACACATTGATGCCCTAAGACACAAAACAAGTGTTTTTTGTGAGAAAACGAACAGTATTTATATATTTTTTACCTCTTGTAATCACAGTGACGCCCAAGTGATCTGAATCAGTTGTGCAGTGTCTAGCTGAACCGAACTGAATCAGTTCAATGTTACGGCGGAAGTGATCGCTTGCGTGTGACGTCACTCAATATTTACACGGAGATTTCGGAAGTTTTACCTTTTACTAAACATATTTAGATATACCGAAATCGTCTTCCATTGCGGTTTCCTGTATATCTAAATATGTTTAGTGAAAGGTAAAACTTCGGAAATCTCTGTATAAACAAAGAGTGACGTAGGCGCGCAAGCGATCACTTTCAGCGCATGCGCTGACCGAAGCGCACTGCTCCCAGATCAGTTGGCCGTGGATATGGTTACACGAGGTAAAAAGATATAAATACTGTTCGTTTTCTCACAAAAAACACTCGTTTTGTGTCTTAGGACAACAGTGTGTACTTACATTTACGAGTCATTAAATCATGTTTAATTTTGACTGCTCTTTGAGGTGGACCCCCTGCACCTCCAGTGTATGACTGACAGACAACAACGGTTTTACCTAAAATGATCAAAATTGAAGATACTGTGGAAACAAAGACACCTACATCTTGGATGCCCTGGAGGTAAGCTAAAACATGTCACAAATTAATTTCAAAGTGAACTATCCCTTTAAGAAATCTGAAAACAAATTGTGACATCGTTTCATTGAACAGTATTGAATGTAGTTTCAAGAAATATTTCTTAACAGACAAAATCTATTCTTCACGTCAAATTATTTGATATAAGATATTTATGGGCATAAATTGTATGAATTGTAATTGTTTTGTTGCTGCAAAACATAATTTAAATGCCTTAGACAAATGGCTAATTAATTTTTTTTTGAAACTGAAAGTCAGTCAATTCTTCCTGTCAATCCAATTCAAATCCCGGTTCAACATCCTTTGTGACATCAAATTCCAACTCATTAAGGGGATAGTTCACTTTGAAATTAATTTTTGAAATGTTTTAATAGACCTCCATTATATGACTGACAGACAAGAACGGTTTGACCTAAAAATATCAAAATTGAAACTACTGTGGAAACAAAGACACCTACATCTTGGATCCCTTCGAGGTAAGCTAAAACATATCAAAAATTAATTGTAAAGTGAACTATCCCTTTAATAGAAAGAGACAATTTTTATTCTACCCAACCTTGATTGAAATGTATAGGTTGTATTGCTCACTAAAGGCCTATTTCAGTGAGAGAATGTAATTGAATACAATGAAATGTCCCAACCAAGATGGTCCACTTTATACATCCTACTAACTGTACAGTAAGTAACTTTGCAACTACAAGTACTCTTATTAGAGTATTAGTAGACTGTTAGTTGACTATTACAGTAGGTGTAAGTAGAATATCTGTTGGGGGAGCATCAAAATAAAGTGTTAGCAGATTAAACAGTCTACTGATACTCAGTTGACTGCTAGGTGACATTTAGTTAAAGGGGTGGTTTACTCCTCTTTTTCTTTGCATGATTGTGCTTATGGGGTGCAATATAACATGTATTCGTGGTTTTTCTTTTTTTAAAAGTCTTATTTTTCATAAACTTCACCTTTATCGTCAGCCGCGCTCTCCTCTGTCCCCTGAACGAGCGGTTTACTTCCTGATTCTATGAAAACACTGCCTCAGAAACACATCGTGGGCTCAGATTGGTTCGTTTGGGCGGGTGTGTTGTGATTGGCTAAACTGTCGCTCACGTTGTCCGGAAGGTTAACGCCTATTACCTTTACGGGGAAACGCCAGCTCCGGTCCAGATGTAAATAATGGTGTCGAACTGCAGTATCAGTTTGAGGCAGAATCAGACCGATAAAGCCGCGATGAAGCGAGTCAAACAGAACCACACCACACACGGCTCTTACTAAACGTTTCTGAATGATAATTTGCCACATTTTTTAACCATATACACGTCTGTTTTACACAATAGCATCTGACTGGCAACAATAGCAACTGACTGGCTACTAATGTTAAACTCAAACAGCGTTGGTAAGTTTACGTTCTTGATCAAATCGAAAATAACGTCATAAAGCATTTATACATGAAAAATATGTTTAAAACATTAGTACTTATACAAAATTCAGGTCCATAATGTTTGTACGCGTTTGTCGTAGACACAAAATACTAGCAACTAGTAGCCTAGTGGCTATAAAGCCAGCGCTGGCATTTTGAAAAAAAATAAAACATAAATAAAACACAGGCTAACGTTACGTCTGGAATTATACATGCAAATACATTTAAAACGATTAAGTCTTAGCCTACTTACAGGTTGTGGTCCAACAACTGCTGCCTCTGGTTTTAAAGTTGGATCTGCTTCATTGTTTATTAACAGTTTCTTGCTGCATTGAACTCGTGGAGATTCTGGAAGCTGTCTTCCGTAAAATGCGCAGCACAAAGAGCTAGATTACGATCGTCACTTTCAGGAATATAATCAAACATAAATTGTATCCATTGTTGATGAAGTAACATCCGTGGGAAGCTCGAACACAGAAGACCTGTCAGCTGGGTGAACACAACTCACTCGACGTGCTGCAGAAATATGCGCATGCCCTTTCCTGCATATTCCGAAGGGAGTGGTTGATGCAAATGTACGGGTTAGTGACGTACCATAACCCGTTGTAGTCCCAATCGAGTCGTTTTTGTAGGCGTTTACACTTCCTGGTTTTTAAAAGACGATATCTCTGCTTACATTGAACTTTCAGCGCTGCAACTTTGCAGATACTGTTAATGCACCATCAGCAACATTACACAATTTAAAATCAAAAAAGTGAAATCGGAATCAACCCCCCCTTTAAAAATGTTACTCATAGTTAGTAGAATGTCAAGTAGTCAAAAAAATTTAAAAAATCATTTAGTTGAATTTCTTGATTTTGATATTGCATTTCAGAATATAATTTTGTGAATTGATATTCTGCTGGGAGATCTGATCCAATGCAGGTCACAGTGCAGGAAAGTAGGTGTATGTCAGTCTGCTATTTTCATATTCTGGCTGATCACAGGCTACTGGCTCTGTCGTCCTGTCATGCACAGTTCTGTGATGTTTCAGACACAGGAGAGATTTGTGGCTCATGAACGTCTCATATGATTTGTGCTCTCACTCCAAAGTGTATCAGGTTACTATTTTCTCCTGGACTATTTTTTTAATAGCACAGCTGCTGAACTCTTCTCTGGACTGTTCAGACTGTACAGAGACCCCAAGCTCAGTGGGTCTGCTGCAGAAATTTATTAAAACTGT
The DNA here is from genome assembly GCA_038021265.1 of Cyprinella venusta. Classification (NCBI taxonomy): domain Eukaryota; kingdom Metazoa; phylum Chordata; class Actinopteri; order Cypriniformes; family Leuciscidae; genus Cyprinella; species Cyprinella venusta. The sequence goes on along the minus strand of CM075869.1, from coordinate 14,394,349 downwards.
CCAAAGATATGAGAATTATGTGCAGAGAAGTCGAGATCTAGATGTTACCACCCGTGGAGAGTGTTTTATTCATTTTTATTTTCTTTGTCAGTTGTATTGCTCTTGCAACACCTGTCAGGGATCATTAATCATCCGGATGCTTCCCACTGAGGTAATTTTTGATTATAATTCTCATGTGGGATCTTTTGTCCAAAGATTTAATACTGAGGCCAGAATCACAACCATGATTTGGCAGCCGGACATCACACATGAGCAAAATCACTATGCCTAAAGAAATACTTGACACTAGTGTAATGTTTCTTTCAGTTTCTCTTAAGTTTTCCACATACAGTATTTGAATAATAGTTATGTTTTTAAGTAATGTCCTTAATTATCTGAATTGTTGGCTGGCTCAGAGACAAGATTCGAGCATTTAAAGCAATACTGTATGTATTTGAATGAGAACTAACATTTAAACTCAAATTGACATTAGCTGTTAGTTTTTATCATTTTTTTACATGCCGTTTACAGCAGGTTTCTCTGGAATAGGTACAATACCATAGTAGATTGTCATGAAGAAAAAAAAAAAACTATGATAACTTCCATTAGATAATTTCTATTTGATAATTTCTATACCATGACGTACAGTACTTGGTTACTAACGTAACCTCGGTTCTCTCTAGCGAGTACTGCGTAATATCGTACGCTAGGGGAAAACCCAAAAATGATCCTTAATTTTGAATTAATGTAAAACGCGTTTTGGCAGCATGCAGACAGACTTTTCGCGTGCCTATTGGCTGTCCTGCGGCAACTGCAGTGGCCTATCGAGAGAGGCCCTTGGTGATGTCAGATCAGATGTCAGCTTCGCGCCCACTACGTCACCTTCCGCCAAAGCAGGTGTGGCCTGGGCCTACACTCTTAGAAGAAAAGGTTCTATATAGAACCTTAAAAGGTTCTATCAGCGCTACGTATTTGGAACCCCTAAAAGGTTCTATACACTCTTAAAAAAAGGGTTCCTCTGGGTTCTATGTAGAACCCTGGGGTTCCATACTTGGCCAATAGAACCTTTTACCAAAAAAATGGTTCTATATAGAACCAAGGTTACGTTAGTAACCAAGATGAAAAATCAGATTATATCAACCCATCGAGCTATGTTTATAGGCCCAGGCCACGGCTGCTTTGGCGGGAGGTTATGTAGAGGTTACCATTGGATCTGACGTCACCAAGGACCTCTCTTGATAGGCTGCTGCTGTTGCCGCAGGACAGCCAATAGGCACGCAAGCAGTCTGCCGCAATGCGTTTTACATGAATTCAGAATTAAGGATAATTCATTTTTGGCTTCAATATCTCGTGGAAAAGAGGTTTTCCCATAGCGTAAGATATGCATACCGAGAGAACCAAAGCTTGCAATTAGTTGCGTTGATAATTTCATGAACCAATTTCAAATCACAGAATTGTGTAATTTCAGAATTTCTGTCTCTCCAAAAGTAGATTATCTCAATACAAAATAAGGAAAATATGAAGTTGCTTGCAGATATAGTTAATTTGTCATTAATTGCCTTTCTCTGAGTAGATCTGATGTCTCCAACTTGGAAACTTTTGCAAAACCAGTGATTAATTCTGCCTCTAAGTAATGCTTTATTTAAATAGTACCTTTTAAAAGTAGTGTTTGCAAAGTGTTTCACAGAAAAAAATGCAAAATTATGTTATTATTAAGCTTAAGTCACCCAAGCTCTTTCCATAATTTTTGCCTGCAGGATGGATTATTGAGTGGACAGTGGGTGTGGCGTCTGAGATCATGCTTGAACACTAGTGTGCCAAGGCCAAATGAAGTCATTTCACAATTCCTAGATAAGAACAATTGATAAGAACAATAGAAAGGTGCTCCTAAAAAAACATTTCCAAAGTTTTGCTCTTTGACACTGTTTATAGTTTCTCAGAGAGTGTGATGCCAAGCGTTTGTTTGGAAATCTAGGATCTACTGTGAGGAACAGCCAAAAATGCTTTCATTTCAATTGTTTTTCCATGAAAAGTCTTTTGTTAGATGACAAATAATGTTGTATACATTAGAAAGTGGATTCTATTTTTAGCTAAAAGAACAAGAAATTAAATGAATTTGCTCTTTCCAATTTTTCTCATTCCTCCCCAGCTATTTGTTTATTTGTAAATCTAGAGAATTTGCCAGAAGCCTGAATATTACACGTGGAATGCAGAACTATTGTTGCAATAAAAGTTGTTCCTGAACTGTATGTACATTATTTATGTCATAATATGACTGAAGCATTACAAAATAAATAAGCTAGGAAATTCTACTGAATATCTCATTTTGTGTTCCACAAAATAAAGAAAGTCAATATAGAGTTGGATGACAGAAAGGGGGGTAAGTTACAAAACAGAATTTTCAATTTTGGGTGACCTGTATCACTTGAATATTGTAGCCCATGAAGCCCCTTCTGCTAACCTGACCAGTTATCCGTTTCCTCTCACGGAGTACTGTTAGAAAGCCGAAATCTATCAGGACTTGAATTGAACTAAACTGAACTGAGTGAAACAAAAATATGCGGATAAATGTCAATACTGCTACAATGGTGCTAAGACCTCCCTGTACCTCAGATTCAGTACGTTTTGAAAACGGCCTGTGAAGAAATCTGTATTCTGCAAGGAATTTTATAAGTCCATAAACATGTAATGAAATTTACTCTGGTCTAGGGAACATGGGCAGGAAAAGTAAAATTACGTTTTCTGTGGGAGTCTGTAGAGCTTTAAAACAGCCCCTTTAGAAGGGGCTAACCAAAACCTCTTTGCTTTATTTTGTTCACTTGAAACTTGAGTGACAAGACCTGACGGCTCTAAGCAAAGGCAGATGGAGACTGCCGTTGACTGGGCACGGCAATAGAGCATTGTGCTAGTACCCCATTATACTAATGTTATTAGCACAATTAGCAGTAGCTTATAGTGCTAAACATTTTAATAATGGTAAGATCATTGTCACCAATGTGCTCTTATTTCTGAGTTATTCATTCTTACTTAAACTAGTGTGATTCTGGAATGCTTGGATAGACACATTAGGATAGGTACATGCAATATTAACTTGTGGTCCACTTCTAAAATGGAAACGCCTTTGCATGTTGAACTTCTCAGATGTAAACATAATAGTTACATTTGTCATAAGATTGGGTTACTTAAAATGGTCTACTTAGAAGAGTTTGTGTTTTAGACGATCAAAAATGTCGATATTGTACGTTTCAGTACTTATCTAAATGTGCAAAAATCTATAAGTAAACTTTGAATATGTATACAAATATAAATGAGATCACCTTTAAATAGAGGTAGTAATATTGAGAGTATAGAATTGAGTTGTTGAGGTCTGTGAGAACAAGTAAATCTGCTTAGGTTTTTTTGTTTTTTTTTGAAGCTTCAAACAGAAGTTTTAACTTACTCAGGTTAGATGATATCTGTTTCAGTTTGCTGACATGTTTGACTAGAGTAAGCGTGATCAGTCTACTTGAGAATTTACAATGGGGAACCCAAGAGTAATGTTTTGATGGCTTGTACCTTTGAAAAGATCAGAGAATTTTTCCAATCATTTTACCTCAATAAATACCTTCCAGAGAGCATCTGGTGGAAACCTGCAATACTGCACTGAAGGCTATTCCAGTGCTGTCAGACACGTTTACTACAGTTACTTACTGCTCTTTATGTCTGCACGTCTGATGTGGAGCTGAGGCCAGTGACTAAACTATGTGCAAATGGCACTTATCTCATGAGATGAGCCATCATGGTAACTATGGTCTTTTAAAGGTGTTCGCTTGTTTTTTGCGTTCAAAAACATCAAAATGAATAAGTAATGGGCTAATTTTGTACCCAAGTTTTGAGCCCTAGATGAAAAACGCTGGGTTTTTATGGGTGTCTCGCACTGAGGACTTGGAAGTAAACGGCCACTGTTGTGAGTGCATAACAGGCGTTGTTCTTCTGCGGATGGTGTTTTATCCTCTTTGACGTCATAGTTCCCCACTTTGAGCAACGAGTCGTTTGCAGAGGCTGGTGTCAATAAAAGCTTTTATTGGACGAAGGACGTTTTCAGTTCTGAAACTTACAGGATATTCTTATAATATGATAACCTCTTAGATGTCAAAAGCTCAAGGAAATTTTGATTTCTCAGTTCATCACCCCTTTAATGTATCCCATGTATACGGGGGAATAATTCTGGAAAACTAGTTCCATTGATAACTCGTGCAGGTGGTTTGTCTGTTTTGCTCAGAGGTGAATTCTGTGTTTTGACTCATACACTGTGTAAACTTGTCACAGTCATGTTTAGTTTCGTCTGTTTTGCCTGAGTTCTAATTCATTCATCATTAGTTGCTATACTCTCTGATTAGTGTCACACCTGTTCCCTGTTCTGTTGATTATCTTCCCTCTTTGTATTTAAGACATCAGTCCTCTGTTCATTGTCTTTTGTCAATGTTTCTGGATTGTGTTTGTAGATCTCGCTCTGTGTTTATTAAAGTCTTGTTTTATTCTTCATTCTGCATAATGCATCATCTTTTGGATTACGCTACAGCCAGTTTGTGAGAGAAGGTCCTCACTTGCAGAACATGAAATCTAGGGAGGGGAGTTGGATCCAGTTCCAACTCCTCCCACCTTACATATATCTACCTATCTCTGCCCCCTGATCTCTAACCCCACCCCTAATCCTACCTTTCTCTACCCCCTGATCCCTTACCTCACCCCTAATCCTACCCATCTCCACCCCTTGATCCCTAATCCTACCTATCTCTGATCCCTAACCCCACCCCTAATCCTACCCATCTCCGCCCCCTGATCCCTAGCCCCACCCCTAAACCTACCTATCTCTGCCCCCTGCTCCCTAACCCCACCCCTAATCCTACCTATCTCCACCCCCTGATCCCTTACCCCACCCCTAATCCTACCCTTCTCCGCCCCTGATCCCTAACCCCACCCCTAATCCAACCATCTCGTCCCCTGATCTCAAGCCCCACCCCTAATCGTACCCATCTCCGCCCCTTGATCCCTAACCCCACCCATAATCCTACCCATCTCTGCCCCTGATCCCTAACCCCACCCCTAAACCTACCTATCTCTGCCCCCTGATCCCCAACCCCACCCCTAATCCTACCTATCTCTGCCCCCTGATCCCTATCCCCACCCCTAATCCTACCTATCTCCGCCCCCTGATCCCTAGCCCCACCCCTAATCCTACCTATCTCCGCCCTCTGATCCCTAACTCCACCCCTAATCCTACCTTTCTCCACCCCCTGATCCCTTACCTCACCCCTAATCTTACCCATCTCCACCCCTTGATCCCTAATCCTACCTATCTCTGATCCCTAACCCCACCCCTAATCCTACCCATCTCCACCCCCTGATCCCTAGCCCCACCCCTAAACCTACATATCTCTGCACCCTGATTCCTAACCCCACCCCTAATCCTACCCATATCCACCCTCTGATCCCTAACCCCACCCCTAATCTTACCTATCTCCGCCCCCTGATCCCTAACCCCACCCCTAAACCTACCTATCTCTGCCCCCTGATCCCTAACCCCACCCCTAATCCTACCCATCTCCGCCCTTGATCCATAACCCCACGCCCGATCCTACCTCTCTCTGCCCCCTTATCGCTAACCCCACCCCTAATCCTACCTATCTCCGCCCCCTGATCACTAGCTCCACCCCTAAACCCACCTCTCTCTGCGCCCTGATCCCTAACCCCACCCCTAATCCTACCCATCTCCACCCCCTTATTCCTTGCCCCACCCCTAAACCTACCTTTCTCTGCCCCCGATACCTAACCCCACCCCCAAACCTACCTATCTCTGCCCCCCGATCCCTTACCCCACCCCTAATCCTACCCATCTCCACCCTTTAGATCTGGATCCAACTCCGCCCCCTGGTTCTCATGTACTGCAATGAGATGCTACTGGTTTGTGAAAGCACTCAAGACTACAGAAAGGTTTATTTTCAGTCAACATTTAAAATTGATATACCAGCAGTCTGAATGCTCTGTTTGGAGCAGGAGCATTGATTCCTTGAGGACCAACTTTTTAGATCTGGGGTGCCTGATGCATTTTCCCTGTGTGTGTTTTTTCTGGCCAGCCTTAGCGAATGAGCACACAAAGGCACTTCTGCCCAGTGATGGTCCTTGAGGGACATTCGCTGAGTTTGTGGAGTGAGTGCTGGTACGGAATTTCTCTCTCTTTACTGTTTCCATTGTGGATGAAGACATCGCTAGCCCCACTCCAGACCCAGAGCCCAGCAGCCATCAGCATTCCTTCTGTGGGATGCCAAAGCCCACCGCTGATTGGGTGCCCAAGCCCACCATAACAGCAGAGCCCGAACAATCGCCTGAGGCAAATTTCATTACAGAGCCTGAGCCCAGTGAGTCTATTGAGGTGTGTGTGAGCTGGTAACATCATTCGCCATTGAGGGCATATTGGTGAAGTTCGTTAGAATGGATTGGATCCCTGCCAACACTGTCTCCACTGAGGTTCGTGCAGTAAGCTGGGTTCCTGAGGAATTATTATGAACTGGATTAGGAAGATATCGCTGGTCTTCAGTCACTTCCCAACTCCTCAAAATCATCCAGGCTCCACCCTGGACTCTTATCCCTCAGGATCTGTGACCAGAGCAAGGAGTCCAAACTCCATCAGGTGACCGAAATGGAGCAATGATAGCAAAGCTGAATTTTCAACATCATTACTCCAGTCTTCAGTGTCACATGATCCTTCAGAATTCATTCTAATATGCTGATTTGCTGCTCAAGAAACATTTATCATTATAATCTCAGTTGATAATACTTGTACTGCGTTAATGCTACTAATTTAGTACTATATAGTGGTTGTGCTGGTTAATGTTCAAAAGAACAGCATTTATCTGAAATATACTGTTTAAGTATTTACGGTCAATTTGATCAATTTAATGCATTCTTGCCTAGTAATTTTTTATTGATTTAAAGATAAAGATGTTTTGTAGTGCATAATATAATAATAATAATAATAATAAAAACATTTTAATTTTTGTACATTCTACCAAACCAAGTAGATTCCAAACTGAGATTCCTGCTTTTTGTATTTTATTTTTTAAATCGAGATCATGATTCTGAATAGACAACTAAACAAAATAAGTAATTTGCTAGAGGTTCATTTCACCTTTTTTGGCACTGAAGTTTTGATTGAAATATCTTGAAATACGGCATATTTATCACAAAGAGCAATTTTTTTTTCTTTCTAGAGTGTTGTGTGTTACACCAGAGTGCTGTTTCGAATTATTTGCCATCTAGGGAATTTTGCGTAGTACTTTACGTTCTCCTTCACGCTTCATTTCTCGGTTCAGCTCCGTCTGCTCGTCTTCTTTAGCCTCAGATGGTTTTATTTGGAGAGGACCATTCAGCCTAAACCCCCTTCAAATCTGTCCACTTCACATTATTACAAGCACTTACTTTCCCAGACGATGATTTACTGCTAAAAGACGATTCATGAAACATCCTGTCACCTAGAGCTGAAAAACACAAGCAAACATGTCACAGAGGTTCCTTTTGTGTGAGTTTGGTTTGCGTGTAGCCTAAATGAAACCGTTCCTGTAGCTCCGACAGAGCTGAAAGACGAAAGCTGGTGTGTTTTTTGCGATCTGTACGTTTTCTGTGAAGGATTCTGTTGTCTGGGGAAGGAAATCCTTTGAAGAGCAGCTGTAAAACAGCTCAAGGGCTTTTCAGTGCCTCACCCTTCTTATCTGTGCTGTCTCTTTAAAGAGATCATGGTACAATTATGGCATTAGTAGATAATTAGGATCATTTTGGCAGGTATGTGAAAGGAGCTGCTCATAATGAAATGAGTGGCCTGTGGAAATGTGTTCGTGGAAACACGATTGGCCAGATAAATATATTGTGCTGCACCTGTGAACTAGATTAATGATATAATAAATTATTTTTTTTTCTTTTGGTGTGATGGTATTAGAGTTGCTACTGTGTAAACTACCATATTTGGTTAAGCTCCATTTGAAACTACACATTTAGAATTCATTTTATCCATTTGGCAGATGATAAACCAAATAAACTTTTGTTGTTGTTGTTGTTGTTGCCTGGGAATCAAACCCACGGCTTTGGTGTTGTTTCTGGTGATATTCTGTACTTTTTAAGACGCAACAACTTTATTATTAATGCTTTCCAGCCATAAACATTTCGCAGATAGGCTAATTATTTTAAGAAAGGATTGTTCATTATAATTATTATAAATTTGTTAATGAAATAGCCACTCGTGACCATGCTTTAGTAATTCTACCATGGTTAATATACAAAGCAAGGGGTTAGGTGTTTCGTTTTTAGGGGTAATAACATGGATTTTTTTTTTTTTGTCTATGTATATGCATCCATTGACTTCATTGGGACTGCTTCAAAACTAGACGATCATTGGATAAATGCTGCAAAAATTTACCTGGGATGAATGGGGGAGTGGGCTTGCCTGGACTCCAGGCTTCTGCGTGATGATTGAAGAGTCTGTTGAAAGGCTGTATCTCCTTTTGAATGACAGCGATTTTGTACAATAAAAAAGTCACTGACGCCGAAGCTATTCGAGGACAGTCCCATCGCAGATTTTGCAAGTGTATTCGAAAGACAAACTGCTGCAACCTATTTCTTGGTATTTGCTTTGCGAAATTGCTAGCCAATTTTTCTCATACATTTCACAAAATTATACAATACGTTCTTTGTTTCAGTTTAACCTAATTCCCACATTTCCCCCTGCTGGCCATTGAGAGGACACTGGTCACGTCACTGGAAAAGACGCCTAGTTGGTACGAAACCTAGTGGTTTCTTTAAAGGTCCCCTGACATGGGGTTATTTTACTATTTTATAATGTTTCTTGGGTTGCCCTTATAATGTTAGTATGTTTTTTTAGATCAAAAATAGTCAGAATTTATAAAAAAAGGCATTTTTCCTAGCCTGATTTTAGCCTCGGATTTGAACGCTCCGTTTGAAGGGGCGTGTCTGCTGTGAGATTCAGTGTAACCGCCCACTGCTGTGATTGGCTAACGTGCTTGAATGTGAAATAGCTACATATTACATGTTAAACTCTCTCGAATACTTTTACTACAGCTATTATATGTTTTTACCGTTACAGCTATCGACATTAACAAATCGTGTGAAGTAATTAAAATGTTTCCCCACCACATAAAATGTTGCCGTGATGAGCATTGAGCAAGCAAATGACAGTCTGTTGATCGTGAGAATGAAGATCTCATCATTGCAACACATTTTCTGCACTCTCTCTAATGCTTTCACCAATGCAAACACGATGATGTACATACAGTAAGAGCTTTGTTGTGCAGTGTAACGTGCGTCACTGATGTCATAACGAGTTGTCCAGATAAACTCGCACTGTGTGGAAAGATTGTTCTTTGATCGCTTTCTGTATATAATTTGTTCACAATTTAAATAATGATCCTACTAAAAGAAACAATGTGAAGTTGATATTTTAGACAATGGCTTGACTCACTGATGCATAAACAGCATTGAACGATTTTGAGAGAAAGATTTCCTGTCTGAACTTGAACAATTAGGCTACACATCAGAAATTGTTGTAGCTCAATGGATTTAATTTCAGGCGTTCATCGGGGCCAGCTCTGTATTGGCCCAAGTTGAGGAAACATTGTCGGTGAAATGTTTGGACCAATGCAAAACTTTGCGAAGTTGTGTCGGCGCATTTCCAAAGAAAATAAAATTAACCCATTGTTTCCTCAGAGGCTCGGAATTAAGGAACTAAAAAATACTTTTGTGTTCATTTGTACATCCAAACACCGATCAACTGCCATGCTTCGCTCGTTTGCAAGCCATGATATCTCTCTCGATATGAAAAAAACTCAAATCGCACTCGCGCGTTCGTACTTCCTAGCTCATTTTCTCATGAGCCAAATTCTCTGGGCGGGCAAAGCAGAGAAAGGCGAGGTTACCTTTCCTCTGTATGACGTCATACGGAGGAGATTCAAGATCAGCCCATCTAAGCTTTCATTTTCTCAAAGGCAGAGAAAGCTCGGTATACACCGATTGAAATGTCTATCCAATGGGGGACCATATACAGACTAGGGGAACTCATACTGTATTAATGTTAAAAAAACCCCAGAAAGTCAAAATTTCATGTCCAGGGACCTTTAATGAACGTAGGGCAGAATTTCCGTATAGATAAATGGTACATTTTTTTTATGATGTATGCCAAAAATGAGCTTCCACTCTTTGAAAGACCAGCAGCAGCCACCACTGACCTGCGGGTAATGTTAGACAGATCTTCATATGTCTCTGTACTTATTGTGTCTTTCTGACATCTCAAACTACTGCAAATCTCTTCAAACCTTTCAGCTGATGACATATTAGGAATGCTGGAAGATGCCGAACAATCTGTCTTTGTTGAAAATCTGTTATGTGTTACGCTGAATATAAGTCATGTCAGGATGACACACTACCAAAAGTTTGGGATCAGTAGTTTTATTACACCTTCTTTTTCCAATAGGATGCATTCACTTGATTAAAAGCGATAGTAAAGACATCATTTGTAACGTTACAAAAATTTCTATCTAAAATAAATACTGTGCTTTTAAACTTTCTATTCATCAAAGAATGTTGGAAAAAAATGCATCACAACTGTCAACACACTGATAAAAATAAGAAATGATTTCTGAAGGATCATGTGACCCTGAAGACTGATGCTCTAAATTCAGCATGCATCACAGCAACAAAATGCATTTTAAAATATATTATATGTTAACTTATAATATTATTTCATAATGTTTCCGTTTTTGATCAAATAAATGCAACTCAAACATAACTTTTTTATTGTAAGATAATTCCAAAATATTACTGTTTTTAATGTTACTGTTTTTTTTAAATGCAGCTTTGATGAGCATGATATACTTTTTTCAATAATACACAGAGTCAAGCTATATATATATATATATATATATATATATATATGAAGAGTTCAGATGCAAAAGCCTCTAAATGCCATTTGAAATTTTCTTCTAAAATGACTATTTTTGTAAAACTTGTATATTTAAGTTCAGTAATTTCACTTAAATGACAATTAATAGGTAATCTTCATTGCCATTTAAGTGAAATTACTGAACTTAAATATACAAATTTGATAAAAATGGTCATTTTAGAAGAAAATTTCAAATGGCATTTAGAGGCTTTTGCATCTGAACTCTTCATATATATATATAAGTTCATAAGTACAAACTTTCCATATATATATATATATATATATATATATGGAAAGTTTGTACTTATGAACTTGAAAGTCATGACTTTCAAGTTCATAAGTACAAACTTTCCAGCAGGATGTGAAGGCATTGGTAGAATTTGACATCAGAGAAGAAACTCATTGTGAAAGATTCAAATTGGAAGACAAGATATTTACATTTTTGAAGTTTCAGCTTATGATTCTTATCGCAGGTCTGATTTCACATCACAATAATGCATTTCAGCAGGAATACTTGAAGGACATGTTTAAAAACTCTCGGTTCACTCTCTTGGTCAACTTTGCCCCCACAAGTGGTTTTGGTTTGAATTTGGATCTTATATAAGACATTTTAAAGCGGTTGATGTAATTTGGCACACACGCTCGTCTTTGAATTCATCAAATGCAGCTCCAATCAGTCCTGCGCCCAGGACTGTTGACACTAGCGGGAAATCAAAGTCCAGCGCGGCAGTCCTGCGCTGCCCGAACCATGTGCTGGTGCATGAGGCAGCCTCACGGGGAAGATTAATTAGTGTACACAAACGTGTGTGGATGTTTATACACCAGAGTGTGTTCTGAGATGTTAACATATCAGTCAGCTCTTGCTCTCCTTCACTGCCAACCACATGGCCAGACACATGCACACACACACGCACAGACATGTATATCCTCACGCATGTATGTATGTGATGTGTACGCTCGCAAACAGAGCCGCACGAAATAACGCGGCCTTCTGCGCGCAAGTGATAACAACCAACCCCCCCGAAAATAAAGACGTAAAGCGCACGGACGAATGCGCACGCAGTCCAAGCTAGCCATACTGAATTATAAACAGGTGTCTTCATAGTTTGCATTCTTCCCAAACACAAAAGTGGTTCGACCTGAGCGGTTTCGAGCCCTATCAAACCAGAGTCCCTGTGTAATTTCTGTATTTATAAACACGAGCGCACTTGGGTTTGTGTGACACATACCTTGTAGACTACCACAGAAATATTGAAACCATATTTTCACCCCTTTTCCTGGCACTTATTTCTGAAGGGAAGCCTGTCGTACATCACGGGAACGCTTTGACGGGGGTCTCTGAAACGATCCCTCCTAAAACTGATGTGCGGCGGGATTGAGTTTTGCTCTAAGTGCTGGAATAACAGCAAGCTTGTGGGGTTGAAAAATGGAATGGAAAGCGAGTTCAGAAGCCATTCATTACAATTCAACAGGATATTACTTGTTGTTTAACGTTTTAGTCGCTTAGAAGGTCGCTCTTGTAATGGTTTAAAAGCACTCGAACTATTGCACGTCAGGGTGAAATGAGTGTTGATGAATGGTCAGGGATGGTCTCCGTCCTCTTCAGAAACAGAGGATTTGTCCGGCATCCGTAGTCATTAGTCATAATTAGACCTGGTTATTTTTCCACTGCAATTGAACGATTAAACTTGAAATTGCTTTAAAGAGAGCTGGGAATTAAAATTGGCGAAATAATAGCATTAACTTCCAATGACTGGAAAGCTTTCTCACATGCCTCGTGAAACTAATCATTTACATTTTTTTTACAGTAATGAAAAAATGTGTTGCCATGATGCTAGCATATTTTGTGTGGCTGCCAGGCTGTTGTAACACAATATAACACACTCACTTGTCGCCACCTATGCTGACGTAACATTAACAACGTAAGGTAAGTATAACTTCATGAACCGGTGAACTAATCTGAACACATTTTTGGGGTAAACGGATTCAAAGATTCTGTTCATTTGGATTCAGTCCAATTCATTCTTATGAATTCAGTCGGTTGAATGTAAATGAACAGATTCAAAAGTGATTGATTAATTTGAGTATATACATGTTTAGGTTAAAGCCTTAATGTTTTGGTAACACTTTATTTTAGTTTAGTTTTCCAATTCTCACGACTAATTGGTTACTTATTATCATGCATACACTGTAAATTAAAACATTATCCTGACAACATATGTTTTTGCATTGTTTATAATTTGATATACAAGATACAACTCTTTTTGAGACAGTTTAATGTCATTTAAGTTTAAATGACTTAAACATCCACGTTGATTGTACTTAAAAATTTAAAGCAGAAACGTTTTTTTTTTTTACAGTGATGTTATTGGCTGTTTATTAGGACTTCTAAAACACATGTTAATGCCTTATTCTGCATGACCATGTACTATATCCATAATCGTACCCAATGCCTAATTCCTACTCTAATCTAAAGTATATGGCCCATTTTTAATGCAGCAAAGTATGGCTTTCATTTAAAATTGTATAATTATGATATTGTAATATTAGTGCTTTTGTTAACTGTACCAAAATTTTAACAAAAACTATTTTTTTTGGACAATATACTCACTAAATGAATCTTTTAGTTCAGTTGTGCCGTCATTTGAATGGTTAAATCAAAATCAGCTTTGCTAAATTAGTTTGTATCGCTCTTTTAGGCACATCACACTTAAAAACAGCTTCATCATTTGCACTGAAGTGTTCAGTAGTGTTAAGTGTACATTTCCTTTGTTTAGGTGTAACTTGAGCCCACATGACTTCTCCACTGTCCTTTTGATATGAGCGCTGAAGAATGCATCCCATGTAATTAATGTAATTGCATCCCATGTAATGGGATTCTGCGAGGGGCTTGCGTGCAATTAGAATTGATTACATGGTGAGGAATGCGAACAGTATGTACATGTGGCGTATGATTATAAAAGTAATCTGGCCTTTTTTAATTCATTTTAAGAAATAAATCATTTTTAATATATGCCACATAGTTTGGCTTTAATCATACAGAGGGGTCCAAGCGTCTTTATATTCAAAAATATCATTTCAATCGGAAAAATTCAAAACGGATCTCTCTGTATAGCTTTTATGAATAGGATGCAAAAAAATGCAGTTCACTTCTCTTGTTCTCTCTTTTTGAAAACAATGTAATCTATTGTATAAGAGCCAATAGACATGGATTTAAAGATGTTTTCTTGGTATTAAAGTGCTTTGATCTTTGTCTTTTTCTTTTTTGGGGAATTTGGTTGTACATGTCCTGATAGTTGCTGTAGGTAATCACGTGTCATAAATGGAAATAAGCTGGCTCAGAAATGAGCCGTAGCGCTCTGGTGCAGTTCAGCTTGTTATGGGAGTCTTATGTCTGTGATCAGATAGCTACCCTGACAAAATCCAGACCCCTTTCTGTTTCCATTACTTTGGGAGAGGGGGGATCCGGCACTTTAGTTCTACTCATTGGGTTCAGTGTTTGCTGAACTTGCTAGAAAAGTTCAGACAGTCGACTCCAAAAGAGTTCAAAGGCAGCAATTTTTTTAAAAAAATACATCTGTGCGATCATACAGTACTCATAGTTGTTGCACTATCTAAGAATTAGAATTGGTATTAAAGAGCGTATTGGCGCCTGTTGCATACTGCACATGAAAGTGTACACTATAAAAAATGCTGTGTTGTTTCAACCCAAATTTGGGTCAAATATGGACAAACCCAAATTTTGGGTTAAAAATGCAACTAAAAAATTACAGTTGAAAATGAAAGTTGAAGTTGGGTAAAAAACTGAAATTACATTTTAACCCAGCATTTGGGTTTGTCCATATTTTACCCAAATGTGGGTTTAAACAACCCAGCATTGTTTAGAGTGTATGTGGTGCATATTGCTCATATTAACAAACTCCAGTATTCACACAGTGCTGTGTAGAAGAGGTGCACAGGGTAGGTGTGAAATGATTTTTATGCTGATGAAGTGCACTAGTCACTAACTTTCATAGATTGCATTAACCCTCTGAGGTCTAGGATGTTTTTGGGGCCCTTGAGATGTTTTGAGATGCCCCGACATTTGTGCTGATTTCAGTTGCTTCTAAACATATTAATGGCACAGGTGGAATTACACTCTATTTAGCAGAAACAGGGCTACCATAATATGTGAGCAACATGTATGTACATGTTTGTATTTTTGAGAGAATATTGTTTATGTGTGGTTATGGAAAATAAAAATAAAAATGAAAGTTTCTGAAATAGGGCCACGAAACGCATATTTAATATGTGTCCACAAGACTTTTGACTAATGGGTGTTGTGGCCTAGAGTTTTTTCTTCACAATGATCTGAAAATCATCCTGAGTAATCATTCACATAAAACTGTGAATTGAGTTATGTTGTGAAAAACAGTTTTTGTTTGCCAAGGCAATATGCGAATGGGCGTGAACAGGCCAGCCCTCATCATGTATAATTATGTGATTCTCACCTGAGAGGGACATAGACCTGCATAATAATGAGCCTTTCATTCAGGTGTCACACAAGAAAAAAAATTATATATATATAGATAGATAGATAGATAGATAGATAGATAGATAGATAGATAGATAGATAGATAGATAGATAGATAGATAGATAGATAGATAGATAGATAGATAGATAGATAGATAGATAGATAGATAGATAGATGTGCATGATAAATGAGTTATTGCCTCCTAAAGAAAGAAATGAGTTGAAAAAGAAAAGAAAACATGAAATGAGTTCAAAAATTCCAGTCTGACTTCCCGTTGGCCGTTACACACCTACAGTAAGTAACAATATAATGAAGTTGCATAATGCGTGCCTGTGGACTCAGTGGCTGCCCACAAACAAATTCTACAACTTCTGCCCATGTCTACTTTGACCCCTTTGTAGTTGTAGCTGAGACTGAGTTTGGTTTGTGCTGTCGACTTCCATACTATGGAAGTCAATGAGACCAGAAACTGTCTGGTTAGTGATATTCTTCTAAATATCAGAAAATTGACTGAATAGATTCGAAAACGGTAAAACCCAACTGTTTAACTCTGGGGGAGTGGTAAAATGAGCCCATTTCCAAAAAAGTGGAGTATCCCTTTAAAGGCTGAAATATGTGAGGTTTGTCTTTTTATAAAACCTTTTTAAAAAAAAAAAAAAAATATATATATATATATATATATATATATATATATATATATATATATATATATATATATATATATATATATATATATATATATATATATATATATATATATTTAAAGGCTGAAATATGTGAGGTTTGTCTTTTTATAAAACCTTTTTTTTTTTTGGTGTGAAAATGATTTAAAGGTTAAAACATATTTACTATATGTGCTTTGGGGTGGGCCGGGGATGGCAGGGGTTGATGGCAATGTAAGTTTCTGGATATTTTCCGCGGGGCGAGGGCTTCGACTACCTGCTTTTGTTTTGTTTTGTTTTTACCATACATGTGTTTGCATCCCTAAAAAACAAAATTATGAACCTTTATTATAGCAAAATAGGGACGTTTTAATGAATCACATTTGAATTATTTATAAATAAGGGTGCACATGCATGCTCATTCAAAATTAGCATACTTTTCCTCCATTTAATTACAACTGTGTGAAATAACGTGTACAGGTTAACATATTGTGCATTTTAAGATCCAATTCTAATTCAAAACCTGTCAGATGTGGTCTTGTGTTTGGTGTGAGTAAAATCATAAAAAAAAAACATTTACTGATGAGCTGATAACCTGTGAGAGAAACTTCAACATTGTCCAAAGTCAACAACATTATTTTCCAGTCCTTCCAAGGAGGCTTTCTTTTGGTTTTTGATATTTATCATTGTTTCATTTTACCACTGATAAGAAAAAAACAGAGAGGATGACAGAGCCAGAGAAAGAGCAAAAGAGCTGATGTCTCTGGAAATACTTGAGTTCTGTGTTGTTCTTCGTCCGCCGAGAGCTCTAGGGAGTGTCTGACTCAGGACGCTGCTTACACACTAATTACCTTATTACTGTAGCTGAGCAATGTGGAACTGATCAAACTAGCAGCTTTTAGGAAAACTAGCTGTTCTATCAAGAGATTTACTCCTTACAGAAAAAAAAAAATCCAAACTACTGCACAGCAGTAACTGTGTGAGAACTGTAACATGATCTATCCGTCTGTCTGTCTGTCTGTCTGTCTGTCTGTCTGTCTGTCTGTCTGTCTGTCTGTCTGTCTGTCTGTCTGTCTGTCTGTCTATCTATCTATCTATCTATCTATCATTCTAAATGTTCTGGCTTTCTAATGGTCTGTCATTCTTTTGCTGTTTGTCTATTTATCTATGTATCGCTCTAACAAGGGATGGAAATGAACTTTTTTTGGTTCTAACTATTCATCGCTCTATCTATTTAATTTCCCTTATTTATTTATTGTATACAGAACTGCATGACACATTATGTTGTGCCTATATTCAGAGCAATGAAATTCTTGCCCATGTGAAATTTCTTAAAAAATATTATAAAAATTTCCCAAACTAGGTATGCGTTTACAAAGTAGATTCAGCATGGTTCCTATGCTGTTTCTCTACCTGATCAAGAGTGCGCCGAGGAGGGAAATTGTGGGTTACCTGAGGAACAAAATCACATCTGGATCTGTTTCCTCCTCTGCCCTAACAGCAGTCCTGCATGTTTTTCCATCCAACTGTCTTTGATGAGACTGTGTCGTTTTAATAACCTTGCGGTTCTAAAGGCTGCACAACAAGCAGAACTCCCACCATACTCCATAGACATGGCAAGGTGGTCCAAGTAATACTGTGTGTGTCTACACTCTAAAAAAATAGTGCTAAATAGCACTAAAAGTGATTCATTGGCTTTTAATCATGGGGGAAACTCTTTAAGTGCCAGCACTTATCTTTGTCATATGGTGCTAGAACCATAAGAGGTGCCATAGAGCACGTTAACCACCCCAGAGAACCACTGAAGAACCAACCTGGGCTTAACAGGTTCTTTAAATGGTATTGTTGCTATATAGTACCATAACCACTGCGAAGAACCGCTGAAAAACCTTTTTTTTAGTACCTTTTTTTCTTATAAATGCTTAGTATTGTATAAAGGCATTTTAATTCTAGTAAACAAGTCCACATAACTGCATTTGTTTGATGTCTGAAAGCCTGCTAAGCAAGAGTGATAAAATGTCTGTCATTGGTGTTTCACTGCATGTTTGAATTAAACATAATCTTGATCTCATTACGGTAATATTTTAACGGGTCTGTAATTGGAACACTTCCCTGCTGCTTTAAAGTGCTGATTTAAAAGACCGTTTTTAATAGTTTGGTACCCAGGGAAGCTGTGCGTTGGATCTTTTTACGAGACTTTGTACGTCCGCCCATGTGATTAGAATATTTACGTACAGGCTATTTAGGAAACGACACTTTGCCGTTAGTGGTGATGTTTCAAATTGTGATGAAAGCTGTAAAGATAACTACGCAATTAAACTGAAGTTCAGCAGTCACGCCAGTGTGCATTGCTTGCATTCCCATCCATGCCGGCTGATTTTCTGCTTGTTGGTTGCGTTCTTGTGATTCTGTTTTGCTTCATATCTACACAAAAATGCTGATGAGAGGAACATTATTTCTGCCAATGTTGCAGTCAAAGAATTTTATAAATATAATCTCTGAACATATGTAATGGCAACAGGGTGATTTTAATGCCAAGACTACCTTATGATGTTAGCTAGTTGTATGCCCAGAAAGAATCTGCAGATCTTCTTTGCGTTTTCTGTGCTGCATTTTGGTGGGAAATCTGTTGAAAGGTGTACTGCACTTTATTGGTAACTGAATGTATAATCAATATATTTAATAAACAGACAGAAAGTGTGTGGGAACTTTGTGAATGATGGATCTTTGGAATTGTTCTAAGTCTTCTTTAAATAAATAGTTTATTCAACATTGAAATTAACTAAAGACATGGGTACTACCAACTTGAAATAATGGACTGATACTTAGCACAAAATCTCTCATCACTGACAAGATGGGGCTCCCTGTGAGTCTCTCTTGTTTCATCTGCTTCTTTTTAAACGCAGGAAATGAGGTCAAAGGGCGCTGAAATATTTGTGCTTATTTTTGCCGCTCTTGACAGATAGAATTTCCAAACAATAGCCAACGGCTGTACTTAAGCAAAATCAGAATTATCATGTCTGTCTGGCAGATTGAACATTTTAATACTTTATTTGACGCATTTCTGTTTTTTATTTCCTTTTAACCTGCATTTTGCAACTTGACATGAAATTTTATTCGACTTTTTAATTTCGTCATGAAAATAATTTTAGAAAAATAACACTGACAGAGCCTCAACATCACATCTGCCAACAGATACTGAAACAGTATAATGCTTTTTTTTCTCCGACATTTTTTACTTAAACTGTGTTTGACAAAAGAGTCAACAGCTTTTATGTATGTCTTTCAAAATGAAAGTCTTGCATAGGGCTGTCAAATGATTAATCGCATCCAAAATAAAAGTTTGTGTTTACATAATATATGTGGGTGCACTTTGTATAATTATATATATATATATATATATATATATATATATATATATATATATATATATATATATATATATATATATATAAAGTACACACAGATGCGATTAATCGTTTGACAGCCCATCAGTAAAACATTAAGAATTACGTTTTTTTTTGTTTTTTTTTTTACTTCACACTCCTCATCACACTCAAAATGGTCTTGATAGACTATTGCAGTGTTTCTCACCCGTTGACCCTTTGAGTATCAAGACCATTTTGAGTGTGTTAAGGAGTGTGAAGTAAAAAAAAAACGAAAAGAAAAAAACGTAATTCTTAATATTTTATCGATGGGCTGTCAAACAATTAATCGCGATTAATCGGATCCAAAATAAAAGTTTGTGTTTACATAATATATGTGGGTGCACTATGTTTATAATTATTTTGTATATATATATATATATATATATATATATATATATATATATATATACACACACACACACACACACACACGTATGTATATTTAAGAAAAACATATTATTTATATGAAGAGTTCAGATGCAAAAGCCTCTAAATGCCATTAGAAATTTTCTTCTAAAATGACCATTTTTATCAAGCTTGTATATTTAAGTTCAGTAATTTCACTTAAATGACAATTAATAGGTAATCTTCATTTCCATTTAAGTGAAATTACTGAACTTAAATATACAAGCTTGATAAAAATGATCATTTTAGAAGACAATTTCAAATGGCACTTAGAGGCTTTTGCATCTGAACTCTTCATATATAAAATATTTATATTTTAAATAAATTATATATAAATCTATACATAAAAATATGTCTTAAATATATACAAGAATGTGTATGTATATATATATATATGAAGAGTTCAGATGCAAAAGCCTCTAAATGCCATTTGAAATTTTCTTCAAAAATGACCATTTTTATCAAACTTGTATATTTAAATTCAGTAATTTCACTTAAATGACAATTAATAGGTAATCTTTATTGCCATTTAAGTGAAATTACTGAACTTAAATATACAAGCTTGATAAAAATGATCATTTTAGAAGAAAATTTCAAATGGCACTTAGAGGCTTTTGCATCTGAACTCTTCATATATATATATATATGTGTGTGTGTGTGTGTGTGTGTTTATATATATATATATATATATATATATATATATATAAATACACAGTGCACCCACATATATTATGTAAACATAAACTTTTATTTTGGATGCGATTAATCGGTTGACAGCCCATCAGTTTGACTTCACACTCCTCAACACACTCAAAATGGACTTGATACCCAACGGGTGAGAAACACTGCAATAGTCTAACTAAAATGTAAAATGGTTATGATAAAAAAAGTAACAAGTATCAATGTTACAGCTTTGTTTGGCTTTTTCCCAGCCAGGTCTTTAGACAAACTCTACAACTTTGCCGACTGCGCAGGACTGCACCTGATCTTTGGGCTGAATGCCTTGCACAGAAACCCTGACAACTCGTGGAACGCTTCCAGTGCTCTGAGCCTGCTCAAATACAGCGCCGGCAAAAAATACAACATCTCCTGGGAGCTTGGCAATGGTAAGTCCTCTCTGCTGTGACAACATTTTGTGCTTTTACTAAAGAAAAAGAAAGCATCCATCTAGCAGTGAATGGGAGTGCTTAACTAAAAGGTTGCAAGTTTGAACCTTGCAAGGTGGAATTCTTGAACAAGACGTACAAGGAATAGTTCAATTCAAAATGAAAACCCTCAAGGTGTTCCAAACCTTAATGAATTTCTTTCTTCTGCTGAACACAAAGGAACATATTTTGAAGAATGATTCCTGACACATTGACTTATTATGACTTTTTTTTCCCTACTATGGAAGTCAATGGGGACTATCAACTGTGTGGTTACAGACTGATTATCTTACTTTGGGTTCAGCAGAAGAAAGAAATTCAGGTTTAAATCAATTTAAGGTTGAGTAAATGATGTCAGATTTTTCATTTTAAAGCAAAAGATTCCTTTAAAGTCCCCCTGTGGTGAAAATCAAGTTTTTAATGTTGTTTATGTGTTCATGTTGTGTTCTTTAATGTTTTAAGGCAAACCATGTGGAAATCAGTCAACACCATTGCTGAGTATTTTCTCCTTAAAATTGCAGTCTCACAAATGTGGTGTAGAACCGCCCCGATAACCGTTACAATGTGAACAGTGTCAGCTGTGAAGTTTGTAGAAAATGATAAAATGGGTGTGTACAACATTTATACATTGCTGCCACAGTAATTGACCAATCATGATAAGCATTTTGCTTAGATAATTATATTCTGGAAACATTAAACATGTTAGGATTAATAAGAACACTGTAAAAAAATATTGTTGGTTTAACTTAAAAAATGAAGTAACCTGGTTGCCTTAAAATTTTAAGTTCATTGAAATGGAAAAATTGAGTTAATCAGAAACTCAAAATATTATGTTATCTGAACCACATAAATTATTTAAGTTGATTTGCCCTTGGTCTCTTTCTGTCCTTAGTCTCTCTTGAAGTTTATAGCTCAAAAACGCGATACTCCATAAAAATAAAATACTCCATTTTGAATTGACCCACATCCACTTGAGACACTTGAATTGCTTGATGTACAACAGCACAAAGGCAGGAAAAGTGTCAGCTGAATAAGCTGGGAATATTTTATAGAAGCTGTCTTTACTGATGCAATATTGTGGACTCTGGACAATTCAAAAATCTCTGGTCATTATACTATACTTCATATAAAACTAATCCCGTTTCAGTAGGGTTTATGTCAGGAGACAAATCACAAAGCAGAATCCAAAAGGACACCTGGTGACTTTGTAATCTGCTTTAAACACTCATTCATCCTTTGTCCTGACTCCTGTTCCAGCCTCATCCCAATTCGTCATATAACTGACGTTTTGGGACGTCTTTTGACCATTCGTCAATATACGACTTTTTAGGGCCCCCTTAAACGTCGGTAGATGACGTTATGGGATCCTAACTCTACCCCATACCTAAACCTAACCCTAAACCCAACTCGTCACCTAACTGACGTTAAAGGTAAAGCGTCAGTTGTATGACGACCCGGGATCGTCATCTACCGACGTTTAAGGGGGCCCTAAAAAGTCATATATTGACGAATAGTCAAAAGACGTCCCAAAACGTCAGTTATATGACGAATTGGGATGAGACTGTGTTAGTTCCAGACATGCTGTAAATTGCCCTATTCATGATGCCCTTGTATAAGAAAAAAAAAATAAAAAAAATTATATATATATATATATATATATATGAAGAGTTCAGATGCAAAAGCCTCTAAATGCCATTTGAAATTTTCTTCTAAAATGACCATTTTTATCAAGCTTGTATATTTAAGTTCAGTAATTTCACTTAAATGGCAATGAAGATTACCTATTAATTGTCATTTAAGTTAAATTACTGAACTTAAATATACAAGCTTGATAAAAATGGTCATTTTAGAAGAAAATTTCAAATGGCATTTAGAGGTTTTTGCATCTGAACTCTTCATATATATATATGAATTTTACATTCAGTATGAGCAGAGAGATTGCTCTCTTTGAGCGTTCTGCTCCCTCCGGTCTTCTGTGACAATCTCAGAGCAAATGGTTACACGCTGGCAGCTATAACCATTTGACACTTTAAAAATGTAGCCACTAAACAAACGATTAAGACAATACAAGGGTTTATATACATTCTTTAAGCAACCTTAAGTATTTTTATAGGTTTAGTGTTTAGTACATTTAAAAAAATGCTGGGTTGTTTCAACCCTAATTTGGGTCAAATATGGACAAACCCAAATGTTTGGTTAAAAATGTAATTAAAACACTTAGAGATGAAAGTGAAAGTTGGGTTAAAATTAATTAACCCAACATTTGGGGTTTGTCCATATTTGACCCAAATTTGGGTTCGTTTGGGTTCAAAATTGACCCAAAATCGTTTGTTTAGTGGCTACATTTTTAAAGTGTCAAATGGTTATAGCTGTATAGCGTGTAACCATTTGCTCTGAAATTGTCATAGAAGACAGGAGGGAGCAGAACGCTCAAAGAGAGCAATCTCTCTGCTCATACTGAATGTAAAATTCATACACAAAATAATGAGATATTATCATAATTAATATCTGTCATGTAATACTGGAAAAGAGTCTGGATTATAGTTAAATCCTTCCATTCACCAAATTCTAATAAAGGCATGTTGTTACTGGAACAGCCATTTGGGTGTTTGTCTTTTTGTCTTCAACTGTAACAATAACCACGTCCGAAGAAAAGCTGTTAGTGATAACTTGCTAAATAAGATTTTGTGAAGCTGTTAATTCAAAACTAAACTCTTTCAAGCGAACTAGGAGGCCAAATGAAACAAAGGGAAATATTTTCAGCTGTGGGTGGATGTTTATTGAGTGGGTCTTGCCAGCGTGACACAAAGTTTTCAAAGTGATGCACGGGCACTGGGTTGATTTATTTCATGACTGTGTTATTGTGCGTTTTCTAAATGATAGGATCTGGATATTTTAATGGATAATAATAATGTCTCATATTTTCCACTGGCCTCGGCCTGGCCCTGTACTGTATTGACACAACAGCTCAGGATTTCTGTGTTTCTCTCCCTACACAAACACACACTCACACAGGCTGTGATGTTTATAAAATTCACCACTTGACTTCTGTAACATCCTCGCTGTGATTTCAAGTGTGCACCTCCCACAAGTGTTGCCTTGTTTAAATAGTTTACAAAGTGCTGACCACAATATAGGTCGTAATTCAAAGGCAGTTTGCATGTTCGCTTGCGATTGGGTGTCAGCTTGCAACAAAAGTCTTAAAGGGATAGTTCACACAAAAATGCATTATTTTTACTCGTCACAAATGTCAAGCTCCAAAAAAATTAAAAAATAAAAAATAAAAATAAACAATAATTAAACAGGATACAGTACCGGTCAAAAATATGGAAACATTACTATTTTTAATGTTTTTGAAAGGAATCTCTTCTGCTCATTAAATCTGAATTTATTTGATCAAACACAGAAAATACAGAAAAAAAACAGTAATATTGTGAAATATTATTATTATTTAATACAATGATTTTCTAATTTAATTTTTTTTTTTGTTGTTGTGAATTTTCAGCATCATTACTCCAGTCTTCAGTGTCATAAAATCCTTCAGAAATCATTAAATATGCTGATTTATTATCAATGTTGGAAACAGTTGTGCTGCTTAAAGGGGACATATCATGCTAAATCCACTTTTTTAGCCCCTAAATGCATTTTGTTGGATATTTGCAGTGATTTTAAGTGAAGAAAAGATGAAATTAATCTCTTCAGGTGCTTCGTTTATATCTTTATATTCTGTTTTGGTCATATTTTGCAACCTGTTCAGATTTTTCTGTTCTCTATGACGGTTTTTGAAGAATTACTTCACAGTATTTGCAGCGGAACTGACAACTAAGGACATTGACTACCGGCCCAACACTATTATTATTTCTCGCTCCGATTTTGTAGTCCGAGCTCAATGATGCAGAAGTTACGAGAGTCAAAATATTCGGTTTTTGGATGTAGTGACCCGAAGCACTTCAAGGATTCCAACTTCAACAACCTCCGCCAGTATAAAGAAGGGTTTGCCGATCGACTTCGTCTGAAAGAGGGGTAAAGAAAATGATGAACATTTCGATAAGCTGTAAATATCGTTAATAAAAATAAAGTACTTTACTTTCTTAAAACACATGGTGGTCATGGTTTAGCAGTACCTTTGTCTTTCTTTGTTTTTGTTTTGAAGTAACGTTACACGTCTGCAGTATTACTTTTCTTGAGTTTCATCAATGGTCATTTAGCTGCTGTGTTTTCTGATGCTTTTCTAAACGTATCATAGTATCAATACAGATTTTTAGTGGTAAGATTAGACCGTAGTCATTTATCCTTGTTAGTGTGCTTGTTTTAACAAGAGAAATAATCGACTTTCACTTATAACCCAATACAGTTACATACCACTGCAATACATCCATATGAAGACGTTGTTCTGCAGGTTCGTCGTCTTCTTTTTCAACTCGCTCGCTCTGGCTCGATCATGGAAGGCTCGATAGACAAGTCTTCTGTTGTTGACATTTTGTTAACATGTGAATAAAAACGCTATAGAGAGCCTAAGTCCCGCCCCTTCGCTTCCGGCTCATGGGACCTTATTTCGGAAAAAATATGAATAACTTATCTTATGAATAAACTTATGAATAACTTATGAATAAAATATGAATAACTGACAACTTATCTTTTTATTCCATCTGAACTGTGTCCTCAATTACACATATGATGTTTGTCAATTTAAAAGATAATCCTGAAAGTCAAAAACGTCGCAGTTTGTCATACAAAAGAAGAGTAACATTTAGTTTTATGTGAAAATCGCACCGTGAACTACATCTCCCGGGAAGAGAAACGAGATCCGCTGCTCGTGTGTGTGCAGTCTGGTACAACACACTCAGGTATGACGGCGTAACGTTACGATTATAACGTAAGACTGTAGAAACAATGACAGACAGCCTCAGTAAAGTTAGCTTCCATTCATTGAGAGAAAATGTGCGCCTTTGGGGTTTGTAGTCTTTGTAATTACGTATTTTCACAGGCTTATACCTCAATGGTTTTACATCAAACTGCGACTTTCTTTACTTTAAAATGTATCTTTTAAATTTACAGACATCATATGTGTAATTCAGGGCACAATTCAAACCAGATCAAAATATTTGTTGTCTCTTGCCATTGACTACCATTCAATATTTTTCCGAAGTAAGGTCCCATGGTGGTCAACCGGAAGGGGAGGGACTTAGGCTCTCTATATAATTGTATATCTCTAATCAGACTACAAAAATGGCAGAACGGGGTGGAGTTGAACCATCTCCTTTTTATTTAAAGAGGCTGCTCCAAAACGAGTTGCTCACAGACGCACGTCAGAAAAGGGGTAGAAAAGGGGCCTGTGGAGCTATAATAAGGAATTCAGACCCAAGCATTGCAGTTTCTCTTTATATAGACCACAAATGTATGATTTATATGTAAAAAGGAATGATTTAAAAGCATGATATGTACCCTTTAATATAAAATAAACTGTGATAGTTTTTTCAGGATTCTTTGAGATTCATAGAATTATTTTTTAAAGGGATACACCACTTTTTTTTTGGAAAGAGACTCATTTTACAACTCCCCCAGAGTTAAACAGCTGAGTTTTACCATTTTCGAATCCATTCAGCCGATTTTCTGATATTTAGAAGAATATAAGTAACCAGATAGTTTCTGGTCTCATTGACTTCTATTGTATATAATTTTTTTTCCTACTATGGAAGTCAATGAGACCAGAAACTGTCTGGTTACTAATATTCTTCTAAATATCAGAAAATCTCTGAATGGTTTCGAAAACGGTAAAACTCATCTGTTTAACTCTGGGGGAGTTGTAAAATGAGCCTATTTCCAAAAAAAAGTAGAGTATCCCTTTAATCACAGGCTTGATGATCACAAGAGACTTCTAGTAATGTTTCCAAACCTTTGACCGGTACTGTGTGTATATAAGCATATATTTTGATCCAATAAATGCAGTCTCGTTGAGCATAAGAGACTTTCAAAAGCATTAAAAAAAATCCCAAACCCCAAACTTTTGAACAAATTTCCTTTTAAATGAATCCATCCTTAATTAGTAAAGCAGAATCTCATCATGTATATATATATATTTTTTTATTTACCCGCACAGAGCCCAACAGTTACCGCACAATGGCTTCTCGTTCAGTCAACAGCTCTCGTCTGGCTCAGGATTACGCTCTTCTGAGGACGTTACTGCAGTCGGTGCGTTTCTACAGCCGAGCAAACCTCTATGGGCCCAACGTCGGCCATCCTCGTAAAAACGCAATCCTGTTACTAGACGGGTGAGTATCTCTGCCATTTGTTCAGAAATATAACAGCCTCCCTGCATGCACTTGAAGAGTGATAAATGATAAACCAAATACTGGAGTAATTCAGCCATCACAGGAATAAATGACATTTTACAATAGATAACAGTTATTTTAGCAAATCAGTTTTTGGGGGATTTAGCGATAGTCATGCTGACAAGTAAAGCAGTTTAACTGTAGATGAGCAGTATTTTAGCAGTGTGACTTCTAAGGGGAGTCTTAAATATGTTCTTATTGGATGTGATTGTCACATCATGTGGCGTTTTGCACTTTCAGCGTAGAAAGGCGTTGTGAATGTTTACACATGGTGTTGGCAAGAAGGGCTTATCTGATGTGTGACTCGTTTTAATGGCTCGTATAAGAGATCTCCGAAGCACATTGTTTAAGAGAGCGCTGTACCGTCCGCCTGCCTGGAGAAGCACATAGCTGAGCCGTGTTTATGTTGCTGCATGTGGATTGTTAGTCCAGGGGCCTGTAGCACCATTGAAACTCACTGTCAGATAAATAAAGTGTCACTCTATTAATGGCGTGACAGAGCAATGTTCCACCTGTGTGTTACTTGTTCGTCCCTCTCTTTTCTTTCAGGCTTTAGTATGGCAGCCCTCAATTTTGAGCATGTAGTGCAACATAGCATATTTTTATTCCAGTGAGACATTAGAAAAGAAAAAACTAGCAATTGCCACCAATCGTCTCTATCAACATACAGGCTTACGATGCTTTTGGGAAATACAACCCAGATTAATTCAGTTAGTGTCAATGGACTGAACCTTTCTGAATAATTTATTTTCAGAGTCCTTTTTTATTACAGTGCAGACGGAGATTTTTTTTATCATATGGTGGTTCTAAAAAGATAACTATTTTGTATATTTGTTTTAATGTAATGTGTTTACGCGGTTGTTGGTGTAAATACATGATTTGCACTCGTATGTGACGCCTTGATCGCTTTGGACAGGGAGCGTTTTGTGATAACCTTGTGACGCACGAGCGGCGCTTGGGGAGAGGTGTGTGTTAGTAAGTGTGAGTAGGCAAGGGACTTACATTGATAACCTGACCGATATGAGGCTGTTTTGGCCGTGTGATTAAAGCGGGCAGAGAGTAGGCGTTGGCACGGATTCGTGGCCAGATTCCCTACTTTTAACACTCCAGGGGCATTTGCCAGCTTTATGAGAGTGGTCTCTGTGAGTGAAACGGGAAGTGTTGTGATTGTGTATAGGGTGAACACTGACATGTGGGCACTTTTTCATCGGTTAAAGGGGTCATGAACTGGCTTTTTAAATTTTATTATATTGTTGTCTGAGGTCAACTTATGATGTTCGCTTGGTTTTTGCATTCAAAAACATCAAAATGAATAAGTAATAGGCTATTTTGTACGAGCCTACCTGAAAAACAGTCGGTTTTTATAGGCATGTCGCACTGAAGACTTAGAAGTAAACGCCCACTGCTGCGAGTGGAGAACAGTTTTGCATATTATAATGAATTTAACTCACCCGTCGGTGCACGTGGGGGAAAACGTCCAATGTTGTAAAATGGCAACCGGATTCGCCCATACATGTTCAACCCAGAGTCCGTGTGTTGCACCATTCCTGTCAGATCCAATATAGACGGCACAGCACCGTTCTTTACTCTTAATCGGTCTGCAAATCCAGTCTTGTTTACAAAATAATCCTCAGAGAAATGAAGCGGGCGACGACGTTTTACCTCATCAGCTGGAATGTCATTAAAAATAAAGTTTATCCATGCAGTCCTATTGGAATCCACAGGAAGCTTATGCAGCAACTGTCTTCCACAACCAGGCACTGCACAATATTCTGTATTTCTCGGTTGCTCGAACCGGTTTGTCATCACGAGGTAGGCATGTATGTTATTCATCTATGCGTGTAATGCGAGAATCGGTGGGCGGGGCTTAACC
Source organism: Cyprinella venusta (assembly GCA_038021265.1). NCBI lineage: Eukaryota > Metazoa > Chordata > Actinopteri > Cypriniformes > Leuciscidae > Cyprinella > Cyprinella venusta. Next base: position 14,365,027 of record CM075869.1, on the reverse strand, counting down.
GGCCGTGTTATAGTAGGTGTTGATCTTCTTCTGCGGGGGTGGTGTTTTATCCTCTTTGACGTCATATTTCCCCACTTTTAAAAACGAGTCGTTTTCAGAGGCTGGTGTCAATAAAAGCTTTTATTGGACTAACAAGGACGTTTTCAGTTCTGAAACTTACCGGATATTATTATAATATGTAGGGCTGCACGATTAATCGCACGATGTTGTTATGCGCATCTAATCAGTAAAGCCGGTTCCTTGATTAGTAGTAAATCACCTTCACCTGCTTTCAGATGGAGCGGCATTTACTACAACGAGCCGTAGATCACTGACAAGCTGAGCCAAATCGAGTTAAAATCGAGGACAAATCGGCAACGATATTTAATGTGATTTGGCTCAGCTTGTCAGTGATCTACGGCTCGTTGTAGTAAATGCCGCTCCATCTGAAAGCAGGTGAAGGTGATTTACTACTAATCAAGGAACCGGCTTTATTGATTAGATGCGCATAACAACATCGTGCGATTAATCGTGCAGCCCTAATAATATGATGACCTCTTAGATGTCAAAAGCTCAAGGAAAATTTGATTTCTCAGTTCATCACCCCTTTAAAGGGTTAGTTCACCCAAAAATGAAAATTCTGTCAGTATTTACTCACCCTCATGTTGTTCCAAACCTCTATGTGTTTATTTGTTCTGCTGAACACAAAGGAAGATATTTGGAAGAATGTTTTAATCAAACAGATCTCATTCCCCATTGACTACCATAGTATGTATTTTTTCCTACTATGGTAGTCAATGGGGAATGAGATCTGCTTGATTAAAACATTCTTCCAAATATCTTCCTTTGTGTTCAGCAGAACAAATAAACACATAGAGGTTTGGAACAACATGAGGGTGAGTAAACACTGACAGAATTTTCATTTTTGGGTGAACTAACCCTTTAAACCATCGGCGTGAGCCGGATAACCAGACATTGTACTTTTTAGTAGATTTCTGATGGTCGCCGTGAAAACGGCGGTTATGTGCAAGCGAGCAGGTCGTATTACCTGTTCTTGGCTGCTCATTGTACCACTGCAGTAGCCTGTTCGAAGGGGACTGACAGGGAGAGGATCTTTGATGGTGGTCTGGCCATGGCGGGACTCTGCTGTCTTTTCCCTCTTGCTGCCACTAGGAGGGCTTTGCGTGCTCAGGCTCTCCGACGCTGAGCGGGGCTCTGCACGAGCCGCAGGAAGTCTGAGGCATCTTTAAAAAGACGTCTCGCTGCTCTTTTAGAAGGGTGGTTTCGCTGTGGCGAACACGCACAGGATAAAGCTCTGAGAAAAAGGATACATCGCCAGATAGTGTAGCTTGAACAGATGGCTGAAGGCGGCGAAGACGACTGGCTTCTTCAGACGCTGTCCTAAGCTGGCTTTTCGCTTCCTCAAACAGTGGCGGCGGCTTCTCTTGGAATCCAGCGATGCGAAGAGCTTCACTGAAGAGATGAAAATCAGAGAGACAGCCTCTTTGCCCAGCTTATAATATGCTAAGCCATGCCCATTCTGGCGTGCTAAGATGCGATGAGGGCGCCAACGCCTTTCATTGGACGTGACGCCATGTGGGGCTTAGTGGTAGAATGCTGCAGTTGCCGCAGGGCAGCCAATGAGCACACTAGACAGCCTGCTCTAGGTCTGCTAGCTGCTGCACTTCATTGACAATGAATAAAAAAATTAAGGATAATTTTTTGGCTTCACTATTTCGAAAAGATCTTTGCGTATATGTTCGGAGAATGTACTCTGCCCCCACACACAGATGTCAATTTTTGGGGCGTGTTTGAACAAATTGTTTTAGCTAGGCGTGACTGAGCCTTAACTTTTATAAAGAATATCTCTTTGGGTTTGAGACTTTGCTTTGTAATTCTGCAGATCATACTTCCACGTGACTGAAAACCCTTTAATGGGATACTCCACTTTTTTTTGGAAATATGCTCATTTTACCACTCCCCCAGAGTTAAACAGTCGAGTTTTACCGTTTTCGAATGTATTCAGCCGATTTTTTGATATTTAAAAGAATATCAGTAACCAGACCGTTTCTGGTCTCATTGACCTCCATAGTATATTTTTTTCCTACTATGGAAGTCAATGGGACCAGAAACTGTCTGGTTACTGATATTCTTCTAAATATCAAAAAATCAGCTGAATACATTCAAAAACGGTAAAACCCAACAGTTTAACTCTGGGGGAGTGGTAAAATGAGCCTATTTCCAAAAAAAAGTGGAGTATCCCTCTAAAATGAGAATGTCTCAATTGTTCAGCCTGTGGTTTTTTTGAGCAATACGGCCTGTTGTAAACATATACTTTTATGACAGGAGCTTATTAAGGCAGTTCCAGTGATGATGTGCTTAGTTTTCAGATCACATAATTCATTTCTAATTCTGTTCTTGAAATGACCTCTTAGATAAAGACCTCTGGGTTTCATTTGTGAGTATTCATTGAACTTTGTTTGTGCTTTTGTGCTGTTCATCAAAAACTGGTTTCAAAGAATAATGGCTTTTGTGTGTGGATACTAATTGGTTGTAATTCCTGTGTGACAGAGCCAGACATAAATCTATCAATGCCTGACCGAGCTTCCTCATTCTTGCAACCATTTGGCCCTGTCTACACCTACATGCATACACTGGGATGAACAATGGGAGAACAAACTTCAAACTCCAAAATTAAAGAAAAAAGAACAGCAATGTATTCATTTATTTCAAAAAGTAATTTTTGTAATCATCATTATCTAAAAGTCTTTAAAAGATGATAAGTAATTTGAGATTGGCAACCATCTTGGATAATAATGTGTTTTTGTTTGTTTGTATTTTCCCACAGTAAGCAATTGGTAGTAATAGTAGTACAGGCCTATATATATTTATATATTATAAAATATATAGGCCTTTAAAAAAATTATATATATATATATATATATATATATATATATATATATATATATATATATATATATATATATATATATATATAAAGATTTTGAATAATGTGAAATATTATAATACAATTGTATATGACATTGTATTATATATTATTACATATTAATATATAATAAAATAGTATTAATATTATTATATGAATAAACATATTTTTAAAAAGTAAATACATTAAATACATATTGTGTGTGTGTGTATATATATATATATATATATATATATATATATATATAAAATTACTGATTGCTATGGAAACCCATTTTTACCTCAGTAAAAAGAAAAAGTTAATTGCGATTTTATTACTTGCAATTGCGGTAAATCTGACATCTAAAAAAAAAAGTTCTTCAGGGGTTCTTTGCGGTGGTCAGGGTGCTATATAGCACCACTAAGCCCAGTTTGGTTCTTCGGCGGTTTTTCAGTGGTTCTCTGGGGTGGTTAACATGCTCTATGGCACCTCTTATGGTTCTACATAGCACCCATGACGAAGATAAGTGCTATATGGCACTTAAAGTGGTTCCCCTATGATTACAAGCCAATGAACCACTTTTAGTGCTATTTAGCACCATTTTTTTTAGAGTGTATTACTTACGATTAAAATGTAATTGAGCGACCTGACGTAATACTGTGCAGTGTATATGAGCACCCCGTTACTTTCTGCCACAATCCGCCTTTTGTTTTCGGGGGGTTTTGAGCAGTCATAACTTTGGCAGGCTGAAATGAAACTTGGTATTACAACCACAAGTGCGTTGTCGAAGGTCTTCTTCAGAACGAGACGCCACCCCTTGCTGCTACCAGTCTCATTCAGATGGAATTGATAAATGCAGTTTTAACTCAGCAGACAGACAGGGGGAAAGAGAGGGAGACGAGAGGGGAATTATGGGACGGCATAGAGTTTTGGAAGGGTGGTTGCTATTTTTCTGTGCGGAACTTTGCTTTGCCTTCACACGAATAACTGTTTAGAAACTTTGCTCCTTATAAGGAGTTTTGCTCCCTCGTTTGATTAAGATTACTCAGCTCCCTGGTAAACTATCCTCTCCACAGCATGAGAGATCAGTGTCACCGGTGAAATAAACAGACACCTCCTTATTGGTCTATAAGTCTGAGTCTTTTATGATGGTGGAGCTGACTAAAACTACTGAAGAATCATTCGTTTTTCCCATGCGATAATAACCTTCCCTTTAACGATACTGATTTTTTTCTCTCTTTCACAGGTTTATGAAAAACGGTGGTTCTGTGGTCGACGCAGTAACGTGGCAACAGTAGGTATTTTACCTTTTTTAAATTACAACCTTTTATTATTCTCCATTGTTTATGGAAACTTTGAGATCATCTCTCTAAAGATGCAGTGCAGCTTTGCAGTGGTATATGAAACCAAAACAGAATGCGAATACAAAAGTTTCAGTTGTTCTCAACTGGTGGGTCACGACCCATAAATGAGACGCAGGTCTGTTCCGATATTGCTGGAGAAAAACAGTGCAAATATTGGGAAAAAAAGCACATTTAGTTGTGTGTATGTGTGTGTGTGTGTCTGTGTAATTCTCAAATTGTGTCCCAAATGACTCACTATACACCTATACAATATGTATTATGCACTTTTTAATCAAGTGTGTAAGGTATACATTTTATATAGTGCATCTGAGTCTATTTGTGTAGGCTATTGTTAGGAGTGGACAAATAATAGACAAACTTATAGACCATACCAATTTTTTAAAAAAGTTTTGGTTTTACATAATTAGTCAAATTGTTGAGCAGTAATAGTACTATTCATACAGTACATTTTAAATGGTTTTTATTATTACTTTTTAACAATAAACTGTTGTGGTACTGATTCTGGATCCTGAAGCAACCAGTTTAGCACCACTAGGTCCATCATCATTGTTAAAAAATTGTATAAAGGTAATTTCATAATTTGTTATGCACAATAGTTTTTAGTAGGGATGCACCGATACCACTTTTTACTGAGAGAATTAGAAATCGATAGTTTTATTTTCAATTGGCCTATTTGCCGATAAGTACCGATGCGTGTATTTTCATTTGCATTTTAGATTTTTAAAAAATATTGGCCAGAGAAACCAAAATAATATGAATCAAATTAGTTGGCTTAGCAAATAGATATTTCCTTCAGTTATGCCTAATCATTATGCCTGTTAAAATGTATTTTTACTATTCATATTATTGCTATCATATTTCATACTATCATATTACTGTACCGCCTTCCTGTAATAATGTAGGGAACCACTTGTTATTCATAAATCATGTAACAGTTCATGTAGTTTTATTTCAAATGTGTGTTGGGTGAAAGTTCTGAAATCAAGAGCATGCAACAGAAGCCTCTCATGCATCATGCATCTCTCTCTCTCTCCCTCTCTTTCTTCCTCTCTATCACACCCTGCAGTGGGTTCAATATCGGCCAGGCCAATTAACTGGTTGATATTTGGCCATTTAAAGTGTTAGGGTTAATGTTACCCACTGGTCAATTAAGAGAAGTACTAGATAAACCAGTGTTGTTTTCAAATTCAACTGCCTTGTCAATGGATAAGACACATTTCCTGTTTTCAAATATGTTTTAAGCATTTTACTCAAAATTCATTAATTTGCTTTTATTGAAATTGTACTACATGTAATATATCTGTCATTAGCCCTACTCGCACAAGACAAGTATTACCTGGTGACCTCTAGTCATTTGTAATAATTGCGGAGGTTGTCTGTGATTTTCGGGACCATATGACCTATATTACGCCGAACACTGAGGTTCTGGGATAATATTAGTCCTGTGCGAATCAGCATTGTTTATCAGGTTTTTGTTTCCTGTGCACTTTTTTTAACCCATCTTTCGTGAAGAATAAAGGCTGCTTTGGAGTGTTTTGATATTATCTTGGGTGCTGGGTCATATTGCTATACTATGGAAGCCCGTTTCCGCCACAGTTGAGTAAAAAAATATAATTCTGTAAGTCATAATAATGAGAAACTTTCTCATAATTATGACTTAGTTTCTCATTATATTGAGAAAGTTTCTCATTATAATGAGATATTAAGTCATAATAATGAGAAAGTTTCTCATAATTATGACTTAGTTTCTCATTATATTGAGAAAGTTTCTCATAATAATGACTTAACATCTCGTAATAATGAGAAACTTTCTCATAATTATGACTTAGTTTCTCATTATATTGAGAAAGTTTCTCATTATAATGAGATATTAAGTCATAATAATGAGAAAGTTTCTCATAATTATGACTTAACATCTCGTAATGACTTAACTTCTCGTAATAATGAGAAACTTTCTCATAATTATGACTTAACATCTCGTAATAATGACATAACTTCTCGTAATAATGAGAAACTTTATTTATTTATTTATTTATTTAAAACTTTTCTCATTATTACGAGAAGTTAAGTCATTATTACGAGATGTTAAGTCATAATTATGAGAAAGTTTCTCATTATTACGAGATGTTAAGTCATAATAATGAGAAAGTTTCTCATAATTATGACTTAACATCTCGTAATGACTTAACTTCTCGTAATAATGAGAAACTTTCTCATAATTATGACTTAACATCTCATAATAATGACATAACTTCTCGTAATAATGAGAAACTTTATTTATTTATTTATTTATTTAAAACTTTTCTCATTATTACGAGAAGTTAAGTCATTATTACGAGATGTTAAGTCATAATTATGAGAAAGTTTCTCATTATTACGAGATGTTAAGTCATAATTATGAGAAAGTTTCTCATTATTACGAGATGTTAAGTCATAATTATGAGAAAGTTTCTCATTATTACGAGATATTAAGTCATAATTATGAGAAAGTTTCTCATTATTATGAGAAGTTAAGTCATTATTACGAGATGTTAAGTCATAATTATGAGAAACTTTCTCATTATTATGACTTAATATCTCATTATAATGAGAAACTTTCTCAATATAATGAGAAACTAAGTCATAATTATGAGAAACTTTCTCATTATTATGACTTAATATCTCATTATAATGAGAAACTTTCTCAATATAATGAGAAACTAAGTCATAATTATGAGAAACTTTCTCATTATTACGAGATGTTAAGTCATTATTATGAGAAACTTTCTCAATATAATGAGAAACTAAGTCATAATTATGAGAAAGTTTCTCATTATTATGACTTACAGAATTAAATTTTTTTACTGTGGCGGAAACGGGCTTCCATACTATACACCATACAACTATACAATTTACAAAGATAAGGCTGAAAATCATCAGAAGAGCAAGATCAAAAAGAAAGATTAGATGGATGAAGGAACATTCTTCTGTTTATGATATATCATACAGCTATAATAACGACAAGACATTTCCAAGCAATAGCCTATTGAATTCATATCCAGGAGATAAGTAAGAAAATTTGAGTTAAACCACAGGCTTCGCTTATCCCGTGTGAATGCGCCACACGAAATTCAGATGTGGGTGGGTTATTTCTAATTCACAGGTCCCCATAATACTAATCCCGTGTGAATAGGGCTGTTTGGTACCTTGCTCTCTAGGCATCAGCATACAAAAAGTTTGTAGTCCTGCTCTGTTGTTAATCAAACGTGAGTCTGCAGTTCCCCACCTCCGCTTTAATTTCTAACACCTGCGAGGTGGGATAATGTGCTGGAAGGTAAATTTACACTCCTAGCAAACACATGCAGGCCTCTAATTGAGGCTTTTTTCCTAATCTGGTTAAGTACCATGACTGAGAAGCATCATAAAAGACGTCAACAGTTGGTGTATGTTCAATATACTTCTCACTTTGGTTAAAACAATTAGCATTCCTTTCATACTTCTACGAAGGCTGCATTTATTTCATAGAAAATACAGTAAAAACAGGAAAATTAAATACAGTAATAACAGTAAAACAGTATAAAATACAGTAAAAATGGTGAAATAATATTACAACTGTTTTCTAATTTAATATATAGTTTAAAATGTAATTTATTCATGAGATGGCAAAGCCGAATTTTCAGCGTCATTACTCCAGTCTTCAGTGACATTTTAATATGCTGATTTGCTGCTCAAGATGTTTTTTTTTAAATTATTATTATCAATATTGAAAACAGTTGTGGAAACCACAATGTAAAAAAGTTGATGCCTTAAATTTTTAATTAAAAACATAAGTCATTTCAACTTAAGTTACATTAAACTGACATAAAATGGGAATCTTGCATGACATACAAAATTGCTTAAAAATTGTTTAAAAACTTATTTTGATGAACATGTCATAACTTATTGATCATATCATTTTTTCAGGATTCTTCAATTAATACAAAATTTGAACTGCATTTATTTGGAATATAAATCTTTTGTAATATTATAAATGTCACATTTAATCAGTTTAATGCTTGCTAAATCAGTTCAGATCAGTTTAATCCGTTTAACCTTGCTTAATAAAATTATGTTGTTGTTTTTTGAAAAACTTTTAAAAGTTAAACTTTTTAACAGTAGTTTATATAATATATACATTTATAAATATATATGAAAACATAAATATAAATACATACTTCACACTTGTGCATATGATTAATATGGTAGTTTTTAATAAACTGTGATGGAATAATGGTGTTATAAATAAACAGCGTTACTAATGGCGTTGCCTTTTTCATTAAGAAGTAATCAAACAAATGACCGTTTCCCCGTTACAACACCGCTACCGTTACTGACAATAAAATGCGGTGTTATAAGCCTAATTGAGCTCACTGAAGCGGTTTTCATCCGACTATGCTCTCTCTCCGCCATATGAACTTTATTTGGTTATAAATAAATTACAAATTTCAGCATTAGAAATTGGCATACCTATTGGCATCATCTGCAACGTTTTAATGTATTTACATGGTTATATAAATAAAATCTAAAAAATAACCTGCAGGGAACATTCTGGGAGCACTTCTTGTTAAACTGTTTACATTTGTATGGAGGAAAATACTGAGGCTACCGTATGTCTACCAGTTGTGTGACAGTTTTATCATTTTAATTTGCACTACAAAGAGTATATGTATATTTTTGTATTATTATTTATTCATTTTTGGTACATTTCTTAAGAAGCATAATTTATTTTTAGACTTATTTGTTGGCCAGTTGTGGTTTGTGCAATATTAAAAGTCCACCTATTATGTTTTATTGTTTTACTATAGTAATAATAATAATATATTGAATTTAGATGTCTCTCACATTGTCCCACAGCAACATTAATCCATAGTGTGGATTAGTGACAATAGTGAGATCAGTTATGCTTCACCTGCAACAGAACAGTAATGGCTCTTTTAGGGATTAGAGCAGCTGTGTTCCTGAGGCTAAAGGATAATCACCTGTAGTGTATTCATCTCTAAACAACCGCTTATGTCCAAACCCTCTATCCTATTAACTTCTTATGGAGGCGAGGACTGTGTTTTCTACTTTGAGAGTGAATTCAGAGGGTGAAAATTAGAAGTGTTCTGATTGCGGAGCGTAATGGACTGGGCATATCTCGATCTGACTTTTATTTTGAACCTCTTGTTTTATGTTGTTGTCATAATCCTGATTGAATCCAGGTGCGTTCTCATTAGTTGTAGAGTATTCATGCTGCCTTCTTTAGTTAAATATGGGATTGTACATGATGGCTGCGCCTGAAAGCTTATAGGCTGCTGACTTGTTGACTCGCTGTTCTAACAGGCAATGAGTTTGCAGCACACAAATGATTTCAGATTTATGAGGCAGTAAAACAGATTAATGATCTACAACAAAATAGAGCAAGCTTTGGTGATAACTGTGCGAATATTTAATTACTACAATTAGGGGTTGGCAATATGACCAAAATCTTAATTCATGACATGAGCAATGCTGTTTCACAAAGCGATATATATTACAATATAGTGATTTTTGCATGAAATAACATTTTTATATTGAAACATTTTATACCATTTTTTATATACAATTTAATCTTGAGAAATCTAGTCACCAATTTTAATATCACAAAAATAATTAAACTTGCCTAAGTAAAAGCAGAAAAACAAAGAAACGTACAGTATCACAAGCATACTGGAAAACAGACTAACAGAACAAAGACACAAATTAAAGCTAGTACTGAACTTTGAGCACTTCAAATACTAAAAACTGTATTTAGTGTAAAGTTTTCAAATGTATAAAAATAAAACTGCAGAGTCTTCACTGTGTAAATGAAATGAATTTGTGTTAAAGGTCTCGTTCTTTGCGATTCCATTTTTCAAACTTTAGTTAGTGTGTAATGTTGCTGTTTAATACCTGTAATAAGCATAAATAATACCTGTAAAGTGATAAAGCTCAATGTTCAATGTCTAGCGAGATGTTTTAACAGAAGTCAAATTCAAAATCACTAATCAAAACTTGTGCACGTACGTGTAACTAAGGTAGGAATAATCAATGGACTTATTTAAAAAATTCAACAACACAATCGTTAATTCGACAGACGGAAAAAAAAACATACCACAAGCTTTTATGTAAGGGATAATCCACGGCTAGCCATGCATTAAAGGATTTTAATGCACGGCGTAGAGGCTAAGAACACATACACATAAACACATAAACACAAAAGTATTTTTTAGTTCCTTCATCCGAGCCTCTGAATGAACAATGGGTTAATTTTATTTTCTCTGGAAATTTCCAAACATTTCACCCACAACTGTTTCCTCAACAACTTTATTGTGCAATTAATGGCCTTTTGGCCTAACAAACTTTGTTTTTTTTTCACATGCTTTTGCAACAGGCCGCGCAAGGACGTTTTGTTGCTTCGTCGACTAAAGCGCAAGCGGATCTAGCTAGACCCGAAACAAAACAGGCATGTCGCCACACACATGTTTGGGCTTGCAAGCCGGTCAAATAGTAGGTTAACATTAAGTTTTGAGTGGATGACGAGTGCGAGACGCTTAAATGGATGCCAATCAGATTCTGAATGGAAAGTTTACTTTTAAAAAATTGACGAGACCAAATTGACATTGAGAGATTATTTGCTCCAAGTGAGAATGTTAGTGTGAAATTGAACACTGTATATGTTGTTTTCAATAAAAAAACATTTGCACAAAGCAAGCCAATCCACTTTTCCATGTTGATAAGAGCTTTAAAATGAGGAAAAAATAATGGGACAAAAAGAAATCAAGAGACATTTAGAATAGATAAAAATGTGCGATTAATCGCGAGTTAACTATGACATTAATGCGATTAATTGCGACTAAATATTTTAATTGTTTGACAGCACTAATATATATATATATATATGAAGAGTTCAGATGCAAAAGCCTCTAAATGCCATTTGAAATTTTCTTCTAAAATGACCATTTTTATCAAACTTGTATATTTAAGTTCAGTAATTTCACTTAAATGGCAATGCAGATTACCTATTAATTGTCATTTAAGTGAAATTACTGAACTTAAATATACAAGCTTGATAAAAATGGTCATTTTAGAAGAAAATTTCAAATGGCATTTAGAGGCTTTTGCATCTGAACTCTTCATATATATATATATATATATATATATATATATATATATATATATATAAATCATTAAAATTATACATCAAAATTATACATACCTCATCAAAATTATACATGATGAGGGCTGGCCTGTTTACGCCCATTCGCATATTGCCTTGGCAAACAAAAAATGTTTTTTTTCAGAATATAACCCAATTCACAGTTTTATGTGAATGATTAGATGAAAAACTCTAGGACACAACACCCATTAGTCAAGTCTTGTGGACGCATATTTAGTATGTGTTTTGTGGTCTTATTTCAGAAACTTTCAGTTTTTATTTTTTATTTTTAATAACCACGCATAAACAATATTCTCTCAAAAATACAAACATGTACATACTAGGGCTGTCAAACGATTAAAATATTTAATCGCGATTAATCGCATTAATGTCATAGTTAACTCGCGATTAATCGCACATTTTTATCTATTCTAAATGTCTCTTGATTTCTTTTTGTTACATTATTTTTTTCTCATTTTAATGCTCTTATCAATACGGAAAAGTGGAAAAATTATTATTGAAAATAACATTGGAATAGTGTTCAATTTCACACTAACATAAATAATCTCTCACACAATGTAACACTGTCTATCAATAAAAGGGTGAAAGAAATACTGACGAGGTCCTGATATTGGCGAGGGGGCGGAGAACTCGCATCATCTGTGTATGTGTGTGTGTTTGCTTGGCCATCACTGGACGTGCTGCGATGATGATAGCTTAGCTCACAACGACAAAACACACAGATCACTTGGTCTTGTCAATGGGACAATTTGGCAACTTTTTAAAAGTAAACTTTCCATTCAGAATCTTAGGGCATCCATTTCGGCGTCTCGCGTTCGTCATCCAGGTCAAAACCTTACTATTTGGCCGGCTCGCAAGCCGAAACGAGTGGGTGCGGCACAAAACGTCCTCGCGCTGCACTCTGAAACGCATTCATTTCAATGGCTTGCGCTGCGCGAGGATGTTTTGTTGCTTCTTTGACCAAAGCGCAAGCGGATCTAGACCGGAAACAAAACAACAGGCACGCCGCAAACACACGTTTCGGCTTGCGAGCCGGCTTTGAGTGGATGACGAGCGCGAGATGCCGAAATGGATCAGGATGCATGCTGCGTCCTGTTGCAAAAAGCATGTGAAAAAACTACAAAGTTTGCAAGGACAAAAAGACCGTTAATCGCGCGATAAAAAAAATTAACGCCATTAAAAGGGGTTTGCGTTAACGCCGTTAATAACGCGTTAAACTGACAGCCCTAGTACATACATGTTGCTCACATATTATGGTAGCCCTGTTTCTGCTAAATAGAGTGTAATTCCACTTGTGCCATTAATATGTTTATAAGCCACTGAAAAAAGCACAAATGTCGGGGCATCTCAAAACATCTCAAGGGCCCCAAAAACATCAGGGTTAAAATAACTTGTTTTTAAACCACAATGATTAAAAACGCATTCAAATTATGAGCTTTCATGATGGCGCAACACAGCAACGTCACCTTACCGAAATCTCTACCGGTTAACAAATCACGCTTAACTACAACTCTAATTTCTCGCTAGACATGACATCAGAAGTGGAAAATGTTGGTCAAAAACTTACATTTACACACAAACTGACCACCAACTGCAACTTTCAGATGCCATCTTTATTCTTATTTCAACTGTCACCGAATGGAACAGGATCGTGGAATATCAAAGGCAGCGAATGATACATATTTAGCCTTAAAAGTCGATCGGATGAGGTATTTCAGGAGACACAAACTGAAGCTACAAAGGATTCAAACGTGGCTTTATTGCCGTCTTACCAAGGAATGCGTCCTACGAAGCATTTTCATCCGATGCGGCCGATATCTCGGACTTTAAAACCGGCCCAATGCTTGAAAGATGATGTGTAAAGACAAAATGGCAATGCTGCAGTTAGCTTGGCAGGTGTTCATTGACAACACAGCGGTCTTCTGGCAACCACACACAGGACGGTAAATGATGTGGTGATGTAATGCTGCTATTTGATTTGTGTGATTATCAGTCACCTTGTGTCATGACTCATGAACCTGTCAGCTTTTGCACCAAACAGGATTTTGAATCATGTGATGTCAGAGCTTTGACTGATTTATGTGTTGCATTTGCGTAAAAACAAATGTTTATCATGAACTATATGTTCCGCTTCCTGGGTTCTGCCAGGTTCGCATGAGGTCATCTGCATCTTGACAAAATCAAAACACAAAAAATGTTTTTCAGTGTTCCAAGAAGTTTCAAACAACAAATAAAACAAAGCCAAGAACACGAAAGAGACCTTCAAAATAAAAGCCAAACGGAATACCAAACTAAAAGATGGACAAGAACCAAACTAAATGTCACAGCCCTCTTCTGCACCAGTCTGTCTCGTCTTCAGCACTACACTTCCCAGGATCCTCTTGTCTCCCTTCCGGAACTCACTCCCTCATCAGCCACCTGTTCTTCGTCATGTATCATCTGTTTCACCTGTTGTCACCTCATTTAGCTTAATTCCTCTGTGTATTTAGTTCAGTTCCCTTCAGTCCTTGTCGGTCGATGTTTGTTGTTAGCCCGTGTGGCCCTGTACTCCTGTCTTCCTGCCTGTTTGTGATTAAAAAGTAATCTATATCCGATACTCCGGTCTCCTCGTGCTCCTTGCCTGAACCACACACGTGACAGATCGACCGACCAAGAAATCGAGTAAGATGGATCTTCCAGCAGTGATTCTCCTTTGTTTGGACCAGGAAGACCGCTCCCTGGAGTCCCATACCAGGGATTTTCTGGAGCTGGCGTGCCTCACACACTATTCGGACCGCTCGCTGTGTGATTTCTACATCGCCAGCCTCAGCGAGCGGTCCCGGGCACGCCTCCCAGGGAGCGGTCCAGAAGATGATTTTGCCGCCTGTGTGGAGTGGGTGCTGGTGTGTTGTGAATCCCCGTTCACCGTGGGGGAAGCCACAAGCACCACTCCAAAACCCGAACTTTCCTCATCGCTGGTCCCATCCAGCCCTCCTGAGCCCGAACTTTCCTCATCGCTGGTCCCGTCCAGCCCTCCTGAGCCCGAACTCTCCTCATCGCTGGTCCCGTCCAGCCCTCCTGAGCCCGAACTCTCCTCATCGCTGGTCCCGTCCAGCCCTCCAGAGCCCGAACTCTCCTCATTGCTGGTCCCGTCCAGCCCTCCTGAGCCCGAACCCACCTCATCGCTGGTCCCGTCCAGCCCTCCTGAGCCCGAGACCGTCCAGCCAGAGCCCGAGACCGTCCAGCCAGAGCCCGAGACCGCCCAGCCAGAGCCCGAGACCGTCCAGCCAGAGCCCGAGACCGTCCAGCCAGAGCCCGAGACCGTCCAGCCAGAGGCCGAGACCGTCCAGCCAGAGGCCGAGACCGTCCAGCCAGAGGCCGAGACCGTCCAGCCAGAGCCCGAGACCGTCCAGCCAGCGCCCGAGACCGTCCAGCCAGAGGCCGAGACCGTCCAGCCTGCGCCCGAGACCGTCCAGCCAGCGCCCGAGACCGTCCAGCCAGAGCCCGAGACCGTCCAGCCTGCGCCCGAGACCGTCCAGCCTGAGCCAGAGACCGTCCAGCCTGCACCAGAGACCGTCCAGCCAGCGCCAGAGACCGTCCAACCTGCACCTGAGACCAGGATCCCACCCAGCCTCCCTCTCCCGCCTCCTCCCATCAGTCATCCGTCAGCCCTTCCGTCTGCCTGCTACCCTGACCCAGCCTGGTCACTGGATACCCTGTGTTTGCCTCACTCCGCCTCCACCTGGACACTTCCTCGGCCCCCGGTCCCATCGGCTCCCCCGTGGCTCTCACCTCCCTCAGTTCCTCCATGGTCCCTCGGTCCACCAACTCGGCCAGGCTCCCTCATTCCGCCGGATTCCCTTCACTCCCTCGTCATCCTCCCTTCACCTTTGGACTTCCATCCTTTGCCTTCGTCCCGTCATTCCACCCCCCCGGTTCAGTCGGACTCCTCACTCCCTCCAGTCACCCATCAGCCCTCACTCCCCTTGGCCTCACCGT